>OZ038382.1:116264428-116826928 GCA_964036045.1 Eutreptiella sp. 'Long Island Sound 2002'
CCCCCGGCACGACCTGGGTGTACTTGGATGGCTCAGCGCGCGCCTTGGGCTACGGATCTGCGGCCACGCTGTTTTTCCCGAATGGCTCCTGATGGGTGCTGTGCCAAACGTCCCCGTACCAGTACTCAGAGGGATCGGAGTTCTGGGCGGCTATTATGTTCCTACAGGCGGCCCTTGCATCTCACCCACACCTCACCTTTGCCGTGCTAGGGGACAACCTCCACGTTATCACTGTTCTCTCTTCGAGCACCCCCCCAGGCCTCCCATCACGCTCGCCAGCCGGCACATGGGAATCCCCTCCTCAGTCCATCCAGGCCTCCCTACGCCCAGGGATGATCCAGGGTTGGGGGTGGATCAAGGGGCACGCCAGGCTTGTGGGGAACGAAACCTCAGATGCTTACTCAAAGTGGGCCGCCCACGTGATGATCTGGGAACCCTCCCTCCTTCCCCCCCCCCGATAGGGTGCGTATCCAGATGCCCCCTCCCCGTCATAAACAAGCTGACTACCACCTCGATCAAGCACCTTCTCCCTCGCCCCAAACACGAAAACATCCACGCACCGTCCAGCTTCCATTTTTAAAAACCACACTTCATGGTTCAAAGGGCTCACTTTCAAGTGGTCCTCCGGAAACTTCAATATGGCGACGTTTGCTTTCCACGACGACTTGCGCCCTCGCCATTGCCACGCTTGCCCCGACCCACACCGAATGGATGTTATCTCTTTCGTCTCACACTGCCCGACATCCGAACACCTGGTGCAGACCTACATTCAATGCTGGCGCCCCCCCTTCACCACGGTGGTGTCCCAATGGTGGTCCGCGACCACACACGTCGGGGAGAGGCGCAAATTGGTCCGGGGGCTGGTCCCCTAGTCCCTGTACAAGAAACACACAACACCCCCCTCCGGCCAAAGAAAACCAGCAAACTGTCATAACTTAAAACTCGCCCTGATGGCTCATGTTCCCCTGCTCCTCAATGCTCTATACCGCACGCTGGAATGGCTAAATGACCCCCCCCCCGAGCCCCACTCACCCCCCCCACGGGCCCAAACCCATGGAGGCGCCCCTGGTCGCCTTACAGCACGTCACACACCGCCCAACAGCGCCCGCCCCCCACCTACCACCCTCCCCCCCCCCCTCCCAGACAAGGTTGCGCACAAGCCTCCAAAGCGCCCCCGCCCCCCATCCCTTGCGGCACAACCGAAGGCTCGAAAACACGCCCGCCAGCCCCCAAGGCCTGTCCCGCCTCTATCGCTGAGACGCACTACCGCAAGCCAATCTCACCCAGAGCCTCCGTCCCCCAAACGGCCGCTCACAATCTGGGACATGTTCAACGTCCTCCCCCCCCCTCGACCAGCCCCCCCCCTCGCCACCTCCGCCCCCGCTTCCACCCCTCCTCCCCGCATAACAAGGTACTTCGCACCAGCTCTCCCCCCCCGCGAGCACAAACTCACAATCGTCCTCACCTTCATCCAACGTGTCATCTCTTTGAAACAGCCACACTTACACGCCTCTCTCCCGCCAGCCCTCGACAGCCCTAACACAGTGCAAGCAATTAGTACTACCAGACTGGCACTCACCAGTCGCTTCTGCAAATGAGTCCCTCCCCCAAGCCACCCCCCTGTGCTCAAGCCGTCATGCTCCAACCCCAAGCCGCAACCGTACTGCCTTCAGAAATCAGGCAGAGACCCCGGCTCTGCGGTTGTCTACAACGGGGCTGCCAAGTCTCATTGAGATATGGCAGAGGAAAACAGCAATGTGCAGCGGTACTCAGCGCGCGATTGAACTTGGTTTTGGGCTCCCGCCCCTCCCCGAAAAAGCTTGGCGCGCAAGAGCCCCTCCCGCCGGCCTCGGCAGCCACGAAAGGCGCCTTTCAGTGCAAAAAATCTTTGGTACGTTCCTGTTTCATCAAGATTGTCAATTTCTGTTCCACCACACGGTTTTGTCTCTCATAAAGAGGACTAGACGTGTGGGTATAGGGCGCACCTGAGGTTACCCCAACGTTGAGGGCATTCAGCACTCGTTTGTACCATCCCGTGTCACTACAGATGCGTACATCCTCATCAGAGTGCACCTGCTTAGGTGCTGCATACAAATCAAACCATTGTTTGACCAACATTTTCACAGTCTGCCGACCTGTGACCTTCTTATTGCAGTGAAACACACGGGTGAAGCAGGACAGGCCACAGGTGACCACTAGGCAACTATCATAGCCGCCGAAACGAGGTAGGCCGTGGATGGAATCCACGTAGAGAGGAGAGTCAGTACAATAGGGTATGGGAAAGCTGGAAATCAGTCCCCTATCCTTGCTGTTGCTCTCTTTGTTGCCATGACAGCCACAAGCATCAACAATGGTCTTCATACGGGATCTCAGTTCAGTCAGGGTTAGACCAGAGTAGAAACACTCATGGAACAATTCCACTGAGCGATTAGCGCCATAGTGACCTGAGCTTAGATGGGACCACTGTAGGCACCCATGAAGTCGTGCCTCAGGCACGACTATATGGTCTTGTAGAAGAGGTACTGGTTGTTTTGGTACCACCGGTGCCCTTCAATGACACGGGGTTCGTGGCCAGTCCTGAGGGTCTGGAGAATTTCTTTATACTCTGACTGATGGTCACTATAGCTCCAACCCTCAAGGATTCCAGCAGTCCGCATAGACAGGTCAAACTGGACATGCATACGCTGGAAGGCCTCTTTGGCGAGTGCCTCAGAGCCATCAGAAATAAACGCATCGAAGTTGTTGCGCGATATGTAGTCAGACAGTTCAATTTTATGCCAGGGATATGATGGGCTGTCAACCTGAACTGGCTCAGGTAAGTCCACCACCGTTTTAGTTTCGCTTTCTCCGGTGGTGGGCCCTTCTGAAAGGACTTCACCGGTTCGTTGTCACAGAGCCAGGCAATAGGGTTAGATCCCAATAGTCGGGACTCTGATGGGAGCACCATCATACCGGCCAGGAGCTTCTGGCCGTAGGTGCTGTAATTGGAACGTGCCTGGTTCCATTTCCAGTTTCAGTGTCCCAGTGGCACAAGTGGCCACTCACTGGAAGGATAGTCGTGCTTCAGGGAGCGATCACGGTTCAGTCCACTGGTACGATAATGGCAGTGGGTTAGTTCAGCTGGGTTAAGCCTTTGCCATTGGTATATCGATCAAACCCCCCCTACATCAATGGCATCAGTGATCAGGACTATCGCCTCTTAGGGCGAGGTACGCCCAGGCAGTTGGAGAAGGCAATTTTTCTCTTCAACTCGAGGAAACTCTCCTCCTCTCTGCCGGTCCACCTCCAAAGAGTAGTTTTCTTGATTAGGTCAGTGAGGGAGGCAGGGGAGTAGGTAAAATTGTGGATGTGTCGCTTATAGAATTTACAAGCGCCCACCAAACTCCTCACGTCGTGTAGACCCTTCTTAGGGTCATTGCAAATCTGCATGTCCTATAGGAGCTGCATCTTAGACGCGGCTGGTTTTCACCAGCCATACGCCACGTCTAAACCCAAATAGTCCATCACCTCTTTCATGAACTCGCATTTTTCGAGTTTGATTCGTAGATGGTTTCCCTGACAAACAATGAAAACCTTAAGGAGGAGAAGGACATGGTCCTCTTCGGTACTGGTACCCAAACTCACGTCATCGATGTGGGCCTGCATTTCTGCCCCTCAGGAAATCAACTCCTGTACTAGAGGTCTGCGCCTCAATATGTACAAAAATTTGTTCATCAGTTCTTGGAAGAGTGCTGGGGCAGTAGCTACTCCAAAAGGCATGACGTTCCATTTAAATACACGACCCTTAGGGGTTATAAAGGCCAGCAGTTCCTGAGCTGCGGCTGTTAGGTCAACCTGCCGGAAAGCACTGCGTTTGTTCATTTTGGTTTTGTGCCGGCACTTAGCAGTACGCTCCAGGGTGTTTTCGATGCTGGCAATACTCCTTAAGTGGTTTTGGGTTTTCTTGTTGACCTCACCATAGTCAACGACCAGTCGTAGGGCGGTCGATCTTGGTTTAGCAACCAGGAAGCAGGGACTGCAGTGGTGGGGGTAGTCCCCCTTCTTATATTCCTCGACGAGGCCAGCATCAATACATTCTCGGATCTGGCGCTCTATTTCTTCATCCTGTTCCTGAGGAGCGGGGTAGGAATGACGCCTCACTCGCGTCTTCTCAAATTCAGGTTTCACTTTCAGGGGCATCGGGACCAGTTTTTTACAGGACAGGGGAGGCGGCAGGGCGCCGAACACCTCCTCGTAGGTTAGGAGCAGTTTCTCCAGTCGGGGGTAAAGGTTCAGACTCCCGATTTTCTGCAGGAAATCCTCCTCAG
Source organism: Eutreptiella sp. 'Long Island Sound 2002' (assembly GCA_964036045.1). Lineage (NCBI taxonomy): Eukaryota > Euglenozoa > Euglenophyceae > Eutreptiales > Eutreptiaceae > Eutreptiella > Eutreptiella sp. 'Long Island Sound 2002'. Next base: position 116,268,736 of record OZ038382.1, read on the forward strand.
CATGGAGGTTGCTCTTACCATGCTCTTTCTTCCTCTGCCGATCAGCCGTTTGGGCAGGTACTGAGCAGTCGGCCCAGTCAGGGGAACATTGTTGCCCATGGTGCAGAGAATACACTAGGGGTATCTCAGGGTCAGGTAGCGTGTAGGAATCATCGTCCTCCTCAGACCAGATGCAGGATTTCCACGTCTGTTTGAGGCATTGCAGCCGTTCTTGGGGCTCAATACCTTCGGCCTTCCGGTACAACAGCCTTCGGAGTTCCTGAGTGTCATGCTCCGACAGTGGCATGTTATTAGAAGGAGGCCGAGCTAGAGCATCAGGACTCTGAGCCACGGGTTCACCTGAGCAAGTATGCTGCATGTGCAGACAGGGTTTCCAACAGGGGAAGTAGGTTCTGAGGTTGACTCTAGGTCTACCTCTTCCAGCAGCAGCTGGGCCAGGAGGGCACTGTGTTTGAGTTCAACATAGCTGGGATCAACAGGAGGGATAGAGCTGGTGATTTCAGACAGTTGGTTGTCCGCATCCCACTTCACAGCAGCAGGTTCCAGATCGCCATCAGGGGATTCACACCCTGTAAGTGTGGCAGATAGGTGCTCAGGAGATCGTTTTTTGAGATCAGAAAGGGTCAAGCCACGATTTTCGGCCATGACCTCTTTTGGTAGCACCTAATCCAGATCACACAGGGGTACAAGTAAGAAAAAGTCACTGCCATGTCTTTCTCGAAGGGCTTGATCAAGGCCAAGCCCCCCTTAAAACCCTTTTGTTGATGCTAAGACAAACCTAAGTTTTTTTATCTCTCTTTGGATGCCTAAAGTACACTTTCTCAAAGTAACTAGGGTTGTGACCCTAGCCCCCCATGAAGTTCACCCCTACCACTCAACTGAGCGGAGGTATCTTCCTTCATGGAGGATATACCGAAATAAAATAGGCATTTCATGCTTTTGGCCTTGGAGGTTAAGCCTAGTGGTCTCCGAACCCAAGACCCCTATACTCAATTGTTTCTACCACTTATTGTGGTCCTACTTTGTAACTGTTTCTGAATTCAGTTGCTTGGCCAAGTCATTTTCTGTGTTGGCCTGACATCTATGCCCCACATTCCTAACCAGCACCATTTCACCCAAAAGAGTGCACATGAAGTGCTTAATGCTATCTTGGAGGCCAGAGGCAGTCCAATTTTCATATAAAACCTTTTGTATTATCCATTTGTGATTGAATCTTTGTGTATAAACCTGCATTGTCTATCTGCAGCCCTTCTGTGTTACACTGGATTCCAAAACCAATCATTGATTCGATCCACATCCTGTTCTTGCTCTACTTGCTGCTTTGGTTTGGGTTTTCAACTACAAAACCTGCAGGATCTCATCAAAATATCTAGGGCATAAATCAAGGACATCTTTCCGGTAGCAGGGGCAGTCCCTTGTGACCTTTTGAACCGACCCTGAGAAGAAGTGCAGCACACAAAGCTCAACAACAAGTTCATCATGTCCACGCAAAGCATCAGGACCTGGCCCATCAGAACTGTCCAAGTGCAAATGGGCAACATGGCCCACCCAATGAGTGAACCACCTTACCAAGCTCCACAACATCTCAGTGGCGCATCTGGGTCCCAAGGAGATCCAGAACGCAGGAGGGCGGAAGAAAATAAAGGCCTTACGACCGAGGCCTTAGCAGCACACGGTGGAGACAGCTTCAGTCACCTCCACAGACGTGTAGCTGCTTCCGTATCCAGATCCAACTGTCCGGCTTCATCCTCAACAGCGATTGAAGGCCCTGAGGAGTATGAGGAACTGAGGAAGAAGATGGATGAGTACATCCTACATGAGGAGTACTACAAATCCATTCGTGGGGAAGATGGAGAGGAGCCTTTGGCTGTACATGGATCCAGACCACGTACAGACCTAGGGTCCTACGCGCACTCTGGTCCGCCGTTTGACAGAGCCGAGACTGCATCCCTGCCAAGACGACCAAGACCTGAGTATCCAAGACCATGTTGTCCAACCCCAAGGGCTCCCGAAGTGGGCCCGACTCGAGTCGAAGAACAACATCATCCAAGGCCAACCTACAGTGCCCTGGATCATACGGCCGAGCTGTTGGCCAAACTCCTGTCTGGATCAGAAGATCCAGATGTGACGGCCCTATTTGAGGCTATTAAGGCAAAACTGGGTATTGCAGAACCCTTACCCAAGCCAGAGTTGTCCTCCCTCCCTCCTGGACTGAGTATTCTGGCCGAAGATCTTAAGAGATCAAGGGTCTCAAGGCTGTTGCCTAAGGTCACCTGCCCCAGCCCCTTTCACCCCCGTGCCAGGACAGTGCCCATGGCTGAACTACAGGACGTGCCTGTCACAGAGATTGAGAAAAGAGGGCTGTCAGCCCTGGCACCTGTTGCCGGCGTCTCGCCTTCAGGCCTAACTCCGGGGGATGGGAAGACGGGCAGACCTATTGCCCAGGCGAACATCTAGCTGGAACTGCCAGAGTTCGACCCCAAAAATCTGCCCGAATGGGCAGAAGAATTTGCTGAGTTCCTTCTACTGACTGGCCAATCCCATGTGGATGGGGCCACCAAATGTTCACTGCTGAAACGCTCATGCAAAAGGAAATTTTTGCAAAAACAGGTGAAACAGATTGTGAAAACCTGTTCCACCTGGGCAGAGGTACTCCTGAGGTTGGAGGAAACATTCCCAGTCTATGAGACTGACCTCAGTGTGCGCACACAGATAGAGGAGCTACCTATGCTCCCTGAGTTTCCATCCGCTGCACGAATTTCTGAATATGTGTGCGACTTGGAGTACCTGTTTTCGAGGATGAACGTGGGCTCCTACGGAGCCACTGAGCCCCACCTGTGGCTCATGAGTAAGATCCCCCAAGGTACGTGGGATGATTGCCGCTCCACCTCTGAGAGAAAGAGCAGGACCCACTCGTACGATGAACTGGTGGACCTCTTGATTGAGCTGGCTCATGAGAGAGAGAATGACTCCCACATGGTGAAATTCCTCAAGAAGCATTTGGGTCGAGGGGGTACCCGTATCCCCGAACGTGGCGAAGGGAAAGGGCCTAAAAATCCCACTAACACCAACCAGGGAGGTGGTAAAGGGAGGGGTAACCTACGTGCCATGAATGACGTTAAACCTGATGCAGGTACACCCCCCCTGTTCTACTGCAAACCTGTCAATGACAAGGGGGGACCTTGTCATGCCTCTGACTGCGATCTCTGCAGTGGCTGTATGCTGCAGATGAAACGTCAGCAGCATACCAAAAATGGGAAACCTGTGACCCATCAGGACCATTTCAGGTGTACCATCACCTGTGGTTACTGTGGCAAACGTCGTCACTACGAGGACGAATGCCACATCAATAAACGCGGGAGTGACAAACTCAAGCGTCAGGAGGCCGAACGCCAGAAGACCCAAACGCCCGCCAGAAATCCCCCGAATGGGGATAAAGGTGGTAAATGAGGTGGCAAGGGATGTGGCAAAAATGGACCCCCTAACCCCCAGAGGCGCTCATCAGCGCCCGTTGCTACACCCACTCCTGCTGCTACACCCGCTCCTGCCGCAGCTGACCCCAAAAAGCGCCCCCAAGGGGATAACGCTACCCCTGAGGGGAACAATTCCAAGAAGAGGCGTTCGGCCTGGATCGCCAGGTCCCTCTTTGCTGCAGGGGTGGATGTCAAGTTCCCTGATGAGGTTTAGGGGGGCGGCTCCGAAAAGGAGGACTTGGTTTTCTGGATCCTCATGAAAATCGGGGATCAGGCTTTTCGAGCGGTGCTCCACACCGGTGCAACACTTTCCATAGTGGCCCGGCGCCTGCTAAAGACTTTCAAGAAAACTAAGACCGTGTCCATAAGAGTTGGGGATGGGCGTACCATCCATTCCTTGGGAGGGGTCGATGTGACTATATGTCTGGGCGACGAAACCGTGACCCAACACTGCAGAGTGCTGGACACCGACGCCTTTGACATCGTATTTGGCACCGACTTCCTACGAAGAAACCCCCAGGTAAAAATGCTGTCCCTCCAGCGCCCCTATTCTTTGCACTGCGACTTTGGCAGTGGGCTATTCTCCGTACCTTTGCAGCTGTCAGGACAAAAAGAGTCTGGGCTGCGTTACGCATCCAAGACTAACTATCGTACTGAAAACTACCAATTGGCCCGTCACGTTCTTGAAAATGGACTGGCGGCCCTTCAGGTAAACCTGGATGAGATCCAGGTGGAATTGTTTGCGAGCCAACAACAGCACATCATGCAGCTGTACTGCTCGAAACAACTGAACAATGCTTTCCGTTTCTTCTGGAAGGCAATGCGCCTAGCGTATGCTAACCCTCCCTTCTCCCTGCTCGCGAAGGTTCTAACCAAAATCGCTTATGAGGGAGGAAGGGTTGTTATGTGCACCCCTGACTGGGGCTGCTCTGGTAGACATGCTTACTGGCGCCGTATGCTAGATCGAATGACCCCGGGAAGAGTGCAACTACCCGACGGCCCCATCTATGTGCCTGAGGACTCAGACAGAGCTATGCAGGCCCCTGAGTGGGCCAGTTTCCTGTCCATCGTCGATTGATCTCTCAATCCTGTACCCCTGTGTGACTTAGACCAGGTGCTACTGAAAGAGGTCATGGCCGAAAATCGTGGCCTGACCCTTGATGATCTCAAAAATCGATCTCCTGAGCACCTATCTGCCACACTTACAGGGTGTGAGTCTCCCGATGACTATCTGGAACCTCCAGCTGTAAAGGAGGATGCTGACGACCAACTGTCTGAGATCGCCAGCACTATTCCTTCTGTTGATCCCAGCTGGGTTGACCTAAAACATAGTGCCTTCCTAGCCAAGCTGTTGCTAGAGGAGGTAGATCTAGAGTCAACCTCTGAACCCGCTTCCCCTGTTGGGAAGCCAGTGCTACACATGCAGCCTATGCACACAGGTGAACCCGTGGCCCAGAGTGCTGATGCTCTGGCGCGGCATGCCATTGTCTGAGCATGACACTCAGGAACTCTGGCGGCTGTTGTACCTGAAAGCCGAAGGTATTGAGCGCCAAGAGCGGCTGCAATACCTCAAACAGACGTGGAAATCCTCCATCTGGTCTGGGGAGGAGGGTGAGTCCTATACGCTGCCTGATCCTGAGATACCTCTAGTGTAGTCTCTGCACTATGGGCAGCAATGTCCCCCTGAGTGGGACGATGGTTCGGTGCCTGCCGAAACTGCTGATTGGCAGAAAAAGAAAGAACATGGAAAAAGCAACCTCCATGCTGAGGAGGATTTCCTTCAGAAACTCGAGAGTCTTAACCTTGACCCCCGCCTGAAGAAACTGCTGATAACCTATGAGGAGGTGTTCGGCGCCTTGCCGCCTCCCCTTTCTTGTAAAAAAATCGTCCAGATGGACCTGAAATTGAAACCAGAATTTGAAAAGACGCGAGTGAGGCGTCGTCCCTATCCCGCTCCACAGGAACAGGTTGAAGAAATCGAGCGCCAGATCCAGGAATGCATTGATGCTGGCCTCGTTGAAGAGTATAAGCACGGGGACTATCCCCATCACTGCAGTCCCTGTTTCCTTGTTGCCAAACCAGGGTCGACTGCCCTACGTTTGGTTGTAGACTATGGTGAGGTCAACAAGAAAACCGAGAACCACTCAGGGAGTATTCCTAACATGGAAAACACCCTTGAGCGTATTGCCAAATGCAGGTACAAGACCAAAATGGACAAACGCTCTGGTTTCTGGCAGGTGGACCTAACCGCCGCACCTCAGAAGCTGTTGGCCTTCATAACCCCTAAGGGTCGTGTCTTCAAGTGGAAGGTTATGCCTTTCGGGGTGGCTAATGCCCCAGCGCTCTTCCAGGAGCTTATGAACAAAGTTTTGTACATACTGAGGCGCAGCCCTCTTGTACAAGAGTTGATCTCTCGGGGTGCAGAAATGGAGACTCACATCGACGACGTGAGTTTGGGTACTAATACCAAAGAGGACCACGTCCTTCTCCTCCGTGAATTTTTCATTGTCCGTCAAGAAAAAAATCTCCGAATCAAACTCGAAAAATGTGAGTTTATGAAAGAGGAGATGGAGCATTTGGGTTTCGACGTGGGGTATGGCTGGTGAAAACCAGCCGCGTCTAAGATGCAGCCCCTACAGGACATGCAGATTCGTGATGACCCTAAGAAGGGTCTACACGATGTGAGGAGTTTTGTGGGTGCCTGTAATTTTTTTCGGCCTCACATCCACAATTTTACGTAGTCTTCTGCCCCCCTCACTGACCTAATCAAGAAAACTACTCCCTGGAGGTGGACCGCCAGAGAGGAAGAGTGTTTCCAGGAGTTGAAGAAGAAGATTGCCTCCTCCAACTGCCTGGGAGTACCCCGCCCTGAGGGCGCGATAGTCCTGATCACTGATGCCAGTGATGTAGAGGGGGTGGTACGATCTACCACTGGCAGGAGCTTAACCCTGCTGAACTAACCCACTGCCATTATCGTACTACTGGACTGAACCGTGATGGTTCGTTGAAACATGACTATCCTACCAGTGAGTGGCGACTGGTGCCACTGGGACACTGGAATTGGAAATGGAACCAAGCGCGTTTCAATTACAGCCCCTATGACCAGGAACTCCTGGCTGGTATGTTGGTGCTATCGTCACCATCCCGACTCCTGGGATCTAAACCCATTGTCTGGCTGTGTGACCAGGAGCCTGTGAAGTCTTTTCAGAAGGGCCCACCACCAGAGAAAGCAACGCTGAAACGATGGTGGACTTACCTGAGCCAATTCAGGCTGACAGTGCATCATATCCCAGGGATAAAGAATGAACTCTCTGACTATATATCGCGCAACAACTTCGATGCGCTTATTGGTGAGAGCTCTGAGGCGCTCGCCAGAGAGGCTTTCCAGCGTATGGATGTCCAGCTTGACCTGTCCATGCGCACTGCTGGAATCCTGGAGGCTTGGAGTCTAACCGACTATGAGTCAGAGTATGAAGAAATTCTCCAAACCCTCAGCACTGGTCTCGAACCCCGTGTCATTGACGGGAACCAGTGGTATAAAAACAATCGGTACCCCTTCTACGAGGACCGAATTGTGGTGCCTGAGGCTTGACTGGATGGGTGCCTACAGTGGTCCCATCTCAGTTCTGGTCACACTGGCGCTAATCGCTCAGTGGACTTCTTCTGTGAGTGTTTCTACTCTACCCTGACCGAACTGAGGTTGCGTATGCAGACCATTGTGGATGCTTGTGGCTGTCATGCCAGAAAGCAGAGCGACAGTAGGGATAGGGGCCTGATCTCCAGCTTACCCATACCCTATTGTGCTAACTCTCTTCTCTACGTGGATTTCATCCACGGCCTACCACATTTCGGCGGCTATGATAGTTGCCTAGTGGTCACCTGTGGCCTATCTCGCTTCACCCGTGTGTTCCCTTGCAATAAGAAAATCACAGGTGAGCAGACTGTGAAAATGTTGGTCGAACAATGGTTCGAACCCTATGGAGCACCTAAGCAGGTGCACTTCGATGACGATGTACGCATCCGCAGTGACACTGGGTGGTACAAACGAGTGCTAAATGCCCTCAACGTGGAGGTAACCACTGGTTTTCCCTATACCCACACGTCTAACCCTCTCTGTGAGAGACAGAACCGTGTGGTGGAGCAAAAGTTAAGAATCCTGATGAAACAGGAGCGTACCAAGGACTGGGTACGCCTAGTGCCCTAGGCAGTGCTGACCATGAACTCACAGCGGAGGTCCTCTACGGGTCTCACCCCCCACGAACTGTTCCATCGAGGACAACCTGCTTGGTTCTTCAAAAGCCCCTTTGCTGAGGACTTCAAGAGCCCTGTGGGAGACTGGCCCGAACACAAGCAGTCTCTGGCTAACCAGACCGGGACTAACATGAGACACGTTCGTGACCGTGAACTGAGCCGACGGAACCGCCTACGGCGACCTGCCAGCTTCAAGGTTGGTGACCTTGTCTTGTTACACCATTCACGCCTACCCTCCTGGCCACGTAACTGCCTATAGGACCCTTACTTTGGACCCTATCGTATCATCAGGATAGATGGATCCAGGATCCATGTCAGGTGCAGTCCACGTCTAGGTGGTGAACTGCTGTGTGCAGCTAAGCAGTTGAGGCACTATCACTCCCCTGACGATTTGTCTTGGGATGAGTGGCGCCTCAGCGACAGTGAGGTCGAGCGTATAGACCTAGAGAACGCTGCCAGTCCAGAGGAGGCAGACAAACTCGAATAGATGACTGCCGATGAAATGGCAGTCGATGGTTACTACGTGGTTGCAGGTATTGCTCGCCACGAGTATAAACAGGGCTGGAAATTCTTAACCCTGTGGGATGGCTATGGGTTATCTGAGGCGACCTGGGGACCTATGTCACCCTTCATACAACCAGATGGGAGTATCAACCCCATCTTCGCACTTACCTCGTTGAGAACATTGAGGGGCAGCTCCTAACCCGTGCTGGGACAATGTTCCAGCGTAAGAAGCGAAACTAATTTCCCTGTGTCAGTCTACTGACAGGTGCAGTGAGCACTCTTCTGCAGACGTGCCTGTGTATGGGTGTAAGAGCAGTTGTCACGGTTGCCCCGCATTGCATCGCAGGACAGGACCGTTAGCCCCCCGTGATAACCACTCCCTGGCCGAAGGCCATTGGTCTTTTCACAGACTACTGCTTACTGAGCACTGCACTGACCCTGTCTGTGCCCTGCAGACCCATGCCTATGGTTTCCAGCGTGCACCAGGTGGCCGCTTATCAGGATTACAGCCACCCAGCGAGTGTATGCCTTGTTGACCATGTGTTGCATGGGGACTGCCCTGATGTAATGACCTTGGGGAGCCAACGAAGAACGGTGGCTTACTACACCAGGGGGGAATGACAAGCAAGGTGTTATGAGGCAATGTGTGACTTCCCTCCTTGGAGACAAGGGAGCCCACAGTTAGGACCCCTGACTGGTCCAGACCCATGGGGTTCTACCCTTCCTTACAGGGTTTAGCATACCCCTATGTGTGCTACGTATGTCTGTGTGTGTCTCACCTCTCTCCCCGGCGTGGCTTTCGGAGACCGGGCCTCGCTGACGTCGGACTGAAGGTCCTAATCAGGTACTATTACCACTCCTATGGCGCCCAATTTCTGTGCCGGCGCCTATCCTTGGGGTAAGACGGCAAAAGCCCTACCTACTAGAGGGGAGGGGTGGCCAAGTGTGCTAAGGGCATACAAAACGCCCATTTTTGCTAAGGGCCAAAAGCTAACGCACTCCCCTGCCCACGAGGAAAACCACGCGGGACAGGAGACACCACTACACTACACTCACTAACGCAAGCACCGGCCTTCGAAGGCAGGGTGAGCACTCATCACTTGCACTCAACTCCTGCCAGGCCTGCTGACCCTAACCCCTACACACGCTACTGGGTGTTGCTGTCAAAGATGTCTCGGGTCCTAATGACCCACCTGTGAAGAAGACCAGAGAACACAGCGCTGCTGAGCAACTGTGGCCTAACAGGGACGTCACAACACATTTCCCTCCTAGGGCTTGGAGGGAAGGGGTGCTCTTGTTGTGTGCACAGCGCGGATGTCCATGAAGTCCAACTGCCCTCGCCACTCCTGGCTGAGGCACAGTCAATTGATTTGTGATCAGCGCCCCTGTTTTGCTGGGGCAGAAAAATCGGTAGCCGCCGAAGGCAGCTGCCGCGTGCACCAATCACCCTGAACCTCTCCCATCTGTACAACAAAGGCAAATGAAGGGGTGTTTGCGGCGGAGGAACCAAGCCACACTCCACGTATTATACGCTTCTCAGTGTGACCTATAATACACTGTCCGCAAACACGCCCTGTCAAGCAAGCAAGCGTTAAGAGACTCCTCAGGTTCTCTTAAAGAACGTACCGAGGAGCCCCTGGGTAACCTAAACAAGGTTTACCGTGCGCTATTCGCGTGGCCTACCCTTTAATGCATCATGTGCACGCAGGGGAGAGAGGCAGAACCATTTCCACACTGACTCAACCAGGAGGTGAGCTCCTCCTGGGCTAACCTACCCTACTCACCATGCATCGTGTGAATGCCGAAGTGAAGCGTACACAAGACAAGCCTAAGCGTTTTAAGCAACCCTACTTTAACGCTACGGCTACACACGAACAAACACTTTCTTTACTTACTTGTGAAGAGAAAACAAGGGTGAATTGGGGTACAGGGAAAGCGTCACAGCGTGTGAATGCCTCGTTCAGGCACATGCATCGCGGGCACAGCGCATATTCTAACCCTACATGGGCGCTGCGCGCGCACTTCGCATCGCATACCTTTCATTTCTGTTCAGACCTGTGCAGAGCACGAGAGAGGAACACCCGAACCCCAAACGAACACAGCGTTGACAACCCTAACGTTTTGACGAAGCAACCAACACGAACGCAATGCATGCGTGTGTGATGACACTGACATACCTGAGAGGTGGGTTGTTGACCTGCTCTGTGGTGTCGGTTGAATTTGAATAGTTTTCTCTGAAGTTTATAAAAATTTTGATGCAACTGTGCAAAAATTTCCTTTAGAACTTTAAAAACTACGGCCCATACCTTCTTTTCCAAAAGCTGTTTACGCTTGCGCAACCTTGTTTTTGAAGTCCGCTTCCTTTGCGCTTGTCTGCGACTTTGAGTTATGTGTAAAAGTGACGATTTCCCGCGTGGCTTCGTCGATTTTTAACGATTTCACTTGCTAAATCGCAACCCCTTCCGCTAAACCGCAGGAATCACTCCCTGTAGGTTACATTTTCTATTTTTTCCAGCTCCTGGAGATTTGTGTCCTCCATTGGGAGTATTGCTCCGCCCTGGCCCTTGGTCAGGACATTTATTAAAACGCTGTTTATACAGCGATAGCCGTCCGCATTAGAGCGTTCGACTGTACCCTAGTGGGCAAGCATATGTGCTCTAGGGAGGGAGTCCCGGGTTCAAACCCCACTACCCCCAAACTTTTTCCAAAAGCCTTTGTCGCACGCCGGCGACTTTTGAGGAATGCCCCATCAAAGGGACATCATTCACGGTACATTACACTGTTCTTCAAGGGTACCTGCAGTGTGATAGGCTTCCATGAACTGATGAGGCTGTGTTTGGTAAGTTTTTTTGAGGTAACTTTGGGAATATTTGAGCCTTTTTCCTTGGTCCTACTAGCTTAGCTAACTAGTACTCCAGGGAAGAGTAAGAAAACGTCACTGCCATGTCTTTCTTGGAGGGCTTGATCCAGGCCAACCCCCCCTTAAAACCCTTTTGTTGATGCTAAGACAAACCTAAGTGTTTTTATCTCTCTTTGGATGCCTAAAGTACACTTTCTCAAAGTAACTAGGGTTGTGACCCTAGCCCCCCATGAAGTTCACCCCTACCACTCAACTGAGCGGAGGTATCTTCCTTCATGGAGGATATACCGAAACAAAATAGGCATTTCATGCTTTTGGCCTTGGAGGTTAAGCCTAGTGGTCTCCGAACCCAAGACCCCTATACTCAATTGTTTCTACCACTTATTGTGGTCCTACTTTGTAACTGTTTCTGAATTCAGTTGCTTGGCCAAGTCATTTTCTGTGTTGGCCTGACATCTATGCCCCACATTCCTAACCAGCACCATTTCACCCAAAAGAGTGCACATGAAGTGCCTAATGCTATCTTGGAGGCCAGAGTCAGTCCAACTTTTATAAGAAATCTTTTGTATTATCCATTTGTGATTGAATCTTTGTGTATAAACCTGCATTGTCTATCTGCAGCCCTTCTGTGTTACACTGGATTCCAAAACCAATCATTGATTCGATCCACATCCTGTTCTTGCTCTACTTGCTGCTTTGGTTTGGGTTTTCAACTACAAAACCTGCAGGATTTCATGAAAATATCTAGGGCATAAATTAAGGACATTCTTCTGTACAGGGTTGAGGGATCCATCGACAATGGATAACAAACTGGCCCATTCAGGGGCCTGGATAGCTGTGTCTGAGTCCCCAGGCACATTAATGGGACAGTCGGGGAGTTGCACTCTTCCCTCAGTCATTCGGTCCAGCATTGGGCGCCAGTAAGCGTGTTCACCTGAGCAACCCCAGTCAGGGGTGCACATGACAACCCTTCCTCCCTCATAAGCGATTTTCGTTAGAACCTTCGCGAGCAGGGAGAAAGGAGGGTTAGCATACACTATGCCCATTGCTTTCCAGAAGAAACGGAAAGCGTTATTCGAATGTGTCAAGCAATACAACTGCATGATGTGCTGTTGTTGGCTCGCGAACAATTCCACCTGGATCTCATCCAGGGATACCTGAAGGGCCGCCAGTCCATTCTCAAGAACGTGACGGGCCAATTGGTAGTTTTCAGTACGATAATTAGTCTTGGCTGCCTAGCGCAGCCCAGACTCTTTTCGTCCTGACAGCTCCAAAGGTACGGAGAAGAGCCCACTGCCAGAGTCACAGTGCAAAGAATAGGGGCGTCAGAGAGACAACATTTTTACTTGGGGGTTTCTTCGTAGGAAGTCGGTGCCAATGATGATGTCAAAGGCGTCAGTGTCCAACACTCTGCAGTGTTGGGTCACAGTTTCGTCGCCAAGACAAATAGTCACATCGACACTTGCCAATGAATGGATGGATCCCCTACTCTTAAGGCCAATGTCTTAGGTTTTTTGAAAGTCTTTAACAGGCGCCGGGCCACTATAGAGAGTGTTGCGCCGGTGTCAAGCACTGCTCGAAAAACTTGATCCCGGATTTTCACGAGGATTCAGAAAACCAAGTCCTCCTCTTCAGACCCGCCCCCCTACTCCTCAACAGGGTATTTTACATCAACCCCTGCAGCCATGAGGGACTTGGCCATCCAGGCCAGTCGCCTGTTCTTGGAGTTAGACCCCTCAGGGGCGGCGTAATCCCCCTGTGGGCGCTTCTCGGGGTCAACATTCGCAAGAGAGGGAGAGATAGCGGGCGCCGATGAGCGCCTCTGGGGGTTGGGGCTTCCACCCTTGCCATCTCCCTTGCCTGCTCCTTTACCACCTTATCCTCATCTTGGGGAGTTCCGGAGGGCGTTTGGGCTTTCTGGCGTTCAGCCTCCTGCCGTTTGTGTCTGTCACTGTCACTTTTTGTTATGTCACATTCGTGATCGTAGTGATGACGTTTGGCACAGTAACCACAGGTGATGGTACACCTGAAATGGTCCGGATGGGTCACTGTTTTCCCTTCTTTAGTGTGCTGCTGTCGTTTCAGTTGCAGCAGACAACCACTGCGATGGTCGCAGTCTGGGGCATGACAGGGTCCTCCCTTGTTATTGACAGGCTTACAGTAGAAGAGTGGGGGTGTACCTGTTTCAGGCTTAACCTCATCTATGACACGCAGGTTACCCCCCCCTTTACCAGCACCCTTGTTGGTATTAGTGGAACTTTTAGGTCCTTTCCCTTCGCGACGTTCAGGGGTAGGGGTGCCACCTCCACCCAGGTGTCTCTTGACAAATTTCTCCATATGGGAGTCATTCTCCCTCTCAAGGGCCAGCTCCATCAGCACGTCCACAAGGTCCTCGTACGTGTGTTCCTACTCTTCCTCTCTGAGGTGGTGCGACAATCGTCCCACGTACGTGTAGGGATTTCACTCATGAGCCACAGGTGGGGTTCTGTGGCTCCATAGGAACCCACGTTCATTCCTGAGAACAGATACACCAGGTGGCACACGTATTCTGAGATTCGCGCAGCGGAAGGAAATTCTGGGAGCATAGGGAGCTTTTCAATCTGTGTGCGTACGCTGAAGTCTGTTTCATAGACCGGCAAAGGTTTGTCCAGTCTTTGGAGAACCTCGGGCCGCCTTGAACAGGTTTTCAAAATCTGTTTCACCTGTTTTTGCAAAAATTTCTTTTTTGCATGAGAGTTTGAAGAAAGATCATTTAGTGGCCACATTCACATGAGATCAGCCGCTAAGGAAAAGAAACTCGGGAAATTCCTCTGCCCATTCGGGCAGGCTTTTCGGGTCGAACTCCAGCAATTCCAGCTGGATGGTTGCCTGGGCAATCGGTTTGCCACTCTTCCCACCCTCTTGGGTTAGGCCTGAAGGGGGGAAGGTACGTTAGCGAGAGGTGCCAGAGCTGTTAGCCCCTTTTTCTCAGTCTCTGACTCGGGCACGTCCTGTAGCTCAGCGATGGGGACTGTCCTGGCAAGTGGATGAAAAGGACTGGGGCAAGTGACCTTGGGTAGCAACCTGCACACCCTTGATCGTTTGAGATCATCAGCAAGCGTGCTCAATCCGGGAGAGGGTGAGGCCTGCGCTGGCTTGGGGAAGGGTTCAGTGATACTCAATTTTGCGTTGACAGCCTCAGAAAGGGCTGTCACATCTGGGACTTCGGGTCCAGACAGTAGTTTGGCCAGTAGTTCGGCCGTACGGTCCAGGGCACCATAACTTGGCTCTCGGAGATGGGAATCCTTCACATAAGCTGGACACACTTCAGGGTTCCTGCTAGTGGTTTGCAGCTCTGGACGCCACGCTGGCCCTCTCGGTCGTCTGGGTAGACACACGGTGTCGGAAAGGTCCGTAGGTGGGCAGGAGTAAAGGGAGGAACCCATGTCAGTATGTGGTGGGGATCCCAAGGCTTCGAGTGGGTCTTCTCCATGGTCACCTCTGAAAAACTTGTAGTACTCTTGCTGGAGCAGATACTCGTCCATTCTCCTTCTCAGTTCGTCGTGTTCCTCAGAGCCTCCAAATGCCGTAGACGAAGATGCAGGGGAGGCTGAACGGGGGATGGAGACAGCAACCTGTCGGTGAAGGTGCTGCAGGCTGTCATCACGGGCCGCTAAGGCCTCAGTGGTTAAGGGTATTGGTATTTCTCTGGGCGCTTCTTGTTCCGCCCTTCTGTAACCTGGATCTTCTTGAGACCCAGATGCAAGTCTGACCTTGAGCTCACTCATTGAGTTGGGCCCAGTGCTGCCCAGTTGTACTTGTACACTCCGAATAGGCCAAGTACTGGCGGACGGTTGTACTGATGCTGTGGACATATTGTTTCTTGGTTTGACTTGTGTACTTCACAGAGTCAGTTCGAAAGGTTCTCAAGGGTGGCCTCTGCTACCGGAAAGATGTCCTTGGTTAATGCCCTAATAGCGTTGATGAAATTCTGCAGGTTTTGGTGTTGGAAAAGAGCACCAAAGCAGCAAGTAGAGCAAGAACAGGATGTGGATGGAATCAATGAATAGTTTCCATATCCAGTGTATCACAGAAGGGCTGCAAATAGACAAAGCAGGCTTAGGTACAAAGATTCAATCACAATTGGATAAAACAAATGATTTTTAAGAGAAAGCTGGCATGACTCCTGCCTCCAAATTAGCATCAAGCAGTTCAAGTGCACTCTTTTGGATGTAATGGAGTTGATTAGGAGTATGGGGCAAAGGAGTTTCCCCAGACGTACAATATGACTTGGTCAAGCAACTGAATTCAGAAACAGTTAAAACGTAGAACCACAATAAGTGGTAGAATCAGTTGAGTATAGGGGTCTTGAGGGTGGGGGACCACTAGGCTTACCCTACAAGGCCTCAGGCATGAAATGCTCACTTTATTTCGGTATAACCTCCATGAAGGAAGGTACCTCCGCTCAGTTGAGCGGTAGGGGTGAATTTCATGGGGGGCTAGGCTTATAACCCTAGTTACTTTGAGAAAGTGTGCATTAAGCTCTAAAGAGAATGAAAAATGCTTAAGTAAGTCTTAGCATCAACAAGAGGGTTTTAGGGGGGGCTTGGCCTGGATCAAGACCTCCAAGAAAGACATGGCAGTGACTTTTTCTTACTCCTCCAAGGCCGGTATGGAGCGTACAGGCACGGAGACAAATAAGTTCTTCGGACCCTAGTGTCCTACAGCCTGTAGGAGTCACAGTCCGGCTGAGAGCAGCTCTTGACTCAATGAGTCTCCTGGGTAGAAGTTACCAATGCCGCGAAGCGTGTGATGGTATCCTCTCCGTTTTGCAGTGTTTGTTTTCGGGGTAAAGTAAGCTCCAAGGAACATCGCTGCTCTTTTGGGCTTGGACGAAGTCAATGGGTGTGTACGAATGTTGTTGTTTTTGTAAGCCGTAGTTTTTGGAAATTGTTGGATTTGTTTGGCTGGATTTTGGGATGACGCGTATTTGATTTGTTTGCTTGTTTGTTTGTACCTATATCTCCTACGGTGATTGCCCGCTTGCACGTCCATCTCAAGACTGGATGGTGCGTTGGGGTAGAGGTTTACTCAAATGGCGCCGTTAGGGTGCGCCAGGCTCAGTTGAGTGAAAGGCAATTTTCGTCATAGCGAGGTCAGCTGTTTTGCAGACCTCTTTCTATGATTCCTCGAGCCCATACGACCTGATGGGCGAGTACCATGAAGACCACACAATGGAGAACATCGATGATCCCCAGTACCTCTTGGACAGGATGGATGACCCCAGGGAACCGGGCGTCAACCGGACACCCCTGAGGGTAACCCCTGGGTTCTCAAGCCCGTTTCGGCCAAATTTTCTGTCCAACACCAGAAGAGGGGCGTGGAGGATGGAAAATGAAATTTTCTGTTTTTCTGTGCCACACACATGCGTGACTCCTCAGCTGAACTCAAGCTTTCCAACCGGCGCTAACTGGTGCACCATCCAAAAATACCAGTGTGTTTGACTTGGACCCTTACTTTACAGTTTTGAATCCTGGATTATATGCTGCCCTGAGAAGTCCAGTGTTTGGGTTCGACAGTGGATATGGTGACAATTTGCTGAGGAGCCAGAAGTGGGACGCCCAGCGCATCGCTTTCGCCCTGGCCCGCGGAGAGGGCTGGCTGGCAGATCCCGTCAGGATTGTAAGGTTGGTAGCACCTGAAGGAAAAGAATAATGTGTTGATGCTGACTTCTGAAGTACCTGTGTTAAGACCAGTTTTGTTTGCTGATTGCTGTGTGACCTCTATGGGTGGTGATATTGCCTTGATGCACGTGGGACAGAGTGGCAGGCTGTGCTTTGAGTCCTGGCCCTTTGGAACGTCGCCAAGCACATTGACCCTGCCAAAGGTGAGAACAACGCGGGATGACCAAACACGGGTCCGGGGCTGAGTCCTGCCACTGAGCAGAAGAGGCTGCCCCAACAGCTGCGGCTGGGGGAGGCGGTTATGTGGAAGCTGCCACTGTTGACTGTAGTCCCTCCAGAAAGTGTTTTGCTGTGCAGCGTTGTTACCTGTCGGATTGAATGCAGGCCCCATGGGCCACAAAGAATTCATTTGACTGACTTTTCAAAAATTAGTGCTGCAGTGTGCAGTGCAGTGGGTGGTTGTAGGAGAGAAGGGGACAGTGGAGGCTGCTGTTATGTTGGTCCATTTGTAGGTTTCCTGCCTCAGTCTTGTGTGTGTGTGTGAGTGAGCACCTGCCACGGTTGTGTACACACATGCGAATGGGAAGCGTAGCCGGCGAATTATGCCTATTTGCAGGCTGAAAATATTTTGAGGCTCATTGCCCTCGTTTTCGGCTACAAAAAATTGGTCAGCCTACTAAAAGGGATTTCTGATCCCTAGGGGATAAGACACTA
This sequence comes from Eutreptiella sp. 'Long Island Sound 2002', assembly GCA_964036045.1. NCBI lineage: Eukaryota > Euglenozoa > Euglenophyceae > Eutreptiales > Eutreptiaceae > Eutreptiella > Eutreptiella sp. 'Long Island Sound 2002'. The sequence continues at coordinate 116,286,201 of OZ038382.1, forward strand.
AGCCAAGGGTGGGGGGGAAAGAGAAAATGCCAGCACACATTGTCTGTGCATGGAAACAACCACACCCTTGTGCTTGGGTGGGCGCTTCGCCTGGGCGCCTAAAGCAGAACGAGTGTGTACTTGTAACCCATATCCATTCTCCTCACGGTTTTCCCCGCTTCGTTTGGTCTTTTTGTCCGTTCGGGCATTTTTTTGTTATTGTTCACCAATAGTCCTGTCTGCTTGTTTGTGAGTCAGTGGTCGTTGTTGTCATGAGAGAGAGAGAGAGAGAGGAGAAAGAGTGTAAACACGGGCGTGGCAATATGTTTCCTTGTGCCCTGCCTGCGGTGCACCTTCCTTTTTTTTTTTGGGCATGGCGGTTTCTCGCCCAAAGTGTAGCAACAAACTGAGTTCTGTGCTGGGTGGATGGCAGTGACATAGGGGTCTCCCATGCAAATCCGCCATTTTCCTAATTTACAGAGTAAATGAACACTGAAGTGCAGGATAAAGAGACTGAGTATCTGAAATCCTGCCCTGAAAAGTCGAAGGTGCAATGCACTGCCCTAATGGCAGTGCATTGCATTGCACCTTCCTTTTCAAATGAACACCCCCTTTCTTGCAGGTGGGCACCCCTGCAGTCAGCGTGGTCTCAACCCCTTCATTGCCTTCTCAGGCAGGGCACGCTGAAACCACGGTGTCTTGAGTACGTTTCGGCTACCACCTGCAGGGGCAGTTTTTAGGGCGCCTGTGGCACCTGCCCTTTCTATGCCTGCGAGGGCAAATTTTTGTTTGGTGCTGTGGGCTGTAGGACTCTGCCATTTCTGTCCAGCCGATTTTCGGTCTGTCCGAATTTTATTTTTCTGATTCTGATTCTGACAATCATGGTTAACATTTGCCTGTTACTGGTGTGATACCCCAGTGCTTGTCGGCGTGAGCATGGGCATGGGCAACAGCGCCCGAGCGTCTGGGATGTTTCCATTGCCTGCAGTGTCCGCATTCTCTGTTTGTTCAGACTACCCCGAATACCGTGATGTGCTGGTCTGTCCTAACCTCCCCTGGCCGTTTAACCATCGGGGAGCATTGAGCCGACCGCGCAGAACCGATGCATTCAGTTACTGTGTGTCCAGGGCTGGCGAAGTTGTACTGTAGCCCTGGTTTGCGGGTCAGTGCAACACCCTGAACACACCGGATATTCAGTGGTTCTAAACTGTGTTGCGTTACCAGATGTTACGGGATTTCTGATGTGTTTACACCTGCGTACCTACCCCTTTCCTGCTGTGTATACACCTCTAGGTAGTGTCTGTATTGACCGCCCTGGGTGACCTGCATTAATTGATGGAAACCGGACCATCAGTAGTGAAGCTTTGGAGTTGCACTGACCAGGAAATACCCACTGCTGTGGCTAGGCAATGTGGTTTTGCTGTGGGCCCTTCATTTGCTGCGATTACTGTCCAGTTTTCATGGGCCTCCAGGGCCCCGGTGTATTGTAAAGAAGGTCTGTAGGACCAGCCCCTGCCATAGTGCGAGCTCTACCGCCTATACCCCATTTCTCCACCCTCTTTCCCGTGACTCCCATTGTCGTTGACGTCACCAGTGATTCCATTCTTTATAAAACCCAAAATTAAAAATTCCTGCAAGTACCCTCGGTAACCCTTGGCCACAAAATCCAAACAAATGCCCTAGGTACACCCGTTGGCAACCCTTGCAATAAAATCCTAACACCTGATCAGTGAATTGGAATGAGCTTGACAAAAGGAGTCCCAATAATCGATTGCCAAATAGGGTTGAATGTATCCACATCAATACAGTTGCCCGTGCTTGGTCCCTGCCGTTTCCTCCCCCTGTTTGCAACCCTACACTCAGGGCTTGCCACAGCCGAACGCTAGATGCCGCTGATATTCATCTAACGATTATCGTCCCAAAAACTCGCCTCTCTATCTAACTCTCTTAAATAATCGTACCCATCTAACCTTTATTGGCCTGAAAACTTGTGGACATGATCATGGAGAGGGGAACGAATGGGACAATGTCGGGCAAAGGGAGAGAGAGAAACAGAAGTATAAGTGAAGCCCTGGAATGGAGTATGGGATTATCCAAGACGATGTTGCATCCTTACCCCAAGAATCGATTCTATATGCCATGCACATTCGAACTACGGACATATGACGCCATGCTAACAACCTCGATTCACCACATTGAGGAAAATGACATTTAGGTCATGCGAGACAAAATGGCATCAACGAGGTCCATATGGCACATGGCGGAACACAAAGAATTGATACACATCATCGGATTCAACATAAATGTGGCCACACATAGCCCATCCTCACCCTTGCATACAAAACGGCAAAGATGGAATTGAGAAACATAAGCTCCAAAGATGAAGAATGTCCCACCGTGGATCAAGCATGACATGATGGCCTCCAGGAACACAAAATACAGCATGGCCACAAAAATGAGTTGCCTACACTCATGAATCACCAATGATCACCAACAAAGGGCTTGCAATGAGGATTACCAAATATAAGTCAGGAGAGTGACCTCATGGGAATACCTGACACCTGGCATCTGTGACACAGTCCATATATCATCATGCTGGCAATGCCTCAGTACTTCACACCGGACGCTGGATGCCTATCACTTAGCAATAACATACACAATGGCCAGCAAGTGAATACATTTGGCGGGTTTACTTGCGGCTCGCAAACAAGACATCAAGAAGGGCCAGCCCACCAAACCTCCCCTGTTTAATGAATGCTGCATACCAGTTGCTGGGCTTCTGCGGCTAGAGTATCGTGAACCAAAGGCACGAATAAAATGTAGAGCCAACAAACGACATACACCTCATGCCCTCACATGCTTGGACATGCCACTCAGTCCCATCACCTGGTGTCTAATTGCTTGGGAACCGAAGGCATAGGCAGACACAAATTGTCATGTGCATAGAAACCATCCACACATGGACGTGAAACCAATATTGCGTAATTGCATGTTGGTGTGACAACGAACCAATTCTATGCATGCTACTTGGGGAGAGATTGGGCAAGAGTGCAGTGGTAAGAAGATGCCCCCGGTCACATGAAGAGACCCAGACCCGGCCCGCAGAGAGAGTGCACATGGAGGAATATCCCGGGTCCAATGAGAGCACATCTGACACATGGTGAGATTGTCCTATCCCGAGGAGAGATAGTCCCGCTTCAAAGAGAGACGGTCCCGCCACAATCCAGGCCTTGACAGAGATTGTCCTGCCCCAGTGCATGCCCTGAGAGAGAGACCCTCACCGATCCATGCCCAGGAGAGAGAACCTAACCAATCCATGCCCGAAGAGAGATAACCTAAGCAATCCAAGGCCGAAGAGAAACAACCTAACCAGTCCATGGTCCAGGAGGGAGAACCTGACCGCACCAAAACCCAAGCCCGAGCGCATAGCCTAGCCATGACCCATGGGAGCATGCATATGGAACGAGACTTTCGCCTAGCCATGACCCATGAAGGCATGCATGCACGTGAAGTGAAAATCTCTGACATTGATTGAGGATTATCCCTACACCCAATTGCCAAATCAAATGAGCTATCCTCATGCTATGACATACTTCATGTGGACAAAGGAGGGATAGTGGATCACCAACTGTGTTCGACCAATGACATGAATTCACCGAAGGTCACCGGAGTAAGACAGCAACTGAGAGGTTAACAACCAGGGCATAAGTGCAATTCTCCACCTTTAGCATGTTCACCCATTGCACGTGCACACCACATGTTCAAAACACACAATCATCAAACATTGATCCTCTCTGATTCGGTGGGAGATCAAGTTGTCATGACACATGCAAAGCAAACAAATGATAAGTCAAAGAATGAGGAATTGCTTTGCCTTGCGGAGCAACGACCGACTTACTTTCTTCCGTTCCGGTGCGCCTACCTCAGCCACATCCACTTCGAATTGACTTCCACTAGGGCCCCTCCAGCTTCAAGGGACTCATGGTCCCCCATGCACGTAGGCGTGGCACTGCCAATACAGATGCGCCCATTAACGTACACCGGTCTCCTCCCAAGTGCAGTGATGCACCCAAGGTCGACAGCTGGTGTGGGCGGAGGCACCACACCAGGCTTTAGCCAGATCCTTAACTCCGGGCCTTCTATCATCCAGTGGAGTTGACGTAGCTTCCAATTTGCTTCCGTTTCCGTAACAGGATACAACTAACACTATTAGCACCCGTTGCGAAGAATTTTCAGACAATGGGCCCGCATTGAGGAACACAGAGCACGCGCACGCCAACAGGAACACGAGAAGGGCGCGTGCACACACAGCAGGCCTGGACCGAACAAGAAATGTTAAATCCTTCAACCCTGTGGGTTATAAGTAACACAACCTCGGATTTCAGCTGAAATTATATCCAAAATTGCTGAAATCGCAAAAATCGCTCAAAAATAGAACACTGCAGCCAATTGGGATCAGAACCAGCTTCGACCCCCTTCCCAGAGCATTGTCACCTGCTCGGAAAGACAAAAAGAGGACGGCAGGATCCCGGTTGTTGCCTTGGCGTCCCCCTCAGTGTGGGAGGGTACCACATACACCGTGACCACCGGCCGAAGTCATCGGGGGGGGGGGAAATTCAAAAAAATGAACTCCCTCCTGGCACCACGAAACCTACAGGCATAGGCCCTCCAGATCAAAGACAGACAAAAGGAACGTCGTCGACCGGTCTACATAAAAAGACCATAACCAGATATACGAAGCTTGACATGCACAGCATGAACCCCTCAAATGACCTGCACTCCCACCAAGAGACATGAGAGTAATGGATCACCTCTGGGAGACATTGGCGTTTTGGCGGGAGGGTCATGATGCATCATAACAAGCGTAGACACAAACAATGTAGACAAATCTTTTTCGGAAAAAAGGGTTTCCTAATTTTTTTTCCTCCAATCCTCGGAGTCATCGGATTGCAGAGGCAAGATGAGCTCGAACAGACGTTGCCGTCGCGTCCAGCTTGCAGAGGAATGGTCCTGGATCTGGTGCGATGGACCCAAGGTGCCCAAAATGCGGAGAAATGAGAAAAAGATGTTCTACTAAAAATAGAAACATTTGTTACTAAAAATAGCGCACGTGAAAAATTGAGATCTCCAAACTGAGAAACCCTGGAGAGAAACCGACCTCACTAATGCAAGGGCGACAGCTATCGGGTGGCTGCGGATTCACAGGGAACGCGAAACGGGGACGGTAGGACCAAGTTCCGAAAATAGAAATTTTGTTACTAAAGGTGGAAAGAATCTTCCAAAAAAGCACGTGGTGTGCTAAGAATGGAAATGGCACTTGGGGAGGGGTTTAGCACATTCGCTGGTCCCCATTGCGTCCGGCAACCTTGGAATAGGTCAAATTGCACCGTAAAGTGGCGGAGACCAAGAAACAGAACAATGTGGGTAAGGACAGCAAAGCAAAGAAGTATCAACTGCATCTCCCCCGTAAACTCCCGAATTCGAACCCAGAAGTCCACGAACGATCCCATATAGCGGGGCTGTCGCTCCCCCTGATGCACTTACCAAAGGCTCCACCCAAAAAAAAAACGAAGATTCGCGGGTCTTGACAGTTCTTGATCCGTAGGAATCTCCTGAACAAGCGGCGACCGATTGTGCACACAAAAAAAATGAACACAATTCAGGACTGATCTTGGTTCCATATGCCCGTCTCATGTCAGGGAAATTGGGATGGGGGGTACTCAGGAGGTATTGAGCCATGGCATGTGCATCCCTGAGGCAAATTAAGCAAACACTAACAATTGTGTCAAAGGTGGAGGTGAAGTCACTCAATCCCGTTCGTGCATGATCCTATGCACCAAGGCATTGTTGACATCTAGACTAATCCCCTTACTCCTGACATAGTCCAGCCACACCGTGGTATACCTCGGCGCCAAATTGTTCGGAGGTTCCCATGAGTCTTGCCAAATGGCAAATTCTTTCTAACGAACCTTGTATAGCCTCTACCCCAGTGTTGCGGGGTCCCGCTTGTCCGTTAGGATTCCCACCGCGGTATAGTCATCCTCCTCACCGTCATCGTCGGAGTCCAGGTCTCCTGCCGTGAACTCAAACGTCACCGCTCGCGCGCTGGGATCCGGCGCCCCTTGTCAAAGTTGTGTATGGTTCCAATCCAGGATTTTGTTGTCTCCCACCTGGGTAGCATACATGTCCTGCCCGATCTTGCACACGATGACCCCTGGGATACACCACGATTGTTGGCGATTGCGGGTTAGCACGTCCTTGTGGTGGCGCTCCACCCAAACGGTGTCCTTGAGGGAGTACTTCTGCATCTTGCCTTCCTTGAAGTATTTCGCCCTCCGCTTATGCTCATCACGCAAGGACTTGCACACCTTGGACGCTGTGGCATCCGCCTCACTCATCATGGTGTCAGCATCCCAAGCAACCTTACCATGGTTCATCCACGCGGGAGTTCGAGACACTTGATCCTGTAGGAAGAAAATGCGGTGCAGAGACCATCCCGTAGGCCCCAGTAAGTCATGCCGGGCTCGTAAAACCCTCCAAAGCGAGTGAAACCAATTTCTCCCCGGCTCCTCGATGTGCAAACGGCGGAACATCTCGAACATTTGCATCCCCGCTACCTCCGCCTGGCCGTTTGCCCGACTGGATATGGCACGGTCTTGGCATGTCAAATACCCATGTGCTTCCACATGCTCTTGAACGAGGAGCCCACAAATTGACTCCCTCGCTCGCTGCAAATGACAGCGGGGATGGCAAAGATGGTCAGCCAATGCGGAATCATGGCTTGGGCGACTGTCTTGGCTTAGGGACCCGCTCCATGCTTGTCTTTGGTGTCCTTCTTCTTTGACTTCTTACCCGGAACCGCCACGATATACCCGCTATGTCGGTCCACGGCAGAAAAAATACAATCATATTTTTGTGCCTTAACCGTGACCTCGGGCATGGCAAACATTTCCATGGCAATGGAGCGCATCGGTGCCTCGGGGATTGCGGTAGGAACCAGGTTCCCCGCTGTGGAGTGGTTCGGGCTTTTGGTGGCCCTAAACACGGCACAGTTGCTGCAATAACGATTTAAGATTACGTAATATCCCGGAGGGAACTCAAACCTCCATTAGAGATCTCGTTGCATCTTGTCGTGGCCCGGATGCATAAGTTGGGTGTTGTGCCAATGGTCAATGAGCGCCTCGACCCGGACTTTCCGCACCAATAGCTTGTCTTTGAAGAAGAGCTTGTCCCCGTCCTCCATCAAGCTCTCGGGCCACTCATCGTCTGAGGGGCCAGTCACAGCGTTTCAATACTTGTTCCAATGCTCCGAGGCGGCATAACCCTTCGACCAATCTTCCATGAGCACCGACTCCACGTACTCGATGGGCGCCAGGAGACATTTCTCCCAAGTCTCTTCCATCAGAACCCGAACTCTGGCATCCCGTCGTTGACTCAACTCCGCCTTGGATGCCATGATCACAGAGCACCTGATGTTGCCCTCTTCCATGGCCTTCTCGAGCTCAATGATGCGTTTGGCCTCCTCCGTTTCCTCGGCGTCTCCATGGCTGGATGTGTCCATCCAAGCCTTGCCCGCGGGATAGACCAAAGAACCGAGGCAACCGGCTACAGTGTTGTCCTTCCCAGGGACATAGACAACGCTCAAGTCGAACTTCGCAAAAGTGTCATGTCATCAGGCACGCCTTGACGCTGGACCCGAGGGAGTATCCACATGCTCCTTGTGCCGACTCTGAAGTGATTGATGATCGGTACATACCACCATGGGTTGAAGCCCGATGTGGCCCGACCACTTCCAGAGCGCGCACACAATGGCAGAAGTCTCCTTCTCCCTCGCGGTCCACGTCTGACTTTGGCCTTCCGCTAGGACTCGACTCCAAGTGGTCACTGGGACATGCGTCACTGGGACTTGCTCGAGGACTGCCCCCAGGGCATAGTCCGAGGCGTCCGTGCGCAGCACAAATCCCTTGTCCGGGTCCACCAAGAAAAGACCCAATTGACCCAATAGTCGTTCCTTCAACTTTTAGAACGCTTCTTCGGCTTCCGTTGTCCATCCAAATTTTTTCTTGCTTCCCTGGCAACCATCGAACTTGCCCACCTGTAGCATCTTGTGGCGAGGCCCTGAGAGATCCGCATACATTCCTACATATCCGGAATAATAATTGCAAAATCCCATGAAGGACAGGAGTTCACCTATGGTTTGGGGTTTTCCCCAGTGGTGTAGTGCTGCCAATTTCCCGGGCACGGGTTCCCGTTGCCCGTGCCCGACCACATGGCCAGCGAACTCCACTTCTCTCACAAAGATTGAGGCCTTGTTTGGGCTTGCACACCATGCTGTGCTTTTCCAAGACCCCCAGTACTCGGAGCAAGTCCTTCTCATGCGCCTCGATGAGATCGTCTTCTGTCATGTCCTCTGTCATGTCATCAACAAACGGGTCGGCACAATCTCAAACGGGTTGTAGGAGATCCTCCATCATGCGTCGAAAGGCAGCATTCCCATTTTTGGATCCGATGGGAACTACCTTCCATTGGATGGGCCCCAGCGGAGTGGACATCGCTGTGCATGGCCGGGAGTCCTCATGCAGCGGCATTTGGTGGTACTCGTGCTTCAGGTCCAACGGCGTGAAGATGCGCTTCTTCTGCTGCTTTTGTAGGATGGAGTCAATCAGCGGTAACGAGTACGAGTCATGCTCAGTTTGTTCGTTCAATCCCCTGTAATCCACAACCAATCTCCATTCAGGTAGGTAGGTAGGTACGTGCACTCCGTCATGGAGAGGCTCCACGCTTGAAGAGGGGAGGCGACTTACATCCCGCTAGACCTGACTGGTGGCCCCTAACAGAGCGGCCCCTGGGCTGCACCGGGAGGGCTGTTTGCCGCCAGCGTGACGTGCTTGTCTCGCCGGGAGGGTGTGCCTCTGTGCTTGCGGACGTTTCCTCCTTTGAGTGGAACCCCAGAGATTCACCAGACTTCCTGGCGTATCCCGTTCCCAAGGCATGCGTGCATGTTCGTGGTACTAGGGTTCCGAGGCGCTTGGGTGTCGCACGCTCCGCCCCGAGTCTCAAAGCAGCGCAGGCCTTAGGATGCAGCCTTACCCCCGGGCTCCAGATGTCGTTGGGCCGGGTCACCTGCATGGCACGGGCTGCCTCAGTGCCCGGGCTACGGACGCTGGGTTTCCTATTGTTGTGTGGCGTTCGTGTTTGGGTCCGGGTCGTGCTTGGGTTCGGGTTTCCGTAACCCCGCCAGCCCTGGCCCGGGTCTTGGGTGGGTGTGTTTGGGTACGCGTTGTGGTTTCGCCCCTCCTTTCCCGGCTGGGGTTTGCGGTGTTTGCGGTTGGGCCTGGGTTTCGACCTGCACCCCACAATTCTTGGTTGGTGTTTTAGGGCGTGCCTGGTTGTGTGCGCGCCCCGCCTGTACCTCGCCGTCCCCGGCTTGGGTTCGCGGTGTGGGTGTGTGTCCTTCGGCTCCGGTTTCGGCTGCGCCCCGCCACTCCTGGGTGAGGTGTTGGAGTGTGTGTGTTTTTGTGTGCGCGTCCCGCCCGGTTCCCTGCACCTCCTGGCTGGGAGTGCAGTGCGGAGGGGTGTGCTTGGGCCTGGGTTGCAGCCGCGCGCCGCCACTCCTGGCTGGGGTGTTGGGCCGTGTGTGTGTTTGTGTGCGTGCCCCGCTTGTACCCTGCCATTATTCGCTGGGGTGTGCGGTGTAGGCGTGGGTGTTAAGCTCGGGTTTCGGCTGTGCCCTGCCACTCTTGGTTGGGATGTTGGGGTGTGTGTGTATGTTCATGCGTGTGCCCCGCTTGCACCCTGCCATTCCTGGCGGGGTTGTGAGTGTGTGTGTGGATTTGGGTTTTGTCTGCTCTCCGGTTTTTTCCTGGCTTGGGTGCTGGGGCGCGTGGCCTCTGGTGTGCGCTGCGTCTGTTTCCCGTCACCTTACCGGGGGCCGCCTGTGGCGTGAGGGTGTGCGGGTGTTTCCCTGGGTGGGGGTTCCCCCCCCCTCTCCCCTTTGTTTTTTTTTTTGCGGGGGGGCCTGTCGTGGCGTGACATGTCGTAGCTTTGTGGTGTCCATCGCTGGCTGTCCCGGTCCTGGGTCTCGTGGTCTCTGTCCCCCCTTCTCCTCTCGTTCCGGCTGCGCCTTCGTGTTTTTCTCTTCGTCTCCGCCCCTGTGAGGTGTGTGTCGGCGTGTTCGGGGTTTCCCTTCTTTTGGCGGGCCGCTGCTCTCGGTTGGATGTCGCCGGTTTTGGCTGGGTGGTCCTCCGCTGTTCCTTCGGGGGGTCCCGTCTTTGGTGCTGTCTGGGTTTTCCGGGTTTGGCCACCTCTTGTGGTGTGGGTCGTCGGTTTCTGGCTGTGGGCCTTTCTCGTGCCCCAAACCAAGAAAAGGACGCTCAGCCAGAAAAAAAAAAGGGAAGAATCGTTTTTTTCCAACCTCAAAAACCCCCAAAAAATTTTACGCCGCTGGTTGGCGAGGTCGCAAAATGTAGGACACTCACATAAAATGAAGAACACCAGAGTCGCGACGGCGACAAAGTTGAGTGTTGCTTGCTCCAAAACACCTAGCAAAGTGCGTGTCCTGGGCGCCCCCAAACAAGGGAGGAAAAAGAAAAGGAACAAACGCACAAAGAAGAGCAAAAGAAAACAGGCGAATACAAAACACACACAAACAACAATGTCAACACCGGCCGCCGAGACGCAAGTATGTTACATGCCATGCAACGCAAGCTAACGCTACGCTACGCCGCCAAGTAAAGCATGACTCAACCGCACCGACAAGGAATACCAACAAGAGGTGTAACCGAGTGAGTGGCTATGCCCGACCCCGCACGCTGCACACATAGGGAACAAAAGGTATGCCCGTGCATACATGCCGGCGCAAGCACAACGATGCCACCACCGCCGTGAAAAAACAAAATGGTATGAAGGGACAAAAGGGGAGAGAAAAAAAGAGGGGTATGAAGAACGCACGGAGGGAGCCAGACGGTACCAAGGGGAAGTACAACACACGGGAAAACAAAAAAGAAAAACCAAACATACACAAGCAACAACAAACGCACCGGCGGCCGAAACGAAAGTGCGGCTATGTTACATGCCGCGCTACGCTACGCTACGAAAACGAGAAAAGCACAACGATAACCACGCCAACAAAGGTGACCAAGAGGTGTAGTCGAGGAAACGTGCCCACCCCCGCACACCCGCTCACGTAGGGAGCAAAAGGTATGCCGCCCGTATTCCACGGCCAAGTACAACATGCCCATCGCCGCACCGACGAGTACTGAGTGGGTGACCACGCCCACTCCGACACGCCGTACACATAGGGAGCAAAAGGTATGTATGCCCGTACATACATGCCGCCACAAGCGCAACAAGGCCACCATTGCTGCAGAAAAGCAAAATGGTATGGAGGGACACGAAGGGTGAAAGAATGATAAGAAGGATGCACGAAGGGAACGACACACAACCAAGGGAAAGAACACCACACACAAACACAAAAACACAAAAACAAGAAAAACGAATTCAAAAAAGCAAAAATAAAACACAAACCAAACAAGCACAAGCATGATATATGCCTGGCCCACAAACCAATTGATGCACAGAGGTTGGTGACTGCACTGCACCAGATTTACCCTGAAAGTTTAAATTTGACATTTGAATGTTGCATGCTGAGAGCTGGTATTCCCTTCTTGGACCTGTACATAATTAGCCTGAGCCCCCTACGCACAGCACTGTATTTCAAGGGGTCTCACAGCTGCACTTACAACCCGTGGTCAGCTAACGTACCGGTGGCTACCAAAATAGGGTGGATAGCTGGTGAATGTGTCAGGTATTTGAGAATCTGCAGTGAAGAATCATTCTTTTTACTCGCCTGGCGCAGACTGAGAGCAGCGCTGGCTTTTTGGGCTTACCCCAGACGCCTGTGGCTCCCTGCACCCCCGGTCAAGTAGAGACACAAGTTCTCTGTGATGACTATCAAACGACATCAAATCAGTGATGAGGGAAATGAAGGCATGGGTCGGGTCGGGTCGGGCTTTTTTTCCCCCAGAGCTTTTGTACTGCATGCACCGCACCACAGCTGTATTGCACTGTCTTGGTCTAAAATTGTTTCACACATTTCTTCCTGTGTTCTTTACTTGCCTGGGACCACATTTTTTGCTACATTGAAGCCGTCACCGAATCTGTAAGAAATATTCAATAAGTTTAGGTCACGCGCGCTCACTCGAGCCGCAGGCACCAACTTGTGAATAGATTATTCTCCGCAGTGGCGCTTTAATTATAAAACAATTGCTGGATCGTTTGACTGCATGTTTCTTTCGGTGTTGATACATAAATTCTGTTGCATCCACTGTTGTTTTAGACATGATGTGCAGAAGAGGGCCCTGCTAGGGCCGCAAAGCTTACATTTGTGGTGTGGAGGCGGTTTGAATTCTTCATTGAGTGCCGGAGTGTTTGCGCTGGGTACTTGCTTTTTGTTGATCCGATTTTGCATTTGGACGTGACGACAAACTGCATTCTTGCGAGAGGATTGAAATAGTCTAAGTGCCCAAGAACACCGGGGTTGCTTGTATTGATTTCACATTTTGGAAACTACTTGAACTCCGAGTAAACAAACCACTTGTGGCAATCAATCTCCACATCTGAACACCGGGGTTGCTTGTACTGATTTCAATTTTGGAACCACTTGAACTCCGAGGACTTGTGGCAATCAATTTCAACATACGCAGTGTCCTCCTATGCGGGCGTGTGGGACTGGGCACGGCTCTACACACCTCTTTGGTTACCCTCGTTCGTCGACGCGGCATGTAACATACTTGTACTTGTGTTCGCGCCTGGACGCCTGGTGGTGGTGTGTGGCTCTCTCCTTGCCTATACCTTGTTTTGCTTGCTGCGGCGCCGGCATATCTTTTGCTCCCTTGTGCTCCCTATGCAAGCGGGCGTGCGGGGGTCGGCATGTTTTCTCGGCTACGACCCTTGGTTGGTTACACACCTTTGTCTTAGGCGGGTCAAGTTGCATGGTCAAAATCACACCAAATGCACCCAATTTGGACCATGCAAAGAAATAGTTTTTCACAGGCTCCGTTTTTTGAAAACAGAATATTAGTCCAAAGAAAGTATCTTTCTTACCATTTGTGCCATTTTGTGCCTTCTCTCGGACAGCGGAAGACAAAAAAAAACTATAAAAAAATAAATAAATCTTATGATTTCAGTGGAAAATGATGTGCTTCTAGCGGAAATTGGCCAATAAATACATTTTGCGTTCCCCTTGATTTTTGGATGAACATGGTCTGCAGAAAACATGATTGCAACATCATTTTCTGTTCTGCATGTTCATTGCATACCTAGAGAAATGATCTATTGATCGAATTCTATGCGCGAGGCCTCGCGCAATCAAGAACAAGGATCATTCAAACAGAAGCATGGCGGATTAAATATCAATGCAAAGCATATGCAACATGTGGTTCAAGGGCTGCCCCATGCGCGAGGCCTGGCGCATAACTTACTAAACCAAAAACCTCACCCGATTCATTTTCGTTTGGAAAGACGGCTTCAGGGTCGAGTGGTCTTACTACCCACCCCACGGTTTGATTTTGGATTTGCACTGCCTGAAAAAAGAGGTATAGGTTGTGATTTTCAAGTTCTGGGACTGCATTGCAGTCCTCATTGCGCGAGGCCTCGCGCAAAAAAAGGCCCAGAATATATATTCTAAGTACCATTGTGATGGGTTCTCATCTGATAGCGCTTGTGCACAACCTTCACTGAAGCAACGAGTACCTACATTGTCGTTGAGTCATTGAAATTTACCAGAAGCTTGCCCCCCCCGGAGGCAGAAAATCTCTTTTCTGGCTTGGTCAGCCCCTGCGCTTGGCTGACTGCCTCCACCAGGGCACCTTCTTTCTCCAGGTATCGAACATCATCTTGATAATTGGTGTGGTTTGCACTACATTGCATTTTACTCTCCAAAAAATCTTTTTTTTTGGCCCAAACAAACGCTCAAAAAAGTGCCACGTATGACAAATTCATATTTTCGTTGCACATTTCACTTTCATCTATAGTCAACAACAGAAGGATCAAGTTCTTCTTCAGCCAAAGCTACAAGGGGGGTCCACTTCCAGCTCAGCGTCATCTGTTGAGTTGACATGCTTCATGTGTTACCAGTGATACTCTTTTTTTTGCTTGACACTCCCCATAACGTGTGGCAGGTGTGGATTCATGAGCAATGCTGAAGGATGCACCCTGTGCAACACCCCCAACGTATATGCTCCTTTTGTTAGGAATGCAACAACATTAGAAATGATTTCTTGAGTCATCAATTAGATTTGCAAGGCTTGTTTAGAGCGCTGAATGTCCGCCCGCGTAAACATATTGTACAATGTGATCAAGTCAAGGGTGCCTGTAATGTCACTCCAGTGTAGGCGCCTGCTTGATTCCTCAATTCTACCATCATTACCTGACTTTGGAGGGGCAATGGACTGTTCCTTGCGCGAGGCCTCGCGCAATCAACAGTCCATTGCCCCCAAAAAAATATTTTTGGGACCCATGAGGACCAAGAAGAGGCGAGAATTCCTTACATAGGAGTTCTTTTGGTGTTTCAAAAACGGCTTGATTTTTTGCAAGCCAAAGAATGATTCTTTTGATGGTTTTTGAGGCCCTGTATTTTGGGCACTTTCTGTCGTTTTATACCATGCAACTTGAGCCGCCTAAGTTTGTTGAGGCGGTTTCTGTTGTGCTTTTCGTAGCGCGGCATGTAACATAATTGCACTTGTGTTTATGTGTGTGCGTGCGTTCTTCACCCTTCTTGTCCCTTCATACCAGTTTGCTTGTCAGCGGCGGTGGTGGTCATGTTGTGCTTGCCGTAGCTTGCTCGTACGGCCATCCCTTTCGTTCCCAATGTGTGCAGGTGTGTGGGGAAGGGCATGGTCACTCGTGGTGGCGGCGTCTCCGTGTGCTGGTTTCGCGTGCAACAGTTGGGCCGTGTGTTTGTGGCCATACCTTTCTCTCCCTTTGCTGGCGTGTCAGCGTGAGCATGGCTCCAGGCTGCACCCCTTTGGTTACCTTCGTGCGGTGCATGTAACAAACTTGCGGTTGTGTTGGCGTTCGGGTGCCCTTTCTGGTGGTGTGTTGCTCCCTTCTTGCCTACAACTTGCTTTGTGTGCGGCGGCATACCTTTTGCACCCTATGCAAGCGGGCATGCGGGGCTGGGCATGTGTTCCCGCCTTTACCTCCTGGTTACCTTTTTTGGCGTGGTTATCGTTGTGCTTTTCTCGTAGCGCGGCAAGCAACATACTTGGATCCGTGTCTCGGTGGCCGGTGTTGTTGTAAAGGGGAAAATGGGCGTGGGAGGGAGGGAAGAGTGCAGGCGCAGGGCTGTAGCGAGTTCATACGCATGTAGTGCAAGGGTAGCCCAAGTGGAGCTTTCAGGGCTTCTGAATGAATGGTTTGGCATCTACCTACAGCGCCTTGGCTGGGCGATGGGTACCAATGCAGCCCCCACTTGGGCTACCCTTGCACTACTTGCGTATGAACTCACTACACCCCTGCGCCTGAACTCCTCCCTCCCTCCCACGCCAGTTTTCCGCTTTATTGATGATATATGCCTGGTCCACAAACCAGTTGATAAACGGAGGTTCGTGACTGCACTGCGGCAGATTTACCCTGAAAATGTGAATTTGACATTGGAATGTTGCATGCAGAGAACTGGTATTCCCTTCACGGACCTGTACATAATTAGCCTGAGCCCCCTACGCACAGCAGTGTATTTCAAGAGGACTCACAGCTGCACTTACATCCCGTGGTCAGCTAACCTACCGGTGGCTACGAAAACAGGGTGGATAGCTGGTGAATGTGTCAGGTATTTGAGAATCTGCAGTGAAGAATCATTCTCTTTACTCGCCTGGCGCAGACTGAGAGCAGCGCTGGCTTTCTGGGCTTACCCCAGACGCCTGTGGCTCCCTGCATTCCCAGTCAACCGGGGACACAAGTCCTCTGTGATGACTATCAAACGACATCAAATCAATGATGAGGGAAATGAAGGCATGGGTCGGGTTGGGTCGGGCTTTTTTCCCCCAGAGCTTTTGTACTGCGTGCACCGCACGACAGCTGCATTGCACTGTCTTGGTCTAAAATTGTTTCACACATTTCTTCCTGTGTTCCGTACTTGCCTGGGACCACATTTTTTGCTACATTGAAGCCGTCACCGAATCTGTAGAAAATATTCAACAAACTTAGGTCACGCGCGCTCACTCGAGCCGCAGGCACCAACTTGTGAATAGATTATTCTCCACAGTGGCGCTTCAATTATAAAACAAATGCTGGATCGTTTGACTGCATCTTTCTTTCGGTGTTGATACATAAATTCTGTTGCATCCACTGTTGTTATAGACATGATGTGCAGAAGAGGGCCCTGCTAGGGCCGCAAAGGTTACATTTGTGGTGTGGACGCCGTTTGAATTCTTCATTGAGTGCCGGAGTGTTTGCGCTGGGTACTTGTTTTTGCTGATCAGATTTTGCATTTGGACGTGACGAAAAACTGCATTCTTGCAAGAGGACTCAAGTGATCTAAGTGCTCAAGAACACCAGGGTTGCTTGTATTGATTTCACATTTTGGAAACTACTTGAACTCCGAGGCAACAAACCACTTGCGGCAATCAATTTCAACACCGCTATGTGTTTCACCGACGAAGGCGGTTGGCGGCGGGGAAGAAGGAAGGCATGTGGCGAGCCCAACAGCCGGTGTTGCCAGGGGGGGAGCACATGTTGGCGACCAACAGGAGATGTGGCAGACGTGGACCGATCCCGGTACTGGACACGGACCTTGGGGGGGCGGCGTATGGAACCGTACGCTGGGTCAGGAAGGAAGGAGTGAGTATGGAGGTGCTGCACGTGCGCAGGAAGGATATGAAGGAGTACCAAAAAAGCGGGCCTCTACCATGCGGAGTTCTATTGCTCCTCCAGGGTAGTGGAATGGGGTGTATACAAATGGATGATTAGGAGAGCGCGAGGACAGAAAGACTGCGCTAGGTGGGACAGGAGGATGCCGAAGATGTGGAATGAGTGGGTGGCGCTGTGGGGGAACAAGAAAAAGAGGACAAGGCGCGGGAGGGGAGCGGAGGCACAAGAAGAGAGGGTGGTGCTGGACAGGGGGGAGCGGGACAAGGCCAGACCAGGCATACTGTTGTGTGCGCCGCTGAGACTTCAAGGGGCGAGGGGGAAGGTGCAGAGTAATAACGGACAGTGGTACGATCTCCATGCGGATATGTTCTGTCGAGACAACATCCCGGAGGGGATAGGACAGGGGTACCAGTGCTGGGGATGCACCAAGGAGGCTCGGCTGGTACCGTGGCTAGTCCTGAGAATGACGGCATGGGCGTTCCCGACCAGGACCATGCGCACTACGGACGCCAAGGGACAATGGTGGGGGCCGGTACTGCGGCTGCCCAAGGAGGTGCAGGAGGATGACGAGGCCCAGGGGGGTGTGGAGGTCTGGTGGGGAGAGGGACAGGAGGGGAAGAGAACAGGAGTCCAGATGGGATGCAACACAGTATGGGGAGTGTAGGAAGAGGATGAAGAGCTGGCGGTGAGTTTCCGGATGACAGACACAGGGCGGCCCGAGGAGAAGGCGCCCATAGTACCCGTTAGCCACAAGTGTGGGGAAAGTGCGAGGAGGATCAGACGGACGGTCCACCGGTTGACAGCAGACAGGGTATGGTACTTGGTACTGGTGCAGGCATATCTTGAGCAGGGTAGGGCGAAGGGGGACAGGGCATGGTGTCACGGGGTGGTGGTGATGAAAGGCTGGAAGGCCAGGATGGACAATGAGTGGGCAGTGTACAGAGGGGTGAGAGAACTGAGCATCGAGGATGGTGTACGACAGTATGGTATCGGGAGGCACAGAGTGTACTGCCACTACCAGAGGGAGGTGGTGCGCATACCAGAGCCCACGGAGGATAGCGTGGTGCTCTTTCTGGACGGATCCGGGTTGGAAGGACAGCCGCCCAAGGCGGGGGCAGCGGCTGTAAGGATCAAGGGGGTGGGACAAGAAACGGAAAGCGTAGTGGAAAGGATGGTGTACGGAGCAGCCTCCCATGGAGAGGTACAAGCGGTAGTGGGCGTGGTGGGGAAGATAGGGGAAGAAGTACGGGAACTGTGGATGGTGGTGCCGCAGAGGCGGACATGGCATCCTTCAGGAGACTAGCCAGCAGGCCACTGCATGAGGCCCTGGGCACGGGGCTGGCGTCGCAGGTGTACGCGATATGCCACGGGCTAGAGATGAGGAAGGTGCCCCTGGTCATACACCTGGTGAAACAGGAGTCAACCCGAGCTGTAGTGGGGAATCATGAGGCGGATGAGGCGGCGCAAGCAGTGGACAAGGAGGAGGAACGAGAGTGGAAGGTGCCAGAGAGAAAGGAGCACCTCCACTTGGTGCATATACCTTTAAGAGTGGGGGAAGAAGAGAAGACCAGGTGGTTGGTGGAGGAGGACAGGGGCAAACGGGAACTAAGAGCGTATCCGTAGCCGGTTCACATGCTAGCTCAAGTACGAGGGGGGCTGGAGGTGGTAAAGCTGAACGAGTATTTGGAGGGCAAGGTGGGACGGCAGGTCCACTACCCCAATGTGCGGAGGCCAGAGACCCTGCCCAAAAAGATGCAAACCAGACGACTGCAGGCAATCACGGGTCAGGTGCAAGTGCGGGAAACAATCATGCGGTGGTACAGACAAAAGGAAATGGACCTCCCGGAGGAGTACATGAGATGCCACTGCGGCCAAGGGCAGGAAACATACGAGCACTTCATGCGGTGTGCACAGTATAAGGGGACCGAGGAGCCGCTGGTTCGGGATCAGGGCATCCCGCTGCTCAGGAAGGGTGAGAGATGCAGAAGAGCGATTGAGAGGGAGCTGGGGAAAGAAGGACATTGCAAGGAGTTGTGGCACATGGTGATTGTGAAGTCACTGTGGCGGGTAGTCCAGGAGCATACAGGGGCGCCGGAGACCATGGTCTACAGTCTGTTGCGGCGTATCGTGGAGCATCTGCAGGGGCGCATGGCGTGCAGGGAAGCACAGTTGGAGGCGCGGGCGGAAGACGTGCGTGATCCGGTCACCAAACGGGTAGAGATGGCGTTGATCAGGTACAAGCCACAAGTCGAGGAGATGGAAGTGCGAAAGCAGCCCGACTGGCGACCAAGGCGGTCTGAGGGCGAGAGGGAAGTGGAGGAACGAGAGGGAGAAGAGCAGAAGGAGCGCCTGATGGCCCACAGACGGAAGAGAATCTGGCAGATATGAGGGAAGGACGGGTAAACGGTGTCGCAACAATGGGGGACAGCTGGGGCCGCCGGGGACCAGAGGGAAAGAGGACGCAGTGTCACCAGTCACTCGGACTGGAACATCCGGGACTGGGCGCACCGAGCCACAGGGCGAACCCCGGCGCAAAGCAGGCCCCAGAGGAGTGGACCAGGGCGCGATGGCGAGTGGATGGCCCAGCGGGCACAAGAACAGGGAACACAAGGCGAGAAGAAGGAACGGGTACGAAGAGACACACGCAGACAAGAGGAATGTGGCAGGGGGTGGGAGGACGAGGAAGAGAAGGTCCAGTACGAGGCCAGCGGCCGCCTAGAAACGTCCACAGTATGCGGAGGCGTGGACGGGGGAGAGGAACAGCGGTGCACCACGAGCACAACACGCGTAGGGCGAGCGAACAGTGGCACTGAGGGGGCCTCCAGGTGTAGGGCGGGGGTAGAGGGGGAAGCGACGGCAAGGCTCAGGGCTCAGGCGCAATGCCATGTGTGCACAAAGATGTCCCACAAGCCTGAGCCCAAGCCCAGCCAGTCGCTGGCAGCGGAGGTCGCACGGGGCGTAGGGGGGGCCGGGGCTGGTGGGAGTGAGAGTCAAGGTGGCACGCATGCAGGTGGACTCAGCCCCGCACCCCCCCTCACTTACGTCCTCGGCGGCATCCGCGGAGGTGTCGTCACCCTCGTCTCCAGAGAGTCCGGAGACGGTCCAGCGGGAAGGGCCACGAACGAAAGGGCAGCAGAGGAAAGAAGAGGCCGCGGCGGGGGCAGGGGAGGGAGGAGACAATGGAGGGCAAGCAGGCGCGAGTGGAGGGAAGACGGAGGTGGTGGCAGCGGAAGCCGAGGGGCAGGGGGAGGGGCAGGGGCGGCAAGCAGTAGCCAGGCAGCGGGCGGACCCGTTCAACATAGCAGAGTTGATGGCAGGCTGAGATGTTGGGCGGAGAGAGTCGGTAGTGGACAACATCCTCGTGGTGTCGGAGGATGAGGGGGAGGAGGCGGAGGGGACGGCAGTGGAGGGGGGCCCGGGGCAGCCGACGGCGCCAAATGTGCCGGCGGCTGCCATAACGTCCATCCTCCCGGAAGTGCTGAGGAAGGAGGAGGACAAGGGTAGGCGAGGACAACCGGCGGCGGAAGCAGCAGAGAGCGGGGGCAGCAGTGTACGCACTGGAGGGCAGGGACGGACAGACAAGGGAGGGAAAGGGCAGGCGGGGACGCCGGGGCATGCGACGGGACACCAGGAAGGAAAAGGGGGAAAGGGGGGTGGACAGGGGCGGCAGTGGCCGCAGCCTCAACGCTGCTTCAAGCAGCCGCCGCCAGGGTTGCCCCCAAAAGCTCAGTGCGGCGGTGCGGGCGGAGGAGGAGAGGGAGGTACGCCGGCAGCAGGCGGCGTGGTACGAGGCGCTGGCGCACGCTGAGCGCCAGCGACGCCGCCACCAGCCCCCGGAGCTTGGACCAGACACCATCCTCCGGCTGGAGATGGGGTTAGGAAGGACAGGGTCAGGGCGCCAGAGAAGGCAGGAGGGGTCGGGAGGGAAGCACAGCGGAGAGCACTGTGGCGGGCTGCGGAGAGAGGAAGGGCAGGCAGGACAGAGCAGCGCAGCGGCGGAGGGGCACCGCGGCCAGCGGGAGGGAGGGCAAGCGAGTGGGAGCCAGCGACGTGGACAGTCAGGCAGCGTGGTGCAGGCAGGGGTGCGGGACAAGAGGAAGGCGGTAGAGGCGGGCATGGTGGGTACAGTGCGCAGGGGAAAGAAGAGGGACAGGAAGGGCTCCAGAGAAAGGGACACAGGAGGGCGGGATTCCACAGAGTATGCAGCAAGGGGCACGGGGCAGCGTGGCGAAAGGGCAAGGGGCAGGGGAAAGAGGGTGCCCATGGGTACACGGGCTCACCGGTGTTCGAAGGAAAGGGATGCGGATGGTGGGGAGGGGTCGTTCCACCAGCCGTCCCGCCAGTCATCCCACCGTTTCCGCCACCACCTTACCCTGCGATGGGGATGCTGTACCCACCCCAACAGGCCTACCTGGGCGTACAGCAGCGCCCGCAGGCCGGTGGGACGACGTGGGGGGCGCAGGGAGGGAAGGGAGAAGAGCACAGGAGGGCATGGGAGAGGATAGGGTGAGAAGAGAGGAGGCTGCGGGAGAGGGAGGCAAGGGTCATGGGAGGGGCGGACAGGGTGGCGGAGGTGAGGGCGAAGGGGCCAGACAGGCCGCACAGAGGGGAGGTGCAGGCAGTGGAGGAGCTGCAGCAGGCGTTGGCGGACCTTCGGAGAAGGCAGTAGAGGGTGGAGAGGTCGGAACGGGAAGGCGGACGACACGGGGAGGAAGAGGGGCCGGCGGGTCGCCGCCCACTGAAGCCATTCACGCAACCGGCTATCCCGCCGGAGCAGGAGAGTGAGATGCAGGAGAGGGCATGGAGGCGGATCAGGGGGAAGGCAGCGAGGCTGGCAGAGAGGGACAGGGAGGTGGCGGCGCAGGAGGAGGAGGAGGCGGTGGCCCGGGGGGCACACCGGGTCCTCCCGAACCCGGAAGGGGACACCCCCTCCACAGATGTGGAGGGGCGGTCGCCGTCCGGGAAAAGGGCGAGAGAGGAGGAACAGGAGGCTGGGCAGGAGAGGAGGAAGCGGCGCCTGGTGGAGGAGCGGGGAGCAGGGGGAGTAGAGGGGGCGTCGCGGCCTGCCAGCCCGGGCCCGTAGCCGACACAGACGGACTGGGACTCGGAGCCGCCAACGCCGCGGAGGTATGCGCCGCCGCGGGTACGGAGGGGGCCCGGGACGGTCGCGAGGTGGACGGCTGGGGACGTGGCTGAGCTCGTCCGCTACGTGAAGTGGGCGGGGAAGACAAGGGGACGACGGGAGAGGCGGGGGACCCGTCCCTTCAGCAACCTGGTCAGCAGGGCAGGGAGGCCCGGGAAAAGGGGGCCTGAGATGGAGGAGGGCCGGTGGAGGGGGATGCTGGGAGAGGCGCTCCCGGGGGTGAGCCTGGACTGTGCCCAGGAGAAGGGGAAGAAGCCCAGGGTTCGGATGCAGGGGGAGCTGTTGCAGCGGGAGGGGTGGTATGGGGGCGAGGCGTAGGACGGGGCAGGAGCGGGACCGAGGTGCTCATCGTCGTCAACACGGGGGCGCCAGGCGCCAGGGGAGTGCAGGAGGGACGGGCAGACGAGAAGCAAGGAGGGCTGCAAGAGAGGAGGACTCGGGAAGTCGGCAAAGGTAGGAGATGGTAGAGGAAGGGTGTGGAGGACACAAGGAATCGAGGAAAGGCGCAGATGCGAGCAGGTGCGCAGGAGAGGGCAAGGACACGGCCGGCGGTAGTGGGTGACCAGCATGTTGGATAGGACACGGTGTAAAGATTGCGTAAGGTCGGGCACACAGCTGCAGAATGTAGATAGACCCAGAAAGCGTGAATGATCTGTGATTAGTTTGATGAATAATGGTATGATTTTTTTTTGTAAATTCTTGTGTGGAATACAGAAGTCCGGGATGACATTATGTTTTCGATTTACTTTGCTGCATGTCTGCGACATATTAGATTTCTAAAAGAAGGAGTTCACATGAAAGGATATCCAATGAACATCAAGATCAGTAAATATCACAATGGGAGAGCAGGGTATTTCCATTACAATCCCGGACTTCGAAACGTTTTGAAGGTACTGCTGCAGTGCGTGCTACGCAAAGGGACCCCTTCATTGAGAACAGCGCCACATGGGGCGCTGCCGGCAGCAGACGACCACCGCCTTCGAGCAGACAGCGCCACGGACAATGTAGAGAGGCCGCCTGCAGGAATGTTCCGCGCTGAACACCTTGAAGCGCCCGACGGCAACGAGGGTCATTGATAGGAGCCCCGCCTGCAAGAGTTTTCCGCTCTGAACACTTTGAACAGCAGGACAGCGACTAGGGTCATTGATGGACAGACGCTGGTGACAGGAGTAGTGGTTGCGTGCTTGGAGCTGGACGGTACGGCGCCGCTGCAGTGAGCAGGCACCTGAGATCATTGAAGCAGAGGGGCCAGTGGTGTGTGCCGAAGGCGTCAGTGACGTGAGTGAGACGGCGCCAGAGCTCAGTTGTCAGTGGCGCTAAGAGCTTGCAAGCGCCGCCATCAGTAGTAGGTAATTTCAAGTGATGGGTGCTCTTTGGCTTTGTATTTTGCGTTGTATGGTCTTTCGTCGTTTGCTTTGTTCGCATGAGCGTTCGTTGTCAGCTTATTATTATTCTTATTGATACTGCTTTTTTGTGGTGTTGTTCTGTGTGTGTACAGGTGGAGTGGTCAATTTTCCAGCCATTCAAGGCAAACTGGTGCGGCGCGGCGCAACACGACGCAAGGTGAGCACGCGCAGACACCTCTCCTTCACAGTTGTGCTGTGTGTTGCATGCCGGCTATGTGTTCGCCTGTTTCTGGTTTGCCTGCTGCCTAGCTTCGTTCTTTTCGTGGTTTTTTTTTTCTTTGCCTTCTCTCACTGTGTCTCTTTCCTTGTGTTGCCTCGCCTGCCTTTGCAGGTAGGAACAAGGTGAGTGAATCTGGGATGCAAATGAGTTGAATGTACATTTTGGGTATGTGCTGTGTGTGCAGCGCGTGAGGTCTTCGACTTGTAGTGTGTTCGTCTATGTATATGTATATGTGGGCTTGCCTTCTTTTTCGTATTTTGGCAGTTTTTGTCAGTTTTTCTCGTTTCGGTGTTTTTTGTATCTTCTTTGGGCTTGTTTGTTTGGTTGCAGTTGCGTTCCTTCGCCTTCGGCCGAAACGCACGACCCAGCTTGGGTGCTTCTGCTTCCTCTCTGTTTCTTTCATTTTCTGTTTGTGTTGTTGGTGGTCTCTACTTCCACTTTTTCCCTTTTTAGCCGGTGAGTTTGTTGTCTGGTTGGTCCTGTGCTTAGCGAGCACTCGTTTAGGTAGGACAGTAACCCCCACTGTAGGCATAGCGGATCCCGCTCGAGGCGCCTCATAAGTCTCGTAGAATTTTGGGCGCCTTCTTAAGCCCTTTCTTTTGTCAGTCGTGGCCTTGGGTTGGTACGGCAGGACACCCCACCTTGAGTTGAAGGGCGATTCTTTTTCTGGGGCTGGCGCCTACTCGGGTCTGGCGGGTGATTCGCCACGGCCTCTGTCTGTCTGCGGGGGCGTAGGTGGACAGGAGTGTTATCCCTGCCTCGGGCAGCTTGACAGTTGTTTTTTTCTGTGTAGGCACTCTGAATACTTTTTTTCCACACGACCCATGATGGTGTGTGTATGTCTTTTAATTACTCTTGTTCAGTTTTTGTGTTGCCCAGTCTTTCTATTTTCAGTCTTTTATGTTTCAGTGTTCATTTTTTTCTCTGTCCAGGTAAATTGTATCGTATGTTTTTTGCAGTGTTTTTTTTTTCAAGTATGGTCAGTGTGAACGTTTGTGCGTGCTTGCGGGGTGTCAATGCGCTCACGCAGTTTGCTTGAATCCAGCCTGTTTACTTTTTATTATCTATTACAGAAGTACAGTTACGCGTTACAGAACAGAATATAATGATAGAAATTTTTCAGGTTGAATGTCAGTGGTTTCGTTTGCGTTTTTATACATCGTGTGCATTAGCATAGTTGTCGTTTGCGTGTGTATATTTCCTAACCTCTGTACGTTCATGCAGGTCAGGTCAACAGAAGTGGGAATCAGCGCCGTACGATAGTGGATATGTGCTGACAATCCGACACGTCGTCGTTTTTTCATATTACATGCATGTTCTGTTGTTCCTGTTTTGCTTTTGCAGTGCCAGCAAGTCGAGGACTTCAGAACATATCAGAGGGTCCTGAATTTGGGGCAGGACCAGAAGAACGTCATGGAGCGGTACCGAAGAACCTTAACAAGGTACAGGCTAATAGGATTTGTACATTACATCAAGTTCGAGCACTGTTTTTACAGACGCACGAAAGCACGAGACAATTCTCCACTTGCTCCCTGTACTGCAGGGCAGGCAGGGATTTTGTACATTGGATAACCTTTTCAGGCAGGCAGAAAATTGTTACAGATTTTCTGACAGCCTCCTTCTTTTTTTTTCCAGACGGCTTTTGGGGCTGCATTGCCTGCTTAGCCATTGCTGCAGGCAGTTTGTGTTTGTAGGCAGGTTAGAATTGTAGGGTTGCAGTGTAGTCCAATCCCGCAGTTCCACCCCCACCTCCACTCTAACTAGTATGTAGGGCTGCAGTGTACTTCAGTCCTGCAGCACGCCACACTAAATTTTTAGTTTGGTGTGTGTTTCACCTTTTTGTTTGACACCCTGTCTTGGGCTGTGTACAGCCCCCCCCCCCCCCTCTTTCACTAGTGTAAAGATCTGAGTGTCTATTTTCCTTAGTCAGCCATTTGCTGAGGTAAACCCTAGCAAATAGGTTGGGAAGGGAGTGTAATAGGACACGGTGTAAAGATCGCGTAAGGTCGCGCGCACAGCTGCAGAATGTAGATAGACCCAGAAAGCGTGAATGATCTGTGATTAGTTTGATGAATAATGGTATCCTTTTTAATTGTAAAATCTTGTGTTGAATACAGAAGTCCGGGATGACATTATGCTTTGGATTTACTTTGCTGCATGTCTGCGACATATTAGATTTCTAAAAGAAAGAGTTCACATGAAAGGATATCCAATGAACATCCAGATCAGTAACTATCACAATGGGAGAGCAAGGTATTTCCATTACACATGGCAGCGGGGGATGTGGTGATGGCGGACACAGCTGAGAACCCAGAGCGGAGGGAACTGGGTCCGCGGCAGAAACGGATAGAGCGGTGGAGTACAGGTACGCTGACGGGTGCGGACGGGGCGGCCAGGTGGGGGGACGCGGAAAGTACTGTGGGTACCGCAAACAGCGCGGCCCGGAGCGAGAAGCCTGACATGATGCTGCAGTAAAGGTGGAACGGGGTACTGTACTGGTGTGCTGGTGGAGTACGACAAGCGGCGGTACGGAACCGGGCTGCATTGCCAGGAGCGCTGGCAGGGATCTTCAGCGCGGGGTCGTGACAGTCGAAAAAGGCCAGAGGTGACGTGGAGCACGATCGTTGCCGCTCGGAGTGCCGGGCCTACGGGGGCCGCAGTGGCTACTGTGAACCCCATGGGCGGTTCACTCGTGCATACTGCTTGACAGAAATCACAATCGTCGAATCCTGACAATCCAGGGTCTCACCCGTCCACGGGCAGGGCCGCAATTCAGTCCGCAAGTAAACCCCCCCCCTCGACGAGAACCCAAGGCGTCCCGGAAGGGGCAAAAGTCGGGGAACGAAGGCAAACCACAGGGATAGGTGAGCCACCAGGGAGAAGGGTTATGGACGGCAGAGAGGGGAAGGGGTAGAACACACGGGTGGCACACACGAGTAAGTGCACAGCAAAGGCAGTGAGGGCGGACAGAAACATACAGGCAGGACCCACAGAGTAACAACAGATAGGAGGGGAGAAAAGGCGAGACAGGAGGTGAGGGCACGGGGCGGCGAGACAGGGGTAGCGCACAGAGGAGCAGGGGACACACGCAGGGCGCGCGTGAGCAGCGATGAGCGCGACACGAGCGGCGGCCAAATAGAAACAAAAACAAAAAGGCAAAGCAGGTGAGCCAGAGGGGACAGGGCCGCGCGAGAGGAGGGGGAAGCAGGGGCCCCACAACGGCACAAAGGTGCACCTCGTCTCGCGCAGAGAAACGCCATGCCGATGACCCGCATTGAGCCGTACCGGCAACCCCGCCCCACCATCAGGGAACTGATGGAGGGGAGGCCGGCGCGGGCGGTCGACAGGGGAGTCCCCCCGAAGGGGTATCTGGGGAGCCCGCCCAGGTCGGCCTACAGGACGGAGGACAGGGTGGAGGCCAAGGGGCGCGTGAGAGCGCGCGAGATACTGACGCGTTTCCGTGGGGGGCCTGGCGACGGGACGCTGCGGTGGACACGCGCAAGTGAGCAGGCAGGCAAGGCACTACGCTCACAGGGGCATCATTGCGCTCATGTCATGTGACAAAGCGTTTCAGGATCCTTGCACTCTGAAACAAGGGAACAGAAGTATGTACAGCAACACATCAGGATATGTACACATAGGGTTAAGACTGGACTGGGGTAAGGGCATCACAGGACAATAGACCCTCAGTCCCAACTCGTATCCCAATCCCAGGTCCGACCCTTCCAGTGGCTGGTGGGGGCGGGGGCTCAAACACAACCCATGCCCTGCTCAGTCCGGACCCTGAAACCCTGCCAATAGGGGGGGTGTCCCGCCCAGCCACAGGCCAGTTCCTGGGAACCAAGGGGCTCCAAGGCCAATCTACAGTGGCTCCCTATGCCTAACTCCCCCCTGAGCCAGAGATATGGCCCCGCCATTATCCCCTAGGAATTGGTAGCTGAAAATGGGCTGTTTCGGCCGAAACTGATATTAGCTGAAAAATCTCCAAAATTGACCCCTTGTCCGGACCCGCCAGAGGTAGGGACGAGACAACTGACCCTTTGCCCTTGGAGTACCAACTTTTTGGAGTCCTCACCCAACCTGGTTCCCTCTGAGATTCCGGCATCAGGGCACCACGGGTTCGTCAAGTGGGGTCATGATGCCAAAATCTCCAAAATTGGCACCATTCTCACGCGTGGCTCGCCCTGTCAGGGCAAGGTCAATGGCACACACGACAGGAGGCAGGACCTAGAAATCTTATCTGAGTGTACAACTTTGAGTTGGGTCCCGGCTTCTTATGGGCATAGAGAAATGGGGCCGCCAATTGGAGTGAAATGGGGGTCCCAAAATGGGGTCATTTTGGCTGCTCGAAATGAGCCAAAATCTGGGGGTGCTTCGAATTTTATATCTCCACGCTGGCATGGAGATCGGATCTGCCATTGCATACGCAATCCACCGGGAGTCTAACTGAGACTTCCATGCACTTAGCTCCCAGAGATCTCCATGCCACCCGGCGTGGTGACAATCCCAATTGGGTCCACAAATGCCAAAATGGCAAAATTGTCCACACTCACTTTGGGCTAGCACCTTAACGAAGGTCGCTCCGCTTTGCCCACGTGGTGTGTGAACCATGAGGAACAATATACATAACACCCATGTCATATATGGTCCATTGGTCCATGCGTCCGGCGTGCACGGGGGGCTGAACATAGTGCACGGCGGGCAGAAAATGTGGAAAATTGCTCAAAATGGCCAAAAATGCGCACACTCATGGTTGGGGCAAATGAGGCACATGCCCGACTTGGCCGGAGTGTGCCATAGGATCCGTATCAAGTCATATGTGTCCAACATATCTTCCGGGCGTCGCCCAACTCCTCCGGTTTTGGGAATGGCAGGGTCGCCAAGTAAGCCCATGATTTGGGATAGTCCCAAATTGCCAACATGGCGGCCACAGTATGCCAAGCCCAAGAGGAGTTATTCGCCGGATCCAAGATATGTTGGGCACCGAAGTATGTACTTTCTAATACACACTTGGGTCATGATGTTAATTGAGCGCACCCTTGAGATACACGGTCGCCAATTGACATCATGACGGGCAAAAAACAGCAATATTGGCGAAAAAGCACCCAAAAGTGCCTTGAAGAACGCACAAATATATTATAATATCTTTGGCTTGGATTGAGTACTCGACCAGTCCTTCTAAACACCATGACTTGACACCAATGACCTCCGATTCCACATATGTCCTCCACTTGGGGCGCTT
Source organism: Eutreptiella sp. 'Long Island Sound 2002' (assembly GCA_964036045.1). Classification (NCBI taxonomy): domain Eukaryota; phylum Euglenozoa; class Euglenophyceae; order Eutreptiales; family Eutreptiaceae; genus Eutreptiella; species Eutreptiella sp. 'Long Island Sound 2002'. The sequence goes on from OZ038382.1 coordinate 116,315,060, forward strand.
TGAAAGGTTACGAGCGCTACTTCCCAAGTGGGCACATGAAAATATGGAAAATTGCAAAACACACACCTTGCTCCCAAAGCATCGCTTTGGGATCGCCACACAAGCTTCTCTTCACGAAGGTTAGGCTTGCAATTGATTGTGAGGAGTATGGAGAAGGGGCTTGCGCAACATGAGGTCCATTGGTGGGTTTGGCTTGGAGCGATGGACCCGCCAAATGGGCACGCAACACAACACATGGCACATACCACATATTGCCCAAAAAGGTAGCTCCCCCCAGGATATGTAATGCCCCTCCAAGGGCATAACTTTGTGTCAATCGCTCATAGGAACTCAAAGAAAATTTTCATATGCAACACCAACACTCGCGCGCTACAGTCGAAAGTTATCTTAACGCACGCAATATCATGGCGAAAGAGTTATAAAGCAAACTCTACCCTCTTGACCATGATCCATTACGCTAGCGCGCACGTGTGGGGACGCAAGGCGTATAAAGCTTCCCCAATTACGTCAGGAGTATTGTGGATACATCCCACGTTTCCATATTGTCATTCCTCGCAAGCGGCACGAGATATGACCCTCACAAGTGGCCTCACGAATCCACTTTGTTTTGCCCATATCTCTAAGACAAATTGAGGGCAAGACAAAAGGAAAGTTGATTCGTGCATAGGGAAGCACGTAGGTCCACTCGAAAGAGGTCAAATCAAGTGCGGGGATGTCGAAGTCGAAAATCCGATTTCGACATCCTGAAAAATTCGGATTAAGGTTGCGAGTGTAGAATGTGAAAATTGCGGATGCATCAATGCAATTCCTGAAGACTTTAGAGTCTTCGTCACGATTTGCGCTAAAATATCTGTATATAACAGTTAAACGGGCGGTTACGCTAAAGTCGGGAACTAACCGCCAGCTGTCAAAACAGTGAATGTCAGAACGGAAGCGTAAAAATTGACGGAAACAATATGAAAATAAAACCCTGTTGATTCCTGATATTCTGATATTTAAATCTCCGCTGGCGACGCATCGGTTGCCGATGCGGGGCTTTACGGCACGGAACACGCTCCTGCCGGGCTCGCACCGGGGGTCAACGGGCGTCTTCCCTTCCGTACATGGGGTTAGTGGACCGGAGACCGGTCTTCCCTTCCGTACATGGGGTTAGTGGACCGGAGACCGGTTGTATGCCCTACCCTAGCCATGGGGTTCTGGGTACCGCTTCACCCTCCTCCTTAGAGCAAACCCTGTGGGGGGGCTCGATAACACCCACGCATGGCAGCGGGTACCCAGGACCATTTCCTGAAGGGGGGGGGGTGTCACATCCTCACTTCAGGCTGAGTCGCAGGCTAGGCTGCCCAAACCCCACAGTAAGACAGGCACGGTGCTGTAGCTGTTAGTAACTGCAAGTATAGTATCAAGTATCAAGTACTGGGTCCTGGCGGCGATTGTTCGGCATCCAAAGGACCCGCTAACCCATACCAGGCGCACCGGGTGCCTGCTGCGACAGTCACCACCACAGTGGCAGTGGCATACACGGCCAACATAGGCGTCACACGACGACCGAGGTGGTCCCACAGGTCGAGAGCGACCACAAGGATCCATCAGGCTACCCCAAGCCTCCTAAGGCCCGCCGGCTGGGAGAGAGTCCCCACGGGTCCTTCCTCGGGCGCACCATGTCCATATCCACGACGCGAGTCCAGAGTGGTACAGCCGAACGAGCTCCTCCTTAAGGGATCGGGCATCAAGGCCGTCTTTTCCCTCGCCCTATTACCACGAAGGCCATACATGAGGGAGTCCTCGTGCAGTGTGGGCGGAGGCGTCGACTCCTCAAACCACCAGTTTCCCAGGCAAACCTTCCCCATCCGACTGCAAGTGCGTCTGCGAGTCGGCAGGCTCACACTGGGACTGACAGTGGCGGACCGCTGGGAGTGTAGTCAGGCAACTGGGCCTCCCGCCTGGCGCCATCAGGATCTCCACATCACAGCGAATAGGGCACGCGGTATCACGGGCACTCAAACAGAAGAATCTGTACTTAGGTACTGGTCCAAGCTGGACCCTATGTAAGAACATGTATACGGCGACTCAGGGCGCCTTCGTAGTCGATTCGCATCCCGTCGGGGGGAAAAACAGTCCACACTGCAGTGATGGGCTGACATACAGATGCACATATCCTGGGGAACAGAAAGACAAGCAATAAGCGGGGTAATAGGCGTGTAAACACACTCTGGACAGAGCGCCAAACCACGCCCTGGTTAGGATAAGGCATGTGCAGGAGGGTGGACAGGAAAACGCCTGAGTTCAGGCCATATATAGTCGCGACACACGTAGACTGGTCTGGATTCCGCAAGTGCCATGGGACCAGACCACACACCAAAAAAATCGCAATGCCGATGACAGTGGCATCCGTTGCGCAACGTCGTATGGGCTTCAAGGCCCCAAGAGCTCAGAAAATATGAAGGTCAGTCGCCCTGCCTGGTTTCCCAAGGATTCGGCAGGCGGGGAGTGACGAATAGAGGTTGAAGAGAGGGGCCATCCTCCTCTGGATTCAGCAGGGGGGGGTATATTGCCACTCTGATGGCAGGTCACCGGAAGATATAAGAGAGCAAGCAAGTAAGGGACGATCCGTCGACCTCACAAGCGCTCAAAATGCATCATAGGAGAGCTCAGGGCGCTGATCAGGCACCCCTGGCTGCAATCGCCCGGGTGAGTGCTGCCAAGTCCGAGACATGGATCTTGGTCTTGTGCTTGCAGATGTACTCCATGAAGGGAGTATTGACCCGCGGCACGAACGAGGAGACGGGTTCCCAGGTGTCGTGGGACGGCCCATAGCCTCGCCAACGAACCTTGAACTCCAGGCCCCCGGGTGCCGAGGCGTTCGGAAGCTGAGCCAGGATCTTCTCGACAGTATAGTCGTCCTGCTCAGCATAGTCATCGTCCGAGTCAGCCTCATGTGCAGCATAGCTCAGGGACACATGTTGGCCACGGAGATCGGAATCGCGCACACGGAGCTGACTCTCGTGGCGCTCCCGGAACTGTCCGTGACCCACCTTGATGCGGTACGTGTCCTCACCAATCCTGCGGACCACCTCTCCGGGTGTGAACCAGGTTTTGGTGCGGTGGGTGCCCATAGGGCGGGGTCTGATCACCCACACCGGGTCTCCCACCCTGAACTTCTGCGCTGTCGAGCTCGGGGCGGACTTCTGACGCTCAGTATGCTCCTTCTCGAGCTGCTGGCAGATGTCCCGCGCCGTTTGCTCTTGCCGCGCGAAGAATTCCTTGGCATCCATGGCCATGCCATCACCAGACAGGGGAAGTCCCCGACCCAGGGGGTCCCTGCCGAACAGAATCTGGTGAGGGGACAAACCACCCGGGGCCGGGGTGTCATGATGGGGCTTCAGAGCAGGCCACATCTCCTCAAACCAGTTCCGACGTGGATTGGTGATGTGAAACTTGCGCAGCTTCTCGAACAGCTGCCGTCCAGCCACTTCAGCTCGGCCATTGGACCGGCTGAGATAGGCCACGCTCTTGGCATGACGTATTCCCATGAGGGAGCACATAGCCTTGAACCAGCCACCAGTAAACTGGGGCCCTCGGTCACTGCAAATGGTGCGGGGGATGTTAAAGACGGTCAGCCAATGACGAATCATCATCACTGCCACTTCCTTGGCAAGCAACCCCTTTTTGCGTGCCGGAACGGCTACTACGTAGCCACTGTGGCGATCCACACAAAGAACCACACAGTCAAAGGTCTCCTTGCCTAGGTGCACTTCGGGCATGGAGAAGACGTCCCCGACCACGCTCTCCATGGGCTGGTCAGGAACCAGGGTCCATTGGGCTTCCCCCTTGACGTTCCGGTTATCGGGATTGCAGGCCTGACAGACCGAGCAACCCTTCCTGACCTTCTTGATGGCGGTGTAGAGAACGATATGGTCGATCTCGAACCGGCGCTGCATGTCAAGGGCTTGCTTCTTGACCCCTGGGTGCAGCATGTGGTGGTGCCAAGCTTCACACAGCTCGAGCACCCGGGACTCCGGTACTAGCAGCTTACCATTCCGGTAGAGCTTGCCATCTTCCTCAGTCAGCCCCTTTGGCCACTTCTGCCCGTCATCAGGGTCGGTCACAGCCCTATACTCGGCCGCAAAGGCCTCAGACTTGGCGTAGTCGTCGGCCCAGTCGTCCTGGACGCAAGATCCAGGGAAGAGGTGCTTGTCGGACTCAGCTCCCTCAGGGGCGAGTACTCTGACCGCTCTGCCCATCCTCGTTCCGAGGGGGGCATCCGCAGCCATGACGACGAAGCATTTTACACCCTCCTCCTCCATCAGGCGCTCCATTTCGATGATCTTCTTGGCTTCAGCGGTCTCAGCCTCATCGCCATGGGCAGAGATATCCGTCATGCCCTTGCTGGCGGGATAGGCCCACCTGCTGAGACAGTCCGCCACGGTGTCATCCTTTCCAGGAGTATACACAACCGTGAGATCGAACTTGGCCAAGGTCTCATGCCATCTTGCCCGTCGGGAGGCGGGACCAGAGGGTGTGTCCACGTGCTCCTTGTGCCACGACTGCAGACTCTGATGGTCGGTGCAGACGGTGACGAGATGGAGGGCTATTTACCCAGCCCATTTCCTGACAGCCATGACGATGGCATACGCCTCCTGTTCTCGGGGCGTCCACGTCCGTCTCTGGCCTTCCGCCAGGACTCAGCTCCAGAAGGCCACGGGCACGTGCCTCCCATCGTCAAGCACTTGTTCCAACACAGCGCAAACGGCGTAGTCGGAAGCGTCGGTGCGCAGGACGAACCCTCGATCAGGATCCACGAGGTGCAGACCCACTGCGGATAGCAGCGCCTGCTTCATCCCCTCAAAGGCACGGTCGGAATCAGCATCCCAGACCAGAGCCTTCTTGGAACCCTTCTCGGTCTCCTCTCGGTTGCCCTTGAGCATGGTCGTCATGAGGGCTGCATACTCGGCATACATTTTGATATACCCCGAGTAGTAGTTGCAGAACCCCAGATACGCCCGTAGCTCAGAGACCGTCTGGGGCTTTTCCCAGTGCTCAATCGCAGCCACCTTGCCAGGTATGGGCTTTCGCTGCCCGTTCCCGACTACGTGGCCAGCGAAGACCACCTCGCTTACCGCAATGGTGGCCTTGTCACTGCTGCCCGTGAGTTTGAGCCGAACCGGAAGGTCCAGCACCCGAGTGACATCCCTCTCATGTGCCTCCAGGAGCTCCTCGTAGCTCATACTGGGGTCCCCGGACGCGATGATCACGTTGTCCCGGAAGAGGTCCGCACAGTCACGCACCGGGTCAAGCAGGTTCTCCAGCATCCGCTGAAAAGCCGCATTGCCGTTGGTAACGCCCATAGGCATCACCTTCCACTGGAGAGGTCCGAGTGGAGTGCTCATGGCTGTGCAGGCACGGGACTCCTCGGCGAGAGGCATCTGATGATAACCATGTTTCAGGTCAATCACCGTGAAGATCCTCCGCCGGTGTTGTTTTTGCAGCATGTCCTCAATGAGGGGCAGTGTATAGCTGTCGTGCTGCGTTTGGGCGTTTAGGCCGCGGTAGTCGACCACGAGACGCCACTCACCGGCCACCTTCTTGGGGACGACGAAGCACGGAGAGGCCCATTCGGAGTGGCACGGCTCGAGCCAGCCTCTCTCGATGAAGTCACGGAGGATCTTCTCCATGGCCTCCTTCCTCTCGCCCCTCAGGGCAAACTCCCGGTGCCGGTACACACGGGGGTCCTGCTTCAGTCGTATCTTGGCCTCGCCATACGGTCCACGCACCGGTGGGGGAAACACAGGCTTTCCGCTGAAGAAGGTATCCCCATACTTCTGCTTCACCCTGGCCCTCAATGCTTGGATCTTGGGGCAATCATCAGACTCTGCCTTGGCTTTTCCGGGCACCTTGACCACTGAGCTTACTTGAGGGGTAGCGACCCCGCTCTGCTTCGGCTCAGGTGGTCTTCCCAGGTGGCCCAAAGGGCCATCTGTGGTCTTGCCTCGGAATAGATCGCCGTAGGTGGGTTGGTTACCCCCGATTGGCTCGTCCTGGCTGGATAGGTGGTCCAGCACCCTCTGCACGAAGGTGTTCCCATCATAGGAACCAGAGACGATAGAGTCCACTTCCCACCAGGCTCTGTCCTGGCCCTTGCCCTCACGCTGGCTACCCCAGTCGTGAGAAGGCTGATCCATATACCCCTGAACCAGATCCAGCTCCTCTTCTGTGAGGAGGTCCTCCGATTCTCCGATGTCAACAGGGGGAACCGCAAAGCATTGTCGCCATGTTCTGCTCTGATGCGTTGACACAGACGAAGTCCATGGTGTCGGCCTGATCAAGGCCCCCATCCACATAGTGGAACTCCTTTGGCCTTCTCTGGGATGGCATGGGCTGTCCCTTAGCGTCCTGATAGACACTCTCTCCAGCGGGTAGGACGACCTTGTTTAAGGTCATGTTGGTCAATGAGACTACCCAATATCGGGTGCTCTCCTCCTCGGTGCATCCCATAGGAACAACCAGCACTGCCTTGGAGCGGTCCTTGCGAATCTTCGCTATCGCTCTTGGAATGTCCCAACGGGGACAATGGATCCACATCAATCCCTGATGCGGACCCCAGTGCTTCTTCCACGCGAAGTCCTGTGCGCTCCAGTACTTCTCACAAACCCGCAGATGGGCGGAGGTTCCTGAAGAGAACGCATCCAGGGCCAGATCCGAAGCTCCCAGGTCCGCAACCACTCGGCTCGCCACTTCCGGCATTACGCCGTACTCCTGGTTTGCTGGCCGAGTTGGCTCAGTGCCCAGCGCGGCTACTTCGAGCTGATTGCGTTCGGGGTGGATCCATTGGCATTCCACATGGTGCTCAGGTGACGAAAGCCACGAGAGCTGGTCGTCCTGGTACAGGGTCATTGAGGCCTTGGCCGGGAGGACGCCGGAGTCCGTCTCCATCATGAAGTCGTACCCAACGATCATGTCCCAGTCCATCTCGGCCTCGTAGAAGCGACCTTGCAGGAGGATTTCCTTGCCGAGGTCTGGGCGGCTCAGCTCACGGTGGTTCACGAACCGCAGCCCGATGGCCGCTTCCTTCGTGCCTCCCACCATGTACTGGCCGTTCGCCACCTTCAGCCTGACAGGTTTTGGACTGTCGGTCAGACACTCTGGTGGAAGTAGGCCAGCCTTGACCAAGCTGACTTGAGCTCCCGTGTCGACCAACACGTCGAAGACCTTTTCCACTTCCCCGCATAAGGCACGTACCTTAAGGTGCAACTGCCGCTCACGCCCCGCTCGGCGCACGGCGTGCAAGCTCAGGATCCCCGACCGTTCCAGAAGCTCAACAAGCGACTGGTGCAGGTCGTGGACAATGGGCTCAGGCTGCTGATCTGCAGCGTCCAGCTGCGGTCTGGGTGATCCTCCGATACTCTCGGATAGATCTTGAAGTACATCAAACACATTCTTGGCCGCGAAGGACGGACGGGTGCAAGGGTTCGTGCCTTCACTTGCCCTCACCCCGCCTCCGCGACTGGGTGCCGGACCGGGCCTTCCGCCCGCGGCAGTCCCTTTGTGCTTAACGACTCCCGACTGGGATGGTTCGGCGCTTCCCACGTCACCATCCTGCGACCGCCCTAGCTGGGGCCCTTGGCTGCAGGGGCTCCGCTAGGGGGCGTCGGTTGTTGAAGTAGGGGTGTTCTCCTCCGCATCAGCCTCGTTGACGCCCTTCTTCCTTCCCCTTCTAGTCTTCTTGTCCTTGTCCTCGTTCTGGTCGTTCTGGTTGTTCTCCTTGTTCTTGTTGTCCGACCTGGGGACCCAGTTCCTCTTGATCTCCTGGATCTCCTTGGCCAACTCGGTCCCCTGCGACATCAGCTTGGAGAGCTCGTCCTTGTCCACCTCCACTTTGGCCTCCCGGATACCCGCAGCTGCACGCTTCTTCGACCCGTGCGCCTTCTTGTAGGCCTCCGTGTCGGCCTGGTGGATGGGGCATGCTCGGTGGTCATGGTTGAAGCCTTGCTTCCTCCCATAACACACGAGACAGCCCTGAGGATGAGCTTGTATGAACTCCCCAAAGGACAGCGGAGGGCTGCCAATGCGACGAGGGTCCTTCTTCTCCTTCTTCTTCCAACCCGGCTGCAGGGGCTTCCAGCTTCCCCGGTTGCTCCCCGCCCCGTTGTGGGCCACGAAGGCACAAACAGCCACCTCGGCGGGCTCATCATCGTCGTCATCGTCGACGGGAGCTTCATCGCCGTCGGCTCCCGCTGGGTTCATGGCAGCTTCCCCGCCAGATCCCTCGCCAACGTAGTTGACGTCGCGGTCGCCGGGCCTCAACCCGCGGGTGTGGTGGAGGTTCCGGTACTCCTTGAGTACTTCCTCTCCAACCCACTCCAGGATCTCGTCGCAACTCATCCGCGCCGGGATGGCCTGCAGACAGATGGTCTGGCCGCTCACGTCACACTCGTCAAGGCTCCAAATCGCGGTCTTCCCGCGATCGCCCGAGACGGTGATGAGGAGAGCGTTCCGCAGGGAGTGCCGTTTGACATCCTGGGCCACGTTCTTCCTCGTCCAAGCCACCACGTTCGTATGATACTCTTTGGGGAGCATCATCTTGACCGTGTGGTTGGACTTGGCCCTCTTGGCTTCCTCCTTGGTGACCCTCTTGATCCATGCTTCCGGCAGCATGGAGAGCAGGCGAGCCTGCTCGTCACCCTCGTTCCAGTCCTCCACGTTGCGGCGGAAGAGGGTGTATTGCCCTCAAAAGTCTCGCCAGTCCCGTAGGCGAATCTCCCGTCCATCATGCTAAAGCTTGATGGACTTCGACCGCTTGGCAGCCACCTGCGGAGCGTCCATCCGCTCCTGCTCGTTGAGCCACTTCTTGGCTTCCTTGAGGGTCTTGATTTTCCCCTCCCTGGTCGCCACGAAGTATAGCTCTTGGAGCACTTCCGGCAGGCGGTACCTGAACCGTCTGAAGACATACTTCTCCGCATCAGCGGGATGCATGTCCTCAGTAACGGTTACCCCCCAATCGTCCAGCTTCTCCAAGAAGCGGTCGAGGTTGAGGGGGTTGCCGTCGTACATGGGGGCCTTGATGTCCTTCAAGTCTTCCCACACGGCGGCATCCGCGGCCTTAGAGACCATGAACGCCAGCCGCGAGGTCGACCGAGGTTCCAGTCGGCCTCTCCCACGGACTCCTACGGCTGCCACGTCCATCTCCTCCATGGAATCCCTGTGGCTATGCTGCGGTTCCTCCATGTACGCTGAACCTAGATGTTCGCGCCGTACTCCTTCCATGTATGCCTCTTCATCACGGCGCCGGCGGCTGCGTTCAGCAGCCTCCCGTTGTACACCACGCAGCGGGCTGATGTCGAACTCCTCCAGGTCCAGATCCAGGTCCTCCCCTCCGCCGACATCCCACTCCATGTCTCCTCTGGTGACCTCATCCCTGAGTCCACCATAACGTCCACCAGCCATTCGATTGGCTCCGGGGCTGGTGCGGGGCGTCAGGGGCGTACCGGTGTCCGCGGTGGGGCACGGCGGTTGTGGTACTCCGCGCTGAGCCACTCATCACGCCAATCCTCACTGCCACTGCTGGCCGGCGCGCGCTCGTTGCGGCGGCCCGCGCTGTGGTGTGAGGGGGCGCTGAAAGAGGGGACACTGGCGCTGGGGCGACTCCTGGGGGCTCCGTCAGGGGCGTGGGGTCTGCCTGGTCTGGGTCCGCAGGCGTCGTCCGACGAGCCAGACTCCAGGGCTGGGTGGTCGCTGCCGACGCTCCCACGGGCTTCCGGCGCGTCCAGCCTCTGCTGCAGGCCGCTGATGACCTTGTTCAGCGACCTGGTCTCGCCCCAGGCGATGTCCAGCAGCTTCTGGGTGGCGGTGGCGACGCTGGCGCTCTTGACCATCTCGATCTTGGGGATGTCCAGCTCGCTCTGTGCGCGCGCGGCGACCCTGGCGATGCGAGTCATCTCGCCACTGCCCGTGTCTACCTCGCGCTCGAGGAACTGGACCCTCCTGCGGAGGTAGACAATCCACCGCCGGGTGGCATCCGGGTCGCTGTCCCCTGGTGGGTCGTCGGGGTCCCCAGGGGGTCCTCCAGGAGGGGCTCCGCCGGGTCCGCCCGGTCCAGGGGGTCCTCCCCCGCCCGATGGTCCGCCTCCAGAAGGTCCACTTGGTGGGCGTCCTCCAGGGGGTCCTGATGGTCCTCCGCCAGGGGGTCCCGGTGGGTCTCCGCCGGGTCGCCTCGGTGGGTCCGAGGATGGGCGCTTCTTCGTGATGTCGAAGTCCATGTCCAGGAGGCGCACCATGTCGTCATCCTCGTCCATGTCGCCCCACCTGGGCGTCTCGGTCTCGGAAGACTCCCAGCTCCGGTAGGGAGGAGGGGGATCCGCATCCTCACCCTCCGGCTCCATGGGGACGTCTCCGCCTCCTCCGCCAGCCACTCCTTGGCGATGCCGGCGGCCTCGTTCATCCCCGTCGCTGGCGGTGAAGAAGGGGTCGCTGTTGTGGGGGTGTCCGCCCGGTGGCCTCCGTGGCCTCTCGGGGGTCTTCCCCTTACCCTTCCTCCGTCGGTAGGCAGTGGGGCCACTGCTCCCACTGCTGCCCGTGTCGGGCTTGTCCAGCGTCATCTTGGAGGAGGCGTCCCCTTCCAAAAGCTTTCGAAGGGTCTCCACTCGTGATCCTCGCGGGGGAGTCTTGCGGCGGAGTTTGGCCTCTGCCTCCTCCATTGCGGCGGCGGTGGCTGCGGCAGCTCGCCTTTCGGCCTCCTCCCGGGCACGGGCCGCCTTGGCTTCCCGGGTCTGCTGCAGCCGCGCCTTCCCCGCTTCCAACGCCGCCAACTCCGCCTCTGTCTTCGCCCTCTCCTCAGCGACCTTCCGTCGCGCGGCCTCGATGGCGTCTTTCTTGGCGGCGTCCGCCTGGGCCTTAGCCGTTGCTTCGGCGTGGGCCCTTTCTTCGGCCTCCTTCTTTGCCCTCACTTGGGCAAGCGCCTCTTCCAGCGCCTTCACCTCGGCCTCCTTGCAGGCACTGGCCTCCAGCGTCAGGCGGGCTCCCTCGTCGGCTGCCGCCACCTCACCGTTGACCTGGGCAGTCGCTGCCCCGTGGGCGGCTACGTCCGTGAGTCCGGCCGCAATGGCCGCCACGGTCGAGGCGTGGATTGCCATGCCATGCGCCCACTCCGCAGCCTCCTGCTGGCCGATGCCGGAGGCGCCCTCCATGGCAGCGTTCTGCCGCATGGCCTGTTGCCGGGCAACCCGAAGGTTGCAGGGCACCCCACAGGCGCGCTCACAGGCGCGCGCCACGTCCCTTTGGTCGGCAGCGACGCTGCTGCTGGAGCTGGCCTGGTCGGCCGGCATCCTCCCGCGGTGGGCCGACTCCACGTCGCTGCTGGGGCCTGTCTTCCTCAGGAGCAGCGGACGGGGCTTCGCCTTGGTCTGCTTGGCGACTTGGAAGTAGTCGCCAAGGGTGGTGGAGCCGGGGTGGTGACCGCCATTGGCCCGTTGGGAACTGGGGGCTTGGGTTCCGCCCTTGGCGCCTTGGGCGGCTTCGGCGGCCAGGGACTCCTGGTACTCCCGCCACTTCCGGTCCCGCTTCCTGTCCCCGGCGGGCCGCTTCTCCTTCCCCGGAGACGCGCTGCTGCTGCTGCCCTGCAGCTCGCGCTCGCTCCCCGGTTCCGGGAAGTTCTTCTCAATCATGTCCCACATGGAGACGTTGATCGAGGCGCCCGACGGGTACTCGTTGGGCTTCTCGTCCTCCTCAATCCCGTTGGGGCGCAGCCCTTCGCCGGGCCTGTCCGGCCGGGTCCAGGTCCTCCAGCGCCTCTGCTGGAAGCGGAAGGCAAACCCTTCCACCCGCTGCCAGTCCTCCACGGCCTGCAGGCGGTCGGAGCTCATGTCCGTGCGGAGCTCAAAGCTCCCGGGCATGCCGCCTCCGCACTGTGGGTGGCTGTGGCGGAAGTGCTGGTCCCAAACCAACCAACGCAGTAGGCGCGCTGCATGGGCCGGGGCCGCGGCCACGTCTTACCCGCTTCTTGTCAGTTTACCATGGCAGCGGGGGGCGTACCTGGTCTTGAGGTCCTTGGTGTGCACTCGTTCCGCTCAACGAACTGGTCCTGGTGGTGTTTGTTGAGGCGGGTGCTGCAGCACTGGACTGAGAGTGCAGCCGGTGCTGGTCGGCCGGTGGTTGTGGAAGTGGTTGCTGTAGCTGGGAGTGCGGCCTTGCTGGTCGGCCGAGGGACCTCGTTGAGGACGGAGTTCTGCTCCCTTCACTTCCTTCACGGTCTCGGCGCTGCTGCCGGGCGGCGCTGCGAGCCGCTGCGCTGCGCTGCGAGCTGCGAGCTGCGAGCTGCTGCGCTGCGCTGCTCGGGGTTGGTGGCCCCGAGTGGCACGCGGGGGATGGGTAACCCCGCGGCGGTGAGACGCTTTTGACGCGTTCCCGTGGGGGGCCTGGCCACGGAACGCTGCGGTGGACACGCGCAAGTGAGCAGGCAGGTAAGGCACTACGCTCACAGGGGCATCATTGCGCTCATGTCATGTGACAAAGCGTTTCAGGATCCTTGCCACTCTGAAACAAGGGAACAAAAGTATGTACAGCAACACATTAGGATATGTACACATGGGTTGAAACTGGACTGGGGTAAGGGCATCACAGGACAATAGGCACTCAGTTCCAACTCGTATCCCAATCCCAGGTCCGACCCTCTCAGTGGCTGGTGTCGGCGGGGGCTCAAACACAACCCATGCCCTGCCATGCCCTGAAACCCTGCCAATAGGGGGGGTGTATCGCCCAGCCACAGGCGAGTTCCTGAGAACCAAGGCACACCAAAGCCAACCAACAGTTGCTCCCTATGTTCCTTCAGAGGCAGGTCCTAACTCCCCCCTGAGCAAGAGATATGGCCCCGCCATTATCCCCTAGGAGTTGGTAGCTGAAAATGGGCTGTTTCAGCCCAAACTGATATTAGCTCAAAGATCTCGAAAATTGACCCCTCGTCCGGACCCGCCAGAGGTAGGGACGAGGCAACTGACCCTATGCTCCTCGAGTACAAACTTTTTGGAGCCCTCACCCAACCTGGTTCCCTCTGAGGTTCCGGCATCAGGGCACCACGGGTTCGTCAAGTGGGGTCATGATGCCAGAATCTCCAAAGCTGGCACGATTCTCACGCGTGGCTCGCCCGGTCAGGGCAAGGTCAATCGCACACACGACAGGAGGCAGGACCTAGGACTCATATCTGAGTGTACAACTTATAATTGGGTCTCGGCTCCCTGTGGGCATAGAAAAATGGGGCCGCCAATTGACCACACGGGGAAGTGAAATTGGGGTCCCAAAATGGGGTCATTTTGGCTGCTCGAAATGAGCCAAAATCCGGGGGCGCTCCCAATACTATATCTCTAAGCCGGCATTGAGATCAGATCCGCCATTCCATACGCGATATACCAGGAGTCCAACTGAGACTCCCATGCACTTGGCTCACAGAGATCTCTATGCCACCTGGCGTGGTGACAATCCCAATTGGGTCCACAAATGCCAAAATGGCAAAATTGTCCACACTCACTTTGGGCTAGCACCTTTACGAAGGTTGCTCCGCTTCGCCCACGTGGTGTGTGAACAGTGGGGACCAATATACATAACACCCATGTCATGTATGGTCCATTGGTCCATGCGTCCGGCGTGCACGGGGGGCTGGACATAGTGCACGGCGGGCAGAAAATGTGGAAAATTGCTCAAAATGGCCAAAAATGCGCACACTCATGGTTGGGGCAAATGAGGCACATGCCCGACTTGGACCGGAGTGTGCCATAGGATTGGTATCAAGTCATATGTGTCCAAAATATCTTTTGGGCGTCGCCCAACTCCTCCGGTTTTGGGAATGGCAGGGTCGCCAAGTGAGTCCATGATTTGGGATAGTCCCAAATCGCCAACATGGCGGCCACAGTATGCCAAGCCCAAGGGGAGTTATTCGCCGGGTTCAAGATATGTTGGGCACCGAAGTATGTACTCCCAGAACATACTTGGGTCATGATGTCAATTGAGCGCACCGTTGAGATACACGGTCGCCACTTGACATCATGACGGGCAAAAAACAGCAATATTGGCGAAAAAGCACCCAAAAGTGCCTTGAAGGGCGCACAAATAGATTATAATATCTTCAGCTTGGATTGAGTACTCGACCAGTCCTTCTAAACACCATGACTTGACACCAATGACCTTCGATTCCACATATGTGCTCCACTTGGGGCGCTTTGAAAGGTTACGAGCGCTACTTCCCAAGTGGGCACATGAAAATATGGAAAATTGTAAAACACACACCTTGCTCCCTACGCATCGCTTTGGGATCGCCACACAAGCTTCCCTCCACGAAGGTTAGGCTTGCATTTGATCGTGAGGAGTATGGAGAAGGGGCTTGCGCAATATGAGGTTCATTGGCGGGTTTGGCTTGGAGCGATGGACCCGCCAAATGGGCACGCAACAGAACACATGGCACATACCACATATTGCCCAAAAAGGTAGCTCCCCCCACGATATGTCATGCCCCTCCAAGGGCATAACGTTGTGTCAATCGCTCATAGGAACTCAAAGAAAATTTTCATATGCAACACCAACACTCGTGCGCTACACTCGAAAGTTATCTTAACGCACACAATATCATGGCCAAAGAGTTATAACGCAAACTCTACCCTCTTGACCATGATCCATTACGCTAGCGCGCACGTGTGGAGACGCAAGGCGTATAAAGCTTCCTAAATTACGTCAGGAGTATTGTGAATACATCCCACGTTTCCATATTGTGATTCCTCGCAAGCGGCACGAGATATGACCCTCACAAGTGGCCTCACGAATCCACTTTGTTTTGCCCATATCTCTAAGACAAATGGAGGGCAAGACAAAAGGATAGTTGATTCGTGCATAGGGAAGCACGTAGGTCCACTCGAAAGAGGTCAAATCAAGTGCGGGGATGTCGAAGTCGAAAATCTGATTTCGACATCCTGAAAAATTCGGATTAAGGTTGCGAGTGTAGAATGTGAAAATTGCGGATGCATCAATGCAATTGCTGAAGACTTTAGAGTCTTCGTCACGATTTGCGCTAAAATATCTGTATATAACAGTTAAACTGGCGGTTACGCTAAAGTCGCGAACTAACCGCCAGCTGTCAAAACAGTGAATATCAGAACGGAAGCGTACAAATTGACGGAAACAATATGAAAATAAAACCCTGTTGATTCCTGATATTCTGATATATAAATCTCCGCTGGCGACGCTTCGGTTGCCGATGCGGGGCTTTACGGCACGGAACACGCTCCCGCCGGGCTCGCACCGGGCGTCAACGGGCGTCTTCCCTTCCGTACATGGGGTTAGTGGACCGGAGACCGGTCTTCCCTTCCGTACATGGGGTTAGTGGACCGGAGACCGGTTGTATGCCCTACCCTAGCCATGGGGTTCTGGGTACCGCTTCAATACAGCCCTGGTGCGGGGACGAACAGTGGAGAGCACACGAAGCAGGAGAGCAACAGTAAGAGGGCGGGCAAGAGGCAGAAGGGAGGGGAGGGAAGGGAGGGAAGAGAGGAGAGAGGCGCGAGGGGGCGCCCACCTGGCATGGCCAGCGACCGCCAAGGGCAACGCCCCAGGAGGGCGAGCAGACAGGAGAAGAGCACCGAGGGAAGCCATGACCAGATGACCAGTGCAGTGCTGACGTGCGTGCAGGCAGGGAGGAGGGTACCAAAGGGCAGGACGCACAGCGGGAAAGGAGGGGGGCAGACCAAAAAGAAACAAAAATGAAACCCCAAAGGGCCACCGGAGGGCTCAAAGCGCAGGGCGAGCAGGCAACGGGGGAACGGGAAGGAGCAAACGGGCAGACGAGGGACGGCGGGTGGTGCGTGAGGAAAAGAAAAACAACAACAGCAGGTGACCAGGTGGGGAAAGAGCACGGGTACCGGGGGAGGCGGGCGCCAGAAAGACGGGCCCCCCACAAGACATGAAGGAAACACACCACCCAGAGGGAAGGGGGCGGGAAGGGAGCAACCAGTGCTAGGCACATGAAACGGTCCCCGGATGGATGAGGATCCAGTGGGCCCGCGCCAAAGGGCTGCTGGCGGCCCGGTGGGGTATAAACACGGGATGATGGGGAAAGGGGACTGTACAGAGAAGGGGGTGTGGCTAGGGCCGCGCAACGGCCCCAGGAGAATGGGAAGGTGCGCGACAGGGGGAATAGGCCGAGGAGGGTGATGGGACGTGGCACAGGGCGGCAGGAAGGGAGTGACCCGTGCTAGGCGCATGAAACGGTCCCAAGATGGATGCGGATCCAGTGGGCCCGCGCCGAAGGGTTGCTGGCGGCCCAGTGGGGTATAGACACGGGATGATGGGAAAAGGGCACGCGACAGAGAAGGGCGTGGGGCTATGGCCGCACGACAGCCCTAGGAGAATTAGAAGGCACAGGACGCGACTAATTGGTCCAGAAGGGTGACAGGACATGGCGCAGCGGAAAGGGCTCGTGGGGTAGCCCACTAGGGGATGGAGAGAGGCGGAGAAAACTGAGCAACAGCCCCGTAGGGTGTCGAAACCAGTCGCCATGGAATGGTGAACGGTGGGCCAACCATGGGGAGCCTGACCACGGGAAGTAGGGAAAATGCCCTGAACTCCGGGACGGCCGTGAGGTGTCTGCAGGGGTGAGCGGTGACCCTGAGGTCCCCGGGTCAAAGGCCTGAGTACATGTGGGTTCACGCGTGAGCGGGACCCTGGGGGAACGTGGAAAGGGTCGCACCGGGCCTGGCCTCCAGCCGCGGATGGACGACACACAAGTGCATCCGGGAGCCGAGTGGGTACTCCAACCGTTGAGGGATTGGGAGTGGTGAAATGTGATTGAGAGAGAGAACTGCTGCGCTGTGGGCGAAGACTACCCACAGGAAACCCGCCTGAAGGCGCCCAAAAGGCTGTGCTAGGGGGGGAAGACCGGAGGATCCTCCGATGGCTGACCGGAAGGAGCTGAGACTGTGAGGGCAGCAACTGAAGGGAACCTACCGCCAGTCATGCCCCAAGGGAACCTGGTTCAAGTTCTCGGCCGTGAGGTGAGACAGGGGTCTCCAGGCCAGGGGAACTGATGGTGGAGAGCTGGCATTCGTGCCAGAGGCGGCCACCATGTAAAACAGACAAGGAGATGTCAGATGAGGCTGCGGACACGGGCGCCCTCACTTACTTACCTTACCTTACTTACTTACTTACTTACGCTACGCTACGAATAAAGGGAAAAGCACAACGATGACCAGGCCCACAAAGGTGACCAAGAGGTGTAGCAGAGAAAACGTGCCCACCCCCGCACATCCGCTCACATAGGGAGCAAAAGGTATGCCGCCCGTATTCCACCGCCAAGTAAAACATGCCGATCGCCGCACGGACGAGTACCGAGTGAGTGACCACGCCCACCCCCACAGGCCGTACACATAGGGAGCGAAAGGTATGTATACCCGTACGTACATGCAGCCACAAGCGCAACAAGGCCTCTGCCGCGGAAAAGCAAAATGGTATGGAAGGCCACGAAGGGTCAAAGAATGATAAGAAGGACGTATGAGGGAAAACCACACACAACCAAGGGAAAGAACAACACACGCAAACACAAAGACACAAAAACAAAAAACCGAACAAAAAAAGCAAAAACAAAACACAAACCAAACAAGCAAGAGCAGCAGCAACCACACCGGCCACCGAGACAGGGCACCAATTATGTTACATGCCACGCTACGAGAAAAGCACAACGTTAACCGCGCCAACAAAGGTAACCAAGAGGTGAAGCCGGGAAGACATGCCCCCCCCCGCATGCCCGCTTGCATAGGGAGCAAAAGGTATGCCGCCGCACACAAAGCAAGTTGTAGGCAGGGAGGGAGCCACACACCACCAGAAAGAGCACCCAAACGCCAACACAAGCGCAAGTATGTTACATGCAACGCACGAAGGTAACCAAAGTGGTGCAGCCTAGAGCCATGCTCACGCTGACACGCCAGCAAAGGGAGAGAAAGGTATGCCAACACACACACGACCCAACTGTGGCACACGGAAACATACACACGGAGACGCCGCCACCAGGAGTGACCATGCCCTCCCCCGCACGCCTGCACACATATGGAACGAAGGGTATGGCTGTACAAGCAAGCCGCCGCAAGCACAACACGACCACCAACGCCCCTGACAAGCAACATGGTATGAAGGGACAAGAAGGGTGAAGAAGGCGCGCACACACATAAACACAAGTGCAAGTATGTTACGTGCCGCGCTACGCCACACAACAAAAAGCACAACGAAAACCGCGTCAACAAAGGTGTGTAACCAACCAAGGGGTCTAGCCGAAAAACCTTGCCCATGCCCGCACGCCCGCTTGCATAGGGAGCACAAGGGAGCAAAAGGTATGCCGGCGCCGCAGCAAGCAAAACAAGGTATAGGCAAGGAGAGAGCCACACACCACCACCAAAAGCGCCCAAGGGCCAAAACAACTACAAGTATGTTACATGCCGTGTCAACGAACGAAGGTAACCACAGAGGTGTGTCGAGCCGTGCCCACCCCCACACGCCTGCATAAGAACACACCGCGTATCGTTGCCCCTGTACCGTACCGTGCCGCCGCCCAAAGGCCCACAACCTCATCCTCCCTCTGTCTCACAGGACGAAGCAGGAGAGAAAGAAGAGGACCCGGGAACCAGGACCAAGTAAGTAGGCAAGGAGGAAGACCGAGACAAACACCAGGGCGGAGGCAGGGAGAAATGCCAGGGAGGAGGGCGGGCAAACTGAGAGAAGAGGAAAGGGTAACGAGCGCGCAACAACGAACAAAAAAGTAGGATAGCCAGCGGGCGAGGGACGAGCGTGGGGAAGGGGGCACCCCAAGCACACGGCGAGCACAACACCACAACAAATCACCAGAGAGGGAGGCACCAGGGAGGCAGACGAAGACAGGCAGCACTACGCACCACGGCACACGTTGCACCGCCACGCACCCGCCAGCACACAAACACCGCACAGGCACCACACACACCGCACACACACACACCCGCGCCCACAGCACGTGGACAGCAGACCCCGACAGCCCGCCCAGAGGACTGGCAGTCGAGGGAGGGAGAGCGCCTGAACCCAGACGCCCCTCACGGCGGCGCAAGGCAACCCCCCCCGGCGACGCCCTCCGGCCACCCCCACAGCGCGCATCAACGGTTCGCAAGAGCGCACGCTGTGGGGTCGGTGCTTGGCCCCCACACCCACACCCACCGGACCCAGGACACACGGGTCGCGGAAGCCCGGCCGCCCGCCCCAAAGAGCGGGCGGCCGGGGGAGGGACAGCGCCTGACATCAGACGCCCCTCACCATGGTGGAAGGCGGGCCCCCCGGGGACGGCCCCCTCCAGCCCCGGGGCACGCAGCCCCCCACAGGGCATGCAGGCCAAGGGGACAGTGCTGGGCCCCCACAACCGCACGGCCGCGCCCACAGCACGTGGGTAGCGGACCCCGACAGCCCACCCAGGGGATGGGCAGCTGGTGGAGCGGGAGCGCCTGAACTCAGACGCCCCTCACAACGATGAAAGGCATCCCCCCCGGGGACGCCCCTCCGCCACCCTCACAGCGCGCAACAACGGCTCGCAAGAGCGCACGCTGCAGGACCGCTGCTGGGTCCCCAGGCCCACACCAACCGCACCCGGGACACAGGGGTCTCGGAGCCCCGGCTGCCCGCCCCAGAGGAAGGGCAGCCGGGGGAGGGTCAGCACCTGACAGCAGACGCTCCTCACAACGGTGGAAAGCCACCCCCCCCGGGACGGCCCCCCACCACCCCCGCAGCACTTAGTGAAGCGGTACCCGGAACCTATGGCCCATGGCCTGGAGGCCTGTGAGCCGTCACACCCGTGTGGAAGCCGTTGACACCGGCTGTCAGCGGGATATCCCTGTTCTCTAATCCGCAAAATCTGGAATCTGATTTCTAACCAATAAATCGATGTAGAATTGCCATTGTTTTTTTGTCTTGGGCGATTTTCGGTCCGAAATCGGTGAAATACCCGATTTCTACCCCGATTTCTAATTGTCGTGAAATCGCCGCCTGTTGTCGCCTGTTCGCGCGCTTTCGTCGCTTCTCAGTGGCGAGTTTTGTGAGGGATTTTTCTCGAGTACCTTTGAGGTTATAAGAGAACTTGAGGGCTGGATCTAGAGGATTTCCCTCGTACTTTCATCTGGTGTATTCACCAGAATGGTTCGCCGCTGCGTCTTAGAGAAAATCAGCGCGCAAGCTTTTCCGTCGATCGCTCGAACTCATGGTTCTCAAGTACCATGAGTTCGGACGGAACCCTACATTCCCCCCCTATGCCTTTCATGCATGCCCCTTTCACGTGGGCATATTACTTTGTATAGGGAAGCGGGCAATAGGGATGTTTTAGGCGGCCCATGGGTTTCGCAAAGCCAAGTCGTGTGCGTGCGCAAACGCTAACTTTGTGGCCTTGTGAGCATGAATGTTGGAAAACCAAACACAATGCGCACAAGACCAAAAGCCCTAAGCCATCTTCATTTTTCGAGCCAACTCAACGATGGCTCCACGCAATTCAATGCGTACCAAAACTCTATTTTCGAAAGAGGGCAAGTTTTGGTGGAAGATTAGGCCAAAATGGCCAAACCCCTGAGGCTCGTACTCGAAGCCTATGGGGAGTTGAGCCTCGAATCAAGACAATATGTAAAGTAGAGACCACGAAGAACATCTGGATGGCTTGCTCGATGTTTACAACCTTGTCTCCTCTTTTATTTAATTTCGCCTTGTGAGCACGCGTGCCATACTGCCTCTTTGCACACGCGCTCATCTGCAAGCACTAATGACACGAGTGGGCGGAGACAATCTAACCATAGTGGGCATATTTGGAGGCACCTACTATGGGCCTACTCCAAGAATGTTTACTCATATTTTTGCTCCTCAAGGTCCCAAAGATATGTTCATGCCAATATTGCCGATATATGCACTTTTTCCCATAAATAGTGTGCTTCAAGGATTGAGGTGTTAAAAATGTTTCCACTTTGCTTTGAACCTCAACCCTTGTTGCAAAAGGGAAGCAAAGCTTCGTTTTGCATCCATGCAAAAGCCCGAGGCTCCTTTGTCTTGTGATACGGAGATACAACTTTTCGAGGGACCACTTTTGGGTGAATTTTGGCCGTTGTGCCCAGAATGGCCACAAACCCCTTCTCCCCCTGATTTCGCCCCCGAAGTTGCGTGCGCCACTTGACCAAGGGTAAGGGCAGTTCGGAGAGGGCACATAATCTCGCGTCAAATGGGGTGTTTCCCCATGTGGCCTCTCCTCTCGAAGGGAGAGTTGTGAGTCACCCAGTTTTGGGGTATGTTGCCATTCTGCCCCATTTGTGTGTCACTTTCCCTCCAATGGGGAAAATAGCTAGAGGCAACCATGAGGGTTGGCAAGCGGCATATATCGGTTGCTCAGTCCCATATGTTCATAGCATCCTTGGTTGAAAGGATCCTCGCCGTGGCCATGGAGATATGGAATCATGTGTGCGGGCCATTGTGGCCAATTTTTGCTGTTTTTGCCATTGTATGCCATATTGGAACTACCATATCTCCATGGGGCAGGAGATCTAGCCGGCAGGGAACTGTGATTATGGTAGCATACGACCAAGGATTCAACGCCATTGAGCTTCGTATTTGCTCCTCCGGCTCATCCGGAGTTATTCAACTTTTGGTGCGATCCATGATCTCCCCCTTTGCACCGCATGCTGCTTTCTGCCCCATCCGCGTGTTCATCCCCTCGATGAACAGCAAGCAGCCAGTGTGACAGCAAGCGATAACCCAGGGCATGGAACCAAGGGGGATATCAGTGGTTGTGAATCAAGGCTTGGCGCGTCAATATCGCCAAGGTTTCCGACCCTGGACGGTCGACCGAGACGACCAATTTTGCCATTTTTGCAATTGTGGACCCAATTTGGATTGTCACCACGCCGAATGGCATGGAGATCTCTGAGAGCCAAGGGCATCGGAGTCTCTGTCGGACTCTCGGTCGATTGCGTATGGAATGGCGAATTCGATCTCCAAGCCGGCGTGGAGATATACTATTGAGGGCACCCCCGATTTTGGCTCATTTTGAGCAGCCAAAATGACCCCCTTTTGGCACCCCAATTTCAGCCCCCTGTGTGGTCAATTGGCTGCCCCATATATCTATGCCCATGAGGAGTCTGGACCCAATGTCAAGTCGTGCACTCAGATATGAGTCTGAGGTTCCGCCTCCTATCCCGTGGGGGATTGGCCTTGCCCTGGCCGGACGAATCATCCGTGGGAATGACGCCATTTTTGGTCATTTTGGCATCATGACCCCACTTGATGAACCCGTGGTGCCCTGATGCCGGAACCTCAGACGGAACCAGGTTGGGTGAGGGCTCCAGAGAGTTGGTACGTGAAAGGCATAGGGTCAGTTGCCTCGTCCCTACCTCTGGCGGGTCCAGACGAGGGGTCAATTTTTGAGTTTTGGAGCTAATATGAGCTTGGGCTGAAACAGCCCATTTTCAGCTACCAAGTCCTAGGGGATAATGGCGGGCCCTATCTCTGGCTCAGAAGGGAGTTGGGACCTGCCGTCAAGGGACCATAGGGAACGAATTTTTGGTTGGCTTTGGTGCCCCTTGGTTCCCAGGAACTCGCCTGTGGCTTGGCAGGACACCCTCCCCTATTGGCAGGGTCTCAGGGTCCGGACTGGGCAGGGCATGGGTTGTGTTTGAGCCCCCGCCCCTGCCAGCCACTGGGAGGGTCGGACCTGGAATTGGGATATGAGTTGGGACCGAGTGTCTTTTGCCCTGTGATGCACTTACCCCAGTCCAGTCTTAACCCCATGTGTACATATCCTGATGTGTTTCTGTACATACGTTTGTTCCCTTGTTTCAGAGTCGCAAGGATCCTGAAACACTTTGTCACATGACACGAGCATGATGATGCCCTTGTGAGCGCAGTGCTTTGCCTGCCTGCTTGCTTGTGCGTGTCTGCCGCAGCGTCCCGTGGCCAGTCCCCCCACGGAAACGCGTCAAAAGCGTTTCACCGCCGCGGGGTTACCCATCCCTCGCGTGCCACTCGGGGCCACCTGGAACCCGAGCACCACGGGCTTCGCAGCGCCGCCCGGCAACAGCGCCGAGTCCGTGAAGGAGGTGTAGCGACCGGAACTCCGACATCAGCGAGTTCCTTCCGCCGATCAGCACCGGCCGCACTCCCAGCTACATCACACACCTCCACAACCACTATTGGGCGTCTTGGTCCCAGCCCTGTAGACAGAGTGGACCGCAGCAACCGCCTCAACAGCCACCCCCAGGACTAGTCCATCGAGGGGAACGATGGTGAATTGGCAGGAGGCAGGCAAGACGTGGCCGCTGCCCCACCCCCATGCGGTGCGCCTACTGTGTGGGTTGGTGTGGGGGCAGCACTACCGCCACATCAATCCCCAGTGCGAAGGCGGCATGCCCGCGAGCTTCGAGCTCCGCGAGGATATCGGCGCCGACCGCCTGCAGGCAGTGGAAGACTGGCAGCGGGAGGAAGGGTATGCCTACAGCTTTCGCCAGAAGCGCTGGAGGGTCTGGACCCGCCCGGACAGACCCGGCGAAGGGCTGCGCCCTGACGGGATTGAGGAGAACGAGAACCCCAACGAGTACCCGTCAGGCGCCACGATCAACGTCTGTATGTGGGACATGATCGAAAAAAGGTTCCCGGAGCCGGGGAATGAGCGCACGCTGCAGGGCAGCAGCAGCAGCGCGTCTCCAGGGAAGGAGAAGCGATCCGCCGGGGACGAGAAGCGGGACAAGAAATGGCAGGAGTACCAGGAATCCCTGGCTGCCGAAGCCGCCCAAGCCGCCAAGGGAGGAACCCCAGCCCCCAGCCCCCAACGGGCCAGTGGCGGTCACCACCCCGGCCACACCACCCTTGGCGACTTCCTCGAAGTCGCCAAGAAGGCCAACGCCAAGCCCCGTCCGCTGCACTTGAGGAAGTCAGGCCCCAGCAGCGACGTGGAGTCGGCCCACCGGGGGAGGATGCCGGCCGAAACAGGCCAGCTCCAGCAGCAGCGTCGCTCCCGACGAAAGGGACGTGGCCAACGCCTGCAAGCGCACCTGTGGGGTGCCCTGCAACCTTCGGGTTGCCCGGCAACGGGCCACGCAGCAGAACGCTGCTGTGGAGGGCGCCGTCGGAATGGCCCAGGAGGAGGCTGCAGATTGGGGCAGGGGCATGGCCTTCCATGCCTCGACTGTGGCGGCCATCGCGGCCGGTGTCACGGTTGCAGTCGCCCAGGAGGCAGTGACTGCTCGAGTCAGGGGTGAGGTGGCAGCGGCTGCCGAGGAAGCCCGCCTGGCCTAGGAGGCCATTGCCCGCAAGGAGGCCGAGGTGAAAGCGCTGGAAGGGGCGCTTGCCCAAGAGAGGGCAAAGGAGGAGGCGGTTAACCACGCAACTGAATTGCTCCACGGGTTAACTGTAAAAAACATTTGGCCGTTTAGGACAATTTTACAGAGGCGGAGGAAAGGGCCCACGCCGAGGCGACGACCAAGGCCCAAGCAGACGCCGCCAGGCAGGACGCCATTCGAGGCCGCGCGAAGGAAGGTCGCTGAGGAGAGGGCCAAGACAGAGGCGGAGCTGGCAGCGTTTAAGGCTGGGAAGGCTCGGCTGCAGCGGGCTCGGGAAGCTGAGGCTGCCCGTGCTCGGGAGGAGATCGAAAGGCGAGCTGCCGCAGCCACGGCCGCCGCAATGGAGGAGGCGGAGGCCAAGCTCCAGCGCGAGACTCCCCCAGGAGGATCCTGAGTGGAGACCCTTCGAAAGCTCTTCGAGGGGACCGCTCCTCCAAGATGACGCTGGAACTGGAGGAGGTCGACACGGGCAGCAGTAGGGACAGTGGCCCCACCGCCTACTGACGGAGGAAGGATAAGGGGAAGACCCCCGAGAGGTCACGGAGGCCAGTGGGCGGACCCCCCCACGACTCCGACCCCTTGTTCACCGCCAGCGACGCGGATGGACAAGGCCGCCAACATCGCCGAGGAGTGGCTGGCAGAGGAGGCAGAGACGTCCTTATGGAGCCGGAGGGTGAGGGTGAGGATCTCCCTCCTCCCTACCGGAGCTCGGAGTCTTCTGCGTGCGGGACCGAGACAACCAAGTGGGGCGACATGGACGAGGATGAAGACATGGACTTTGGCTACACGGAGAAGCCCCCATCCTCGGACCCACCGAGGCGACCCGGCGGAGACCCACCGGGACCCCCTGGCGGAGGCCCGTCAGGACCCCCTGGAGGACGCCCACCAAGTGGACCCCCCCGAAGGCGGACCTCCGGGAGGGGGAGGACCCCCTGGACCGTGCGGACCCGGCGGAGGCCCTCCTAGAGGACCCCCTGGGGACCCCGACTGCTCACCAAGGAACGGTGACCCGGACTGTCCACCTCCGCAGGAGGGTCCAGTCCCTCGAGCGCGAGGTAGACACAGGCAAGGGCGAGATGATCCGCATCGCCAGGGTCGCCGCGGGCGCACAGAAGGAGCTGGACATCGCCAAGACGGAGATGGTCAGGATCACCAAGGTCGCCACCGCCGCCCAGAGGGAGCTGGACATCGCCAGGGGCGAGACCAGGCTGCTGAACAAGGTCATCAACGGCCCGCAGCAGAGGTTGGACGAGCTGGAAGGCCGTGGGAATGTCGGCAGCGACCACCCACCCCTGGAGTCTGGCTCGTCGGACGACGGCTGGGGACCTGGACCAG
The DNA here is from genome assembly GCA_964036045.1 of Eutreptiella sp. 'Long Island Sound 2002'. Taxonomy (NCBI): domain Eukaryota; phylum Euglenozoa; class Euglenophyceae; order Eutreptiales; family Eutreptiaceae; genus Eutreptiella; species Eutreptiella sp. 'Long Island Sound 2002'. The sequence goes on from OZ038382.1 coordinate 116,340,736, forward strand.
GTCCAGGCAGAGCCCACGCCCCCGGCGGAGCCCCGAGGAGTCGCCCCAGCGCCAGTGCCCCCTCTCTCAGCACCCCCTCTCATCACAGCGCGGGCCGCCGTAATGAGCGCGTGCCGCCCGGCAGTGGCAGTGAGGAGTGGCGTGATGAGCGGCTCAGTGCGGAGTACCACAACCGCCGTGCTCCACCGCGGACACCGGTACGCCCCCGATGCCCCGCACCAGCCGGGGAGCCTATCCCAATGGCCGGCGGGCGTTATGGTGGACTCAGAGATGAGGTCCCTGGAGGGGACGTGGAGTGGGATGTCCGCGGAGGCAAGGAAGACCCGGAAGAGTTCGACATTACCCTGCTGCGTGGTGTACGACGGGAGGCCGCTGAAGGCAGCCGCCGGCGCCGTGATGAGGAGGCATACATGGAAGGAGTACGGCGTGAACATCTAGGTTCAGCGTACATGGAAGAACCACGGCGTAGCCCCACGGATACCTTGGAGGAGATGGAAGTTGCGGCCGTGGGAGTCCGTGGGGTTCGCCGATGGGAACCTCGGTCGACCTCGCGGCCGGCGCTCATGGTCTCTAAGGCCGCGGATGCCGCCGTGTGGGAAGACGTGAAGGACATCAAGCCCCCCACGTACGATAGCAACCCCCTCAACCTCGACCGCTTCTTGGAGAAGCTGGATGATTGGGGGATGACCGTCACTGAAGACATGGATCCTGCAGATGCGGAGAAATATGTCTTCAAACGGTTGAGGTACCGCCTGCCGGGGCTGCTCCAAGAGCTATACTTCGTGGCGACCAAGGAGGGAAAAATCAAAACCCTCAATGAAGCCAAGAAGTGGCTCAACGAGCAGGAGCGGGTGGACGCTCCGCAGGTGGCTGCGGAGCGGTGGAAGGCCATCAAGCTTCAGCATGATGGTCAGGAGATCCGCCTACGAGATTGGCGGGACTTCCGGGGCCAATACACCCTCTTCCGCCGCAACGTGGAGGACTGGAATGAGGGTGACGAGCAGGCCCGCCTGCTCTTCATGCTGCCAGAAGTATGGATCAAGAGAGTCACCAAGAAGGGAGCCAAGAGGGCCAAGTCCAACCACACGGTCAAGATGATGCTCCCCAAGGAGTATCATACGAACGTGGTGGCTTGGACAAGGAAGAACGTGACCCGGGATGTCAAACGGCACTCCCTGCGGAACGCCCTCCTCATCACCGTCACGGGCGATCGCGAGAAGACCGCGATGTGGCGCCTTGATGAGTGTGACGTGGGCGGCCAGACCATCTGTCTGCAGGCCATCCCGGCGCGGATGAGTTGCGACGATGTCCTGGAGTTGGTTGGAGAGGAGGTACTGAAGGAGTACCGGAACGTCCACCACACCCGCGGGTTGAGGCCCGGCGACCGTGACGTCAACTCTTTGGCGAGGGGTCTGTCGGGGAAGCTGCCATGGACCCAACGGGAGCTGATGGCAATGAGGCTCTCGACGACGATGACGACGACGATGAGCCTGCCGAGGTGGCCGTTTGTGCCTTCGTGGCCAACAACCTGAACAAGGGGAGCAACCGGGGAAGCTGGAAGCCCCTGCAGAAGGGTTGGAAGAAGAAGGAGAAGAAGGATCCCCGCCACATTGGCGACCCTCCGCTGTCCTTTTGGGAGTACATATGTGTTCACCCTCAGGGCTGTTTCGTGTGTTATGGGAGTAACAAAGGGTGCAGCCATGACCACCGGACATGCCCCGTCCACAAGGCCGACACGGAGGCCTACAAGAAGGTGCACGGGTCGAAGAAGCGTGCACCCGCGGGTATCCGGGAGACCAGAGTGGAGGTCACCAAGGATGAGCTCTCCAAGCTGATGTTGGTGGGGACCGAGTTGGCCAAGGAGATCCAGGAGATCAAGAGGTCCTGGGTCCCCAATTCGGACGACAAGAACAAGGAGAACAAAGAGAACGACAAGAACAAGGACAGAGACAAGAAGGGTAAGAAAGGGGGAAAGATGAAGGGTGTCAACGAGGTTGATGCAGAGGAGAGTACCCCTACTATGACAACCGACGCCCCTTAGCGGAGCCCCTGCAGCCAAGGGCCCCAGCTAGGGCGTTCGCAGGATGGTGTCGTGGGAAGCGCCACACCATCCCAGTCGGGAGACAGTGAGCACAAAGGGATTGCCGCGGGCGGAAGGCCCGGTCCGGCAACCAAAACGAAAGACAGTCGCAGTGGCAGGATGAGGGCACGTGAAGGCACGAACCCTTGCATCCGTCCATCCTTCGCGACCAAGAATGTATTTGATGTGCTTCAAGATCTATCCGAGAGTATCAGAGAATCACCCAGACCGCAGCTGGATGCTGCAGATGGGCAGCCTGAGCCCATTGTCCACGACCTGCACCAGTCGCTTTTTGAGCTTCTGGAACGGCCAGAGATCCTGAGCTTGCACGCCGTGCGCCGTGTGGGGCGTGAGCGGCAGTTGCACCTTAAGGTCCGTTCCTTATGCGGGGAAGTGGAGAAGGTCTTCGACGTGCTGGTCGACACGGGACCTCAGGTCAGCTTGGTCAAAGCTGGCCTACTTCCGCCAGAGTGTTTGACCGACAGTCGGAAGCCTGTCAGGCTGAAGGTGGCGAACAGCCAGTACATGGTGGGGTGCACGAAGGAAGCGGCCATTGGGCTGCAGTTCGTGAACCACCGTGAGCTGAGCCGCCCGGACCTCGGCAAGGAAATCCTCCTGCAAGGTCGCTTCTACGAGGCCGAGATGGACTGGGACATGATCGTTGGGTACAACTTCAGGATGGAGACGGACTCCGGCGTTCTCCCGGCCCAGGCCTCCATGACCCTGTACCAGGATGACCAGCTCCCGTGGCTTTCGTCACCTGAGCACCATGTGGAGTGCCAATGGATCCACCCGGAACGCAATCAGCTCGAAGTAGCCGCGCTGGGCACTGAGCCAACTTGGCCAGCAAACGAGGAGTACGGCGTGATGCCGGAAGTGGCGAGCCGGGTGGTTGCGGACCTGGGAGCTTCGGATCTGGCCATGGATGCGTTCTCTTCAGGAACCTCCGCCCATCTTCGGGTTTGTGAGAAGTACTGGAGCGCCCAGGACTCCGCGTGGAAGAAGCACCGGGGTCCGCATCAGGGTTTGATGTGGATCCATTGCCCCCGATGGGACATTCCAAGGGCGGTAGCGAAGATTCGCAAGGACCGCTCCAAGGCACTGCTGGTTGTTCCTCTGGGATGCACCGAGGAGGAAAGCACCCAGAATTGGGTGGTCTCATTGACCAACATGACCTTAAACAAGGTCGTCCTACCGGCTGGAGAGAGTGTCTATCAGGACGCTAAGGGACAGCCCATGCCACTCCAGAGATGGCCAACGGAATTCCACTATGTGGATGGGGGACTTGAACAGGTCGACACCACTGACTTCGTGTGTGTCAACCGCATCATAGCGGAGCCATGGCGGCAATGCTTTGAGGTTTCCCCTGTTGACATCGGAGAGTCAGAGGACCTCCTCACTGAAAAGGAGTTGGACCTGGTTCAGGGGTCTATGGATCAGTCCTTTCACGACTGGGGAAACCAGCGTGAGGGCAAGGGCCAGGACAAAGCCTGGTGGGAAGTGGACTCCAACGTCTCTGGTTCCTATGATGGGAATACCTTCGTAAAGAGGGTGCTGGACCACATGTCCAGCCAGGAAGAGCCAATCGGCGGCAACCCACCCACCTACAGCGACCTGTTCCGAGGCAAGACCAGAGATGGCCCTTTGGGCCACCTGGGAAGACCACCTGAGCAATCTTGTGGAGGTACCCCGCAAGTAAGCTCAGTGGTCCAGGTGCCCGGAAAAGCCAAGGCGGAGTCCGATGAGTGCCCCAAGATCGAGGCATTGAGGGCCAGGCTGAAGCAGAAGTATGGTGATACCTTCTTCAGCGGAAAACCTGTGTTTCCCCCACCGGTGCCCGGACGGTATGGCGAGGCCAAGATACGACTGAAGCTGGACCCCCGTGTGTATCGACACCGGGAGTTTGCCCTGAGGGGCGAGAGGAAGGAGGCCATGGAGAGGATCCTCCGTGACTTCACTGAGACAGGCTGGCTTGAGCCGTGCCACTCCGAGTGGGCCTCTCCGTGCTCCGTCGTCCCCAAGAACGTGGCCGGTGAGTGGCGGCTCGTGGTCGACTACCGCGTCCTAAACGCCCGAACGCAGCATGACAGCTATACGCTACCCCCCCTTGAGGACATGCTGCAAAAACAACACTGGCAGAGGATATTCACGGTGATTGACCTGAAACATGGTTATCATCAGATGCCTCTCGCCGAGGACTCCCGTGCCTGCACAGCCATGAGCATTCCACTTTGACCTCTCCAGTGAAAGGTGATGCCCATGGGCATTACCAACGGCAATGCGGCTTTTCAGCAGATGCTGGAGAACCTGCTTGAGCCGGTGCGTGACTGTGCGGACCCCTTCGTGGACGACGTGATCATCGCGTCCGGGGACCCCAGTATGAGCGATGAGGAGCTCCTGGAGGCACATGAGAGGGACGTCACCGGAGTGCTGGACCTTCTGGTTCGGCACAAACTCACGGGCCGCAGTGACAAGGCCACCATTGCGGTAAGCGAGGTGGTCTTCGCTGGCCACGTAGTTGGGAACGGGCAGCGGAAGCCCATACCTGGCAAGGTGGCTGCGATTGAGCACTGGGAAAAGCCCAAAACGGTCTCTGAGCTACGGGCATAATTGGGGTTCTGCAACTACTACTCGGGGGATATCAAGATGTATGCCGAGTATGCAGGGGCCCCATGACAACCATGCTCAAGGGCAACCGAGAGGAGACCAAGAAGGGGTCCAAGAAGGCTCTGGTCTGGTATGCTGAGTCCGACCGTGCCTTTGAGGGGATGAAGCAGGCGCTGCTATCCGCAGTGGGTCTGTACCTCGTGGATCCTGACATAGGGTTCGTCCTGCGCACCGACGCTTCCGACTACGCCGTTGGCGCTGTGTTGGAATAAGTGCTTGACGATAGCTGGCACGTGCCAGTGGCCTTCTGGAGCCGAGTCCTGGCGGAAGGCCAGAGACGGACGTGGACGCCCCGAGAAAAGGAGGCGTATGCCATCGTCATGGCTCTCAGGAAATGGGCTGGGTAAATAGCCCTCCATCTCGTCACCGTCTGCACCGACCATCAGAGTCTGCAGTCGTGGCACAAGGAGCACGTGGGCACACCCTCTGGTCCCGCCTCCCGACGGGCAAGATGGCATGAGACCTTGGCCAAGTTCGATCTCACGGTTGTGTATACTCCTGGAAAGGATGACACCGTGGCGGACTGTCTCAGCAGGTGGGCCTATCCCGCCAGCAAGGGCATGACGGATATCTCTGCCCTTGGCGATGAGGCTGAGACCGCTGAAGCCAAGAAGATCATCGAAATGGAGCGCCTGATGGAGGAGGAGGGTGTTAAATGCTTGGTCGTCAGGGCTGCGGATTCCCCCCCCGGAACGAGGATGGGCAGAGCGGTCAGAGTACTCGCCCCTGAGGGAGCTGAGTCCGACAAGCACCTCTTCCCTGGATCTTGCGTCCAGGACGACTGGGCCAACAACTAGGCTAAGTCTGAGGCCTTTGAGGCCGAGTATAGGGCTGTGACCGACCCTGATGACGGGCAGAAGTGGCCAAAGGGGCTGACTGAGGAGGATGGCAAGCTCTACCGGAATGGTAAGCTGCTGGTCCCAGAGTCCCGATTGCTCGAGCTATGTGAGGCTTGGCACCACCACATGATGCACCCAGGGGTCAAGAAGCAAGCCCTGGATATGCAGCGCCGGTTCGAAATCGACGAGATCAGTCTCTACAGCGCTATCAAGAAGGTCAGGAAGGGTTGCTCGGTCTGTCAGGCCTGCAATCCTGACAACCGGAAAATCAAGGGTGAAGCCCAATGGTCTCCGGTGCCTGACCAGCCCATGGAGAGCTTGGCCATGGACGTCTTCTCCATGCCTGAAGTGCACATAGGCAAGGAGACCTTTGACTGTGTGGTCCTTTGTGTGGACCGCCACAGCGGCTACGTAGTAGCCGTTCCGACACGCAAAAGGGGGTTGCTTGCCAAGGAAGTGGCAGTGATGATGATTCGTCATTGGCTGACCGTCTTTGACATCCCCCGCACCATTTGTAGCGACCGAGGGCCCCAGTTTACTGGTGGCTGGTTCAAGGCCATGTGTTCCCTCATGGGAATATGTCATGCCAGGAGCGTCGCCTATCTCAGCCGGGCTGAAGTGGCTGGAAGGCAGCTGTTCGAGAAGCAACGCAAGATTCACATCACCAATCCACGTCGGAACTGGTTTGAGGAGATGTGGCCCGCTCTGAAGGCCCATCCTGACACCCCCACTCCGGCCGGATCGTTCCCTCACCAGATTTTGTTCGGCAGGGACCCCCTGGGTCAGGGACGTCCCTTGTCTGGTGATTGTATGGCCATGGACGCCAAGGAATTCTTCGCGCGGCAAGAGGCAACGGCGTTTGACATCCGCCAGCAGCTCGAGGAGGAGCATGCTGAGCGTCAGAAGTCCGCCCCGAGCTCGACAGCGCAGAGGTTCAGGGTGGGAGACCCGGTGTGGGTGATCAGACCCCGCCCTATGGGCACCCACTGCTCCAAAACCTGGTTAACACCCGGAGAGGTGGTCCGCAGGATTGGTGAGGACACCTACCGCATCAGGGTGGGTCTCGGACAGTCAACTCTGTGTGCGGGAACCCGACCTCCGTGGCCAACATGTGTCCCTGGACTATGCCGCACAGGAGGCTGATTCGGACGACGAGTATGCTGAGCAGGAGACTATACCGTCGGGAAGATCCTGGCCCAGCGTCCGAACGCCTCGGCACCCGGAGGCCTGGAGTTCAAGGTTCGTTGGCGAGGCTATTGGCCGTCCCACGACACCTGAGAACCCGTTTCCTCGTTCGTGCCGCGGATTAACACTCCCTCCATGGACTACATCCGCAAGCACATGACCAAGATCCATGTCTCCGACTTGCAGCCAGGGGCGCCTGATAACGGCCCTGAGCTCTCCCCTGATGCATTTTGAGCCCTTGTTAGTTCGACGGATCGTCCCTCACTTGCTTGCTCTCTTCCATCTTCTGGTGACCTGCCATCAGAGTGGCCATATACCCCCCCCTGCTAAATCCAGGGGAGGATGGCCCCTCTCTTCTACTTCTATTCGTCACTCCCCGCCTGCTGAATACTTGGGAAACCAGGCAGGGTGACTGACCTTGTCATTTCCTGTGCTCTTAGGGCCTTGGAGCCCATACGACGTTGCGCAACGGATGCCGCTGTCATCGACATTGCGATTTTTGGGTGTGTGGTCTGGTCCCATGGCACTTGCGGGATCCAGAGCAGTCCACGTGTGTCTGCAGACTATATATGGCCTGAACTCAGGCGTCTTTCTGTCCACCCTCCTGCATATTCCTTATCCTGACCGGGGCGTGGTGTGGCGCTCTGTCCAGAGTGTGTTTACACGCCTATTACCCCGTTTATTGCTTATTTTTCCGTTCTCCAGGATATGTGCATCTGTATGTTAATATTGTCAGCCCATCACCGAAATATGGACTGTTTTTCCCCCGAAGGGACACGAATCAGAATACGAAGGCGCCCTGAGTCGCTGTGTACATGCTCTTACATAAGGTCCAGCCTGGACCAGTACCTAAGTACCGATTCTTCTGTTTGCGTGCCCCTGATACCGTTTGCCCTAGTGGCTGTGATGTGCTGAGATCCTGATGGCGCCAGGACGGAAGCCCAGTTGCCTGACTACACTCCCAGCAGTCCGCCACTGTCAGTCCCAGTGTGAGCCTACCGACTCGCAGACGCACTTGCAGTCGGGTGGCGACCTCCGGTGTCCTGACCTCGGTCAGTCTGCCTGGGAAACTGGTGGTTTGAGGTGTCGATACCTCCGCCCAGACTGCATGGGGACTCCCCCATGCATGACCTTCGTGGTAATGGGGCGAGGGAAAAGACGGCCTTGATGCCCGATCCCTTATGGAGGAGCTCGTTCGGCTTTACCACTCTGGACTCGCGTCGTGGATATGGACATGTTGCGCCCAAGGAAGGACCCGTGGGGACTCTCCCCCAGACTGCGGCCTTGGGAAGCCTGGGGTAGCCTGATGGATATTTGTGGTCGCTTCCGACCTGTGGGACCACCTCGGTCGTCGTGTGACGCCTATGTTGGCCGTGTATGCCACTGCCACTGTGGTAGTGACAGTTGCCGCCGGCACCGGTGCGCCTGGTGTTGGTTACCGGGTCCTTTGGATGCCGAACAATCGCCGCCAGGACCCTGGACATGATACTTGATACTATACTTGCGGTTACTAACAACTACAGCACCGTACCTGTGGGATTGTAATGGGCAGCCTAACCCGCAAATCGGCCTGAAGTGATGATGTGGCACCCCCCCCCCTCTTCAGGGAATGGTCCTGGGTACCCGCTGCCATGCTTGGGTGTTATCGAGCCCCCCCCAGGGTTCGCTCTAAGGAGGGGGGTGAAGCGGTACCCAGAACCTATGGCCTATGGCCCGGAGGCCTGTGAGCCGTCACACCCGCGTGGAAGCCGTTGACACCGGCTGTCAGCGGGATATCCCTGTTCTCTAATCCGCGAAATCTGGAATCAAATTTCTAACCAATAAACCGATGTAGAATTACCATAATTTTATTGTCCTCGGCGATTTTTGGTCGGAAATCGGTGAAATACCCGATTTCTACCCCGATTTCTAATTGTCGTGAAATCGCCGCCTGTTGTCGCCTGTTCGCGCGCTTTCGTCGCTTCTCCGTGGCGAGTTTTGTGAGGGGATTTTCTCGAGTACTTTTGAGGTTCTAAGAGAACTTGAGGGCTGGATCTAGAGGATTTCCCTCGTACTTTCCTCTGGTGTATTCACCAGAAATGTTGGCGGCTGCGTCTGAGAGAAAATCAGCGCGCAAGCTTTTCCGTCGATCGCTCGAACTCATGGTTATCGAGTACCATGAGTTCGGACAGAACCCTACATTCCCCCCCTATGACTCTCATCCATGCTTCTTTCACCTGGGCGTATTACCTTGTATAGGCAAGCGGGCAATAGGGATGTTTTAGGTGGCCCATGGGTTTCGCAAACCACAGTCGTGTGCGTGCGCCAACCCTAACTTTGTGGCCTTGTGAGCATGAACTTTAATAACCGAACACAATGCTCACGAGACCAATAGCCCCAGGCCAGTTTCGTATTTTGAGCCAACTCAACGATGGCTACACGCAATTCAATGCGTACCAACACTCTTTTTTCGAAAGAGGGCAAGTTTTGGTCGAAAGTTAGGCCAAAATGGCCAGACTCTCGAGGCTCGTACTCGAAGCCCTTGGGGAGTTGAGCCTCGAATCAAGACAATATGTAAAGTAGAGACCAGGAAGAACATATGGATAGCTTGCTTGATGTTTACAACCTTGTCTTCCCTTTTATTTAATTTCGCCTTGTGAGCACGCGTGCCATACTGCCTCTTTGCACACGCGCTCATATGCAAGCACTAATGACGGGAGTGGGCGGAGACAATCTAACCATAGTGGGCATATTTCGAGGCACCTACTATGGGCCTACTCTAAGAATGTTTACTCATATTTTTGCTCCTCAAGGTCCCTAAGATATGAGAAAAGTTTATAGTGTTTTCAGCACTGTGTTTTTGCTTCTCCTGCTGCTTGTTGTTGCTGTAGGGTGTCCTGCTGCTGGTTTTGGATGATGAAAAGCTTTTGTTTGTTGAAATACAGTAAAGCCAACTCAATCCAGGATAGCCCAAGCCAATAGTATGCAAGGAGAAGGTAATTCAGGATCAAGGCATGAAGGGCTGCAGTGTAAACAGTGAAAGATGATTAGATATTCACAGAAACTGCAACTCAGGATACAAATGAATGCATATTCACAGAGATAGCTGAAATGTTTTGGGAAAAGAGTTAGAAAACTGCCTCAGGATCACTCTCTCTCCATAGTGCCATCTTAGGAGATGTGCACTCTTTGTTTTGGCTCCCATATGTGCTGAGGTGGCATGGTATGTGGCGATGAGGTCACTGCCATGTCACATGGGATCTTCCTACTTAGTTGGGATCTTCCTACTTAGTTAGGCTGACCAGGAATTGAACCCAGGACCTCTCAAAAAGAGGTGCCTAACCCCCTATGGTGCATACCACTAGGGCAGATAAGTATTCATGGAAAAACATAGATAAATTCATAGGCTCTACCTTAGGTATGTCAGTGCTCAGTCAACTCAGGAAAAGATGTTTTACTTCTGATTGAAAGGGGTTTAAGGGGTCCACTCCATATCCTGATTGGGTGTTTGGTTCCATAGGTCAAAATGTGTTCTCACCACTTTTGGCTGGACCAATACTAAGATAAAAATGCATGGATGCTCAGTGCATCTCTAATACAACTAGAGTATGTCCCAAAGCAATGGAAAAGCACTTTTTCTTACTCCCCCCTTGTGCTGTGGTGGCCACCACTGTCGCATTTTAGGAAAAAGGGAATTTTTCTTGGCCTTTCCTTGGTTTCCACATCTACTTTAAAATACCTACAGTCTCCCTCACACTGAAAAATGGGCGCTCACCATGGCTGGCGCCCTTTTGCTGCTCTGATTGTACAGTTTCCTACAGAGGACTCAGCGCTCTTGGCGCTGCCGGGGCTCCTGTGGCTTGGTTGGGTTAGATTGGGAGCATGCCAAACATGTGCATATGCATCCCTTCCTCCAAGACGCAGCGTCGACACAACCCAAACGCAAGACACATTATACACACTCGCATGGGTTCTCGTAAACCTGCTGGCGACCTGTGACCTGTCTTAGGGCGTAGGGAGTCGAAAAGAAATTAATTTGCCCCTTGGTGGGGTCTTGGTTCTGCTCAGTCTCTCCAGGCACCTGCGTTTCGGCCCGAACACGGCCTACTCAGCGAGGCTGCGCGTGGGTATCTGCAGAGGCAGGAATGGGAGAATTATGGACGAATCCACGCAAAAACGAAGCGACGACACCAAAATCCGTCAAATGACGGCGCAGAATTTTTCTGAAACGACACACCTGAGCAGAAACCAATTGTGCATCTTCAGCACATTTTTATAGAAATCATAGTCATCTCTGGATTTTTTAAATCCAGAAATTCATACGTACAAAATGGCGGCGCGCAGGAGCGGCTCCTAGCGAAGCGCCGGAAAATGGAAAAATAATGGAATTATAAACGTATGTATCACGTAGTCTTGAAAATGACGAGACACACATTAATAAACAAACATACAGATTCCACCCACACTAATAGAAGCTTCAAAAGTTCAAGAATTCGAAAATCAATTGAAAAGACTTCAATGAATCAGGTATAAACTACAGGTATGCTCGTCTTGCATGCCGCATACACATTGCTCGTCTCGAGTCTCCGTGACCGCGTCGTGTAGCAGCGTTAACAACGATAACCACGATAGGACGCGGTAGAGGGATTGATTAGAAAGATTGCAGATGATTAGCGGTCAGATCAGGGTGATTAGTCATACACACAAGTGCATAGCAACGTCCTTCGCGTGCGCCCCTTTTGTTTTCTCTCCTTGCTTCACCTCCCAACGGTAGGTAAGGTAGGTACGCCCAGGCGGGGCCACCCCCTGGTGGAGTCAAGATTGTTGTGGAGATGGGCAGGTTTGCCCACGTGATTGTGCATAGTCGTGCATGCACACACGCATTAAAGGGTAGGCCACGCGAAGTGCGCACGGTAAACCTTGTTTAGGCTACCCGGGGGCTCCTCGGTACGTTCTTTAAGAGAACCTGAGGAGTCCCTTAACGCTTGCTTGCTTGATAAGGGTAGCTGCTCCATGCAGCGTGTTTGCGGACAGCGTATTATAGGGCACACTGAGAAGGGTATAATACCTGGAGTGTGCCTTGGTTCCTCCGCCGCAAACGCCCTTTCATTTGCCTTTGTTTTACAGGTGGGCAGGTAGGGTGAGTGGTGCAGCAGCATTTTTTTTTTTTATACCCTGCTAAACAGGGGCGCAGATCACACAAACAAGTAACTCCGCTCCGCCTGTGGCAGAGCAAGGAGTCCGACTTCATCGACATCTGCGCCTTGCACACGAGAGCACTCCTTCCCTCCAAGCCCTTGCAGGGGAAACGCGTTGTGGCGTCCCCTGTGAGGCCACAGTTGCTTAGCAGCGCTGTGTTCTCTTGTCATTTCACAGGTGGGTCGCTAGGACCCTCGAGAACTTCCTCTTCGCAACGCCAAGTAGAGTGTGCGTGTAGGAGTGGTAGTCCTGCGTGGGGGCTAGAGCCAGTTGCCCAGCGCTCGCCCACCAGGATGGTGCCACTGTAGGGTGTGTAGGACCTGTAGGGGGCGTGTCACTGTCCCACCCTTTTCCTGCAATTTTAGCTGGGTTGGTGGGCTGTGACAGTGGGTTAGGTTAGTGTTTTTGGCCACATAGCAAACAGGCGTTTTGCATGCCTTCATAGCTTTTGGCCACCCCTCCCTGTAGTAGACAGGTAGGTAGGGAAAACAATACCTGGATTAACACTCTGGGTATTCCCCCAAGGTTTTGCGCCAGCACAGAAATTGGGCGCATAGGGGAGGGGAGACCCGGGGCGTACCCCGTGGCATCAATAAGCCAACCCTCCAGGTTCAGCAAGGGCGCAGACTTGGGTATAATTAGGACACCACTTCTGCGGCTTGCTCTCAGGACCTTAGGACTAGCACACTCACACATACGCTTTGGCAGGTAAGGGTAAGGTTCAGTCCCTAGCTTTATTCTTGGAGGCAAGCATCTCAGCGAGCCTCAACAACTCACCAAGGTTGTTCTGGGACAAGTAGTCAACCAGAACTGAGTTTAGGCGTCCCTCAGGTAGAACAAATGCAGAGAAGGGCTCCCAGGTGGCCTCTTCGACTCCAAACCCTTCCCAGAGGGTGAGGAAGCGCCAACCCTGGCGATAGCGGTGGCGTAGGACAGACTTCACCAGGTAGAAGCCCTCCTTAGCCATCTCCTCGGCGTTCATGTCGGGGAGTTCACCTTCAACTTCCATAGGGCTGGCAGCCCCTTGTAGGTCCAGAGCGGCGATTTCCTCGTCGTTCAGCTCCCACTCCTCCCCACAGAGGTCTTCAGGATCGTGGTAGCGCTTCAGGTGTTGAGCGGCGCACACCAGGGTCCCCCCTAGACGGGGAGAACACCGCACGGTGATACGGTGTCCATCCACGGATAGGATCTTGTACGGCCCGAAGTATGGGTCATCGCTGGTAGAGCGTGGCCAGGCGGGTAGTCGACTGTGGTGCACCAGCACCCAGTCCCCTTCTTGGTAGGTGGCCGGTACACGGTGCTTGTTCTTCTTGTTCCACTGACGCTCCCTCACTCTCTGGAGCATAGCCTTGGCCTTGTCCACCTTCGCTTGTTGCTCTTGGACCCATTCACCCACAGAAGAATGGGTGTCCTCTGGATAGGGTGCATGTAGGAACCATGCCGGGCGCCCCATGAATAGCTCATGTGGCGAGTAGCCAGTAGCTGAACTCTCTTGGGAGTTCATCATCAAGGATATGACGGGGAGTAGTCTCACCCAGTCTCTGGTGCGTTCAGTTTTGCACCATATCCTGACGTTCTCCTTCAGGACACGAATCTGTCGCTCACATAGGGGGTTGCTCGTGTGAGAGTAGGGAATCCCCGTAGATACCTGGACATTGAGGGACCTCAGGACCCTCTTGTACCAGCCAGTATCTGAGCGTACTCGTACGTCCTCATCGGAGTTGATCTCCTTGGGCGCCCCATAGACACAAAACCACTCCTCCAGGAGTATCTTGATAGTCTCCTCTCCGGTAATGTGCTTGGTACATGGGAACACCCTGGTAAACCTGGTCAACCCACAGGTTACCACGAGGGCGAAGTCATAGCCCCCGAACTTCGGCATCTCCGTGTAGTCCACGTATAGAACACTGTTAGCACAGTGAGGGATGGGCAGGGTCGAGTAGAGACCTCTGTCCCTGATATCCCCTGGTTTACAGGACCTGCACGGGCACTTGTCCACGATAGGCAGGAGCGTCTTCCGCAGCTGGTCGTCAGTCCACGTAGTGTGGAACCACTGCTTGAACAGCCTCAGGGTACGGTCAGCACCCACATGACCACTGGACTCATGGGTCCACTTCAGCAGCGCTGGGACTCGGTCACTAGGCACCACGATGCGGTCCTCGTGCCAGAGGTAGCTCTTGTCCCGCTTCCACTGGTCTTGGTTGACCAGGAGGGGTTCAAGGCGTTTCTCGAGGCGCCGGTAGATATCACCAAACTCCTGTAGGTACTCCGATTGTTGGAGTCCATCCAGGGGGCGTATCATGGTCATGTTCAGGTCCAGGTGTACGTCCATACGGCTGAACGCTTCCTTAGCCAGCGCTTCAGACCGGGCACCAATCAGGGCGTCGAAGTTGTTGCGGCTGATGTAGTCGGCACACTCGTTCTTCACTCCCTGGATATGGTGTACCGTCAGCCGTAGTTGACTGAGGTAGGTCCACCAGCGACGTAGCTTGGCCTTCTCAGGTGGGGGGCCCTTCTGGAAACTGCGGACCGGTTCTTGGTCGCATAGCCAGACCACAGGGTTACTCCCCAACAGTCGTGCTTGTGAGGATAGCACCAGCATACCCGCGAGCAGTTCCTGCTCATAGGTAGAGTAGTTCCCCCTGGCCTGGTTCCACTTCCAGTTCCAGTGGCCCAGAGGTACTAGGACCCACTTGTCGTCAGGGTAGCTGTGCTTGAGGGTTCCATCTCGGTTGAGACCTTCCGTCCCCCATTGGGAAATGGCCGAGTCGAACTCCTCCATCTCTAGTGCTTGCCATTGGAACAACGTTCCACCACCGCCCACATTGCTGGCGTCGGTCACCAGGATATTCCCCCTCTGTGCCCTAGGCACGCCCAAGCACTTAGCGTTGGCTACCTTGTCTTTGAGCTCGTCAAACGCTTGTTGCTCTTGTGGGCCCCAGCGCCAAGTAGTACTCTTCTTGATCAAGTCAGTCAGTACCGCGCTGGTGTAGGTGAAGTTTTTGATGTGGCGGCGATAGAAGTTGCACGCCCCAATGAAACTGCGTACATCATGAAGTCCTTTCTTGGGGTCTTCGTGTCGTACCTTGGCATCCATCAGGGGTTTGGCCTTAGAGGCCGCTGGGGTCCACCACCCATAGCCAACGTCAAACCCCAGGTACTGCATGGTCTCCTGCATGAACTCACACTTCTCCAGCTTGAGTCGTGTGTGGTTCTCCTGGCAGACCGCAAAGAACTCACCCAAGAGGATTAGGTGATCCTCCTGGGTATTGGTCCCGAGGCATACATCGTCGATGTGAGCCTCCATCTGGGCCCCACGGGATATGAGCTCCTGCACCTTAGGTCTCCTTCGTAGGATGGACAAGATCTTGTTCATCAGCTCTTGGAACAGAGCGGGGGCGTTAGCCACGCCGAATGGCATGACCTTCCACTTGAATACCCTCCCCTGAGGGGTGATGAAGGCCAGTAGTTCCTGCGCGTTGGGCGTCAGGTCCACTTGCCAGAATCCACTTCGCTTGTCCATCTTGGTCTTGTAGCGACAGGAGGCTATCTTCTCCAGGGTAGACTCCATATTGGGAATGGACCCTGAGTGGTTCAGCGTCTTCTTGTTCAGCTCTCCATAGTCCACTACCAGCCGTTTGGCTGTAGACCCAGGTTTAGCCACCAGGAAACAGGGGCTGCAGTGTAGGGGGTAGTCCCCATCCTTGTACTCCAGGACTAGGCCAGCGTCGATACATTCTTGTATCTGTCGCTCAATCTCGTCGGCCTGCTCTTTAGGAGCTGGATAGGGTCTCCTCCGGATCTTGTGACCCACGAACTCGGGTTTCAGCTTGAGGTCCATCTGTACCAGCTTGTCGCATGAGGCTGGAGGGGGTAGTTCTCCGAACACCTCCAGATAGGTCCTTATCAGCTTTTGTACCCGCGGGTCCAGTACCTTGATCTTGTCCTCCATATCCTCGTCGGAGTGTAAGTTGCTTGCCCCTTGGATAGAAGTCGGGAGGTGGTCCTCCACCGACTCTTCGCCCGCGGTAGCATCCTTCAGCCCTTGGTAGGCATACAGAAGGTCTTGCTCAACCATCTCCGGTGGACGATGGCAACATAGGCACGCTTTAGGGGGTTCACATACACATTCCTCCGAGAGGTCGTCCTCATCTGGGGTCCTCAATTGGGCACCCCATACGCTCTTCATGAGCTTGAGATCTACCTCCCTTTGCCAGGTGGTGATCTTCTGTTCGAGGTCCTCCTTCAGTTGGGATAGGTCTCCCATCCGTCCTTGCTTCAGTGGCCATGAGCTGCGGGTAGGTTTCGCGTAGCATAGCTTTTTCGCCACCAACTTCCTCTTGGAATCCACATACTCCCTGAGCCTGGATCGAGGGTCCAGCTCTTCATCCACGGGGTCTTCCACCCTCATGGAGAGTAGGGGTTTTAGTGGGGCGACGTACTCGGCGTTCTCCACTTCTTCCACCGCAGTCTGCACGAAGAAGGCGTCGTGCTCAGTTTCGTCGTCTGAGTGGATAGAGCTAGGTAGCTCAGATAGTCCACACTCAGAGACTCCATCAGGGACAGGTACATGACAGGGAGAGTTGGGGGCGTTGGTGTCAGTCACGACGTACTCATCTCCTCCGGGTGTAGTTTCAACAGCATCTTGAGGTCGTAGACGATCCTTCAAGTCACCCAAGGCGAGTCCATCGCTTTCTCGTTGTATAGCCTGGACCAGAGTAGGGTCCAGGTCTTCCCAGGGGATGGTGGTAAGACTTCCGTCCACCACGCTGAGCATACTCCCCCATCCGGGCTTCCCAATGGGCGTCTTGCGTCCCAGAGGCACGTAGATGGCCTCATCAGGTAACCGCACAGAGCTGATAGTCAGCTTGTCAAGGAGGGTTCGCCAGTACTCGTTGCCCCCATGGGCTCCCCAATCGGGGGAACACAGGACCATACGGGAACGTTCCAAGGCCACCTTGGTCAGCACCTTCCCCAGTTCACTGAATCTGGGGTTCCCGTAGGCCATCCCGAAAGAGGGCCAGTAAAATTTGTAGCTGCAGTTCTTCCCCTTGCTGCAGTATAGGTCCAGTACATGCTGCTTGTCGCTGGCGAACAGTTCCACACTTAGGTCTTCTCGAGAGTAACCCAACTCCTTCAGACCTTGGTCTAGGACTTCCCCCAATAGTTGGTAGTCCTCAGTTTTGGAGGCCGCCATCATGTTCGAGGGCTCCTCCTTCGATAGTCTCAGGTAACTCGAGGTATGTTCCGACTGCTCCAGTGGCACAGACTCTCTGCCACTGCCGTGGTCCACGTACAGGAGGTAGGGCGCTTGCAGCGTCAGGGATTGTATCTGAGAGTGCTGCACGAAGAAGTCAGTACCCAGTACAAAGTCGGAGGCATCAGTGTCCATCACATAGAACCGATGGGCGATAGTCTTGGAGCCCATAGGTACCTCCACTTCGCAGTCCCCGCAGCTGTGCACCACATGTCCATCCCCCATCCGTATAGCGGCGGTGGTCATGGTGTTCTTCAGGCTCCCACAAGGTAAAATTTTCTTGGCCACTATCGATATTGTGGCTCCAGTATCCAGTACCCCCAGGTATTCACGTCCCCCTAGTCGGATACGTACCCAAAACACCAGGTCTTGGGTGCCACCAGAGCGTCCCCGTCAGAACTCCGCGGGACAGGTCACCTCGAACCCCTTGTTCCGCAATTTGCGGGCCATCCTCATGAAACGGCTTCTCTTCTTGGCGTTGCCGTCGTCACCACCTTCATGCTCACGCTTGGCTCCTTGTTCTTGCTGGGCCTGCGTCTGTGAGCGTGTGGTAGGTCCAGACTGCCCTCCAGAGGGCTCAGAGTTCCCCCCTGGATTAGGGTTGGGGTTACCTCCGTTCTTGTCCTTGTTCTTGTTGTCGTTCTGGCGATTAGCGCCTCCTCCTCGTCCGCCTTGACCCTTGTCTTGACCACCTTGACCACGTCCTTTCGACTTGCCCTTGCCGGAGTCGTTGCCTTTGGCCTTGCCTCCACCTTTGCCTGAGCTTTTGCCAGGATCTTCCCCCTTAAGCTTCGCCGATAGGCGTTGCTTATGGTAGCACTCGTCCTCATAGTGCTTCCGCTTACCGCAGAATGCACACGTGATGGTGCAGCGGTAATGATCCGGCATCTTCACCTTGGCGCCGGTGATCTTTTCCTGCTGCTTCCCCTGGACAACAAAGCAGTCTCGCTGCTCGCAGTCGGAGGCATGCTGCAGGTGGCCCTGTTCATCTCTGGCATCACACCAGAATAGCTCCTTCACGTTCTCCATTAGGCGGGCGTGGGCGTGTTTGGGGGTAGTCCCCTGCCCAGGTCGGGACCCTTGGTACCCTTTGCCTCCAGAACCTCCACCACCAGGACGGTAGTGGTTCAGGTGTTGGTCGCTCTCCTTCTCCAGCGCCATCTCCAGGAGCAGCACGCATAGATCCTCGTAGCGGAGGGATCTAGCCTTGCGCTCAGCCGTCAGACGGCACTCGTCCCATAGCTCACGGGGGAGCTTGGAGCACAACCAAAACAGCAGGTCGTCGCTGCTGTAGGAACCGGGCGTCAGTCGCCCAGCCCAGTGGTCCAGGTCCGCCAACAACTCGGAGACCCTGCCGGGTTTGGGGTTGTTCGGCAGCACGGGCAGGTTCTGGATCTCGGCCCTGATGGAGAGGTCGGTCTCGTAGGTTGGGTACTGCCTCTCCAGGGCAACCAACACGTCGGCAAAGGTGGCGGAGTTGGTGACGATCTGCCTGACCTGCTTCTCCAGGTACTTCGTCTTGCAGCACTGCAGGAGCAGGTCGCACTTCACTCGCCCACTCGCGTGGGTTTGGCCGGTCAGTCGTAGGAACCGGCCAAAGTTCTCAGCGAACTCGCTGAGGTCCTTGCCTGTGAATTCAGGCAGGTTCACCACTATCTTGGAGGTGGCAATAGCCTTCGCCTCCTGAGCTCGGCGTCCTTCAGGGCGTCGGGTCTTCTTCTTCTTCTTCTTCTTCTTCTTACCCTTGGAGTCCTCGGGGTCCTCAGGGTCTTCGTCATCCGATGGCGAAGAAGAAGTCATCGAAGGCGGCCCATCATCGGAGGGGTCTCCGCCTAGATCACTGGAGCCATAAGGCTCCACGTCCACCATAGCCCTTAGGGCTGTCAGCCCCAGCTGGTCCAGCTCGGCCCTCGTCGAGTTCGTCACGTGACTGTAGGGCGGCTGGGCTGTCCTCGGGACGAATGGGCTTCTTGGTACTGCTGCAGGAGTCGGCATCGGTCGGCTCCTCAGGCTCCCCAGGGTATTCGTCAACCCTGCCGCCAGGTGGTTAGCCTGTACTCGGTGGGGTGACATTCCCACTGTCGTAGGTGACGCATGGGACGGGATCATCAGGGGCTGCAGTTTCTCCCTGATCTCTTGCGTGAGGTCGCCCACGATTTTCGAAGTGGCTCCTCGGAGCACCTCATTGATCTCCGACCGCGTCAGGGACCTGTTGGAGGATCTTCCCGATCCTCTACTCCTGCCTCCCAGAGACTCTGGTCCTCTCCTCAACCCACTCAGGGGTGCATACCCAGGTGCACACCCAGGAGCATACCCAGGAACTTCCATGTAGGTTCCAGTGGCGTAGAGTGGATGGGGATGGTCAGCCGCATACCAACGCGGCGCAGAGCTGGAAGCCACCGGCTCACTGGCAGTAGTTGCCTCAAGGAGCGCAGTGGTAGGTGGGCCCATGCCATAGGCGGGGTAGTGAGGCATGCCAGTAAAGCCTGTGCCCTCAGCCATAGGCTGGTTGGTTGTGGAAGTGGATGTAGCGGCGGCTGGGTGTGTGGTGGTTATGGGAGAGGGTGATGCTTGGAGGCCAGAAGCGCTTGGTGCGCCTTCGAAGGTAGGGATATCCGTCGGGTCTTGCCCTTGCTCCTCTCCTTCGTCTGCTCCTTCTCCAGCATCCTTCTCGCTCTCGTTTCCTCTCTTCCTCTTCACAGGCTGAGGCTGAGAGACCATTTCCTTCACCGACAGGGCCCCAAAGGCCGTCTGGAGGCCATCCAAGGAGTCCTCCGCCGTATCCATTGGCCCATGTAAGGGCTCCACCGAAGGTACAGCGTCAGGCGCCGGCCTTGCCGGTGTCTCTGGCGCTGGCGCTGGGTTCACCTCGGCGTCCACTCTTCCTGGATCCATCTTAATCCACCCTTCTGCTTATGTTTGCCTGCTACGAGCACTGGTTGTACGGCGCGGGGTCGCTGCCGGTGCACAGAGACAGGCTGCCTCTTGCTACCAGAAAAGTTCATAGTGTTTTCAGCACTGTGTTTTTGCTTCTCCTGCTGCTTGTTGTTGCTGTAGGGTGTCCTGCTGCTGGTTTTGGATGATGAAAAGCTTTTGTTTGTTGAAATACAGTAAAGCCAACTCAATCCAGGATAGCCCAAGCCAATAGTATGCAAGGAGAAGGTAATTCAGGATCAAAGCATGAAGGGCTGCTGTGTAAACAGTGAAAGATGATTAGATATTCACAGAAACTGCAACTCAGGATACAAATGAATGCATATTCACAGAGATAGCTGAAATGTTTTGGGAAAAGAGTTAGAAAACTGCCTCAGGATCACTCTCTCTCCATAGTGCCATCTTAGGAGATGTGCACTCTTTGTTTTGGCTCCCATATGTGCTGAGGTGGCATGGTATGTGGCGATGAGGTCACTGCCATGTCACATGGGATCTTCCTACTTAGTTGGGATCTTCCTACTTAGTTAGGCTGACCAGGAATTGAACCCAGGACCTCTCAAAAAGAGGTGCCTAACCCCCTATGGTGCATACCACTAGGGCAGATAAGTATTCATGGAAAAACATAGATAAATTCATAGGCTCTACCTTAGGTATGTCAGTGCTCAGTCAACTCAGGAAAAGATGTTTTACTTCTGATTGAAAGGGGATTAAGGGGTCCACTCCATATCCTGATTGGGTGTTTGGTTCCATAGGTCAAAATGTGTTCTCACCACTTTTGGCTGGACCAATACTAAGATAAAAATGCATGGATGCTCAGTGCATCTCTAATACAACTAGAGTATGTCCCAAAGCAATGGAAAAGCACTTTTTCTTACCATATGTTCATGCCAATATCGCCGATATATGCACTTTTTCCCATAAATAGTGTGCTTCAAGGATTGAGGTGTCCAAAATGTTTACATTATTCTTTGAACCTCAACTCTTGTTGCAGAAGCGATGCAAAGCTTCGGTTTGCATCCATGCAAAAGCCCGAGGCTCCTTTGTCTTGTGATACGGAGGTACAACTTTTCGGGGGACCACTTTTAGGTGAATTTTGGCCGTTTTGTCCAGAATGGCCACAAACCCCTTCTCCCCCTGATTTCGCCCCCGAGGTTGCGTGCGCCACTTGACCAAGGGTAAGGGCAGTTCCGAGAGGGCACATAAACTCGCATCCAATCGGGTGTTTCCCCATGTGGCCTCTCCTCTTGAAGGGAGAGTTGTGAGTCACCCAATTTGGGGTATGTTGCCATTCTGCCCCACTTGTGTGTCATTTTCCCTCCAATGGGGAAAATAGCTAGAGGCAACCATGAGGGTTGGCAAGCGGCATATATCGGCAGTTAAGTCCCATATGTTCATAGCATCTTTGGTTGAAAGGATCCTCGCCGTGGCCATGGAGATATGGAATCATGAGTGCGGGCCATTTTGGCCAATTTTTGCTGTTTTTGCCATTGTATGCCATATTGGAACTACCATCTCTCCATGGGGCACCGGATCTAGCCAGCAGGAAAGTGCGAATATGGTAGCATATGACCAAGGGTTGAACGCCATTGAGTTTCGTATTTGCTCCTCTGGCTCATCTGGAGTTATTCAACTTTTAGTGCGATCCATGATCTCCCCCTTTGCACCGCATGCTGCTTTCTGCCCCATCCGCGTGTTCATCCCCTTGATGAACAGCAAGCAGCCAGTGTGACAGCAAGCCATAACCCAGGGCATGGAACCAAGGGGGATATCAGTGGTTGTGAATCAAGGCTTGGCGCGTCAATATCGCCAAGGTTTCCTACCCTGGACGGTAGACCGAGACAACCGATTTTGCCATTTTGGCAATTGTGGACCCAATTTGGATTGTCACCACGCCGGGTGGCATTGAGATCTTTGAGAGCCAAGTGCATCAGAGTCTCTGTTGGACTCACGCCGGATCGCGTATGGAATGGCAGATCGGATCTCCAAGCCGGCGTGGAGATATACTGTTGGGGGCACCCCCGATTTTGGGTCATTTTGAGCAGCCAAAATGACCCCCTTTGGGACCCCAATTTCAGCCCCCCGTGTGGTCAATTGGCGGCCCCATATCTCTATGTTCATGAGAAGTCTGGACCAAATTGCAAGTTGTGCACCCAGATAGAGGTTGTAGGTCATGCCTCCTATCCTGTGAGCCATTGGCCCTGCCCTGGCCTGGCGAATCACCCGTGGGGATGACGCCAATTGTGGTGATTTTGGCATCATGACCCCAGTTGATGAACCCCTTATGCCCTGATGCCGGAACCTCAGAGGGAACCAGGTTGGGTGAGGGCTCCAGTTGGTACGCGAGGGGCATAGGGTCAGTTGCCTCATCCCTACCTCTGGCGGGTCCGGACGAGGGGTCAATTTTGGAGTTTTCGGAGCTAATATCAGCTTGGGCTGAAACAGCCCATTTTCAGCTACCAGGTCCCAGGCGGGGCCTTATCTCTGGCTCAGAAGGGAGTTGGGACGTGCCATCAAGGGAGCATAGGGAGCGACTGTCAGTTGGCCTTGGTGCTCCTTGGTTCCCAGGAACTCGCCTGTGGCTGGGCGGGACACCCTCCCCTATTGGCAGGGTTTCAGAGTCCGGACTGGGCAGGGCATGGGTTGTGTTTGAGCCCCCGCCCCTGCCAGCCACTGGGAGTATCGGACCTGGGATTGGGGTATGAGTTGGGACTGAGTGTCTATTGCCCTGTGATGCCCTTACTCCAGTCCAGTCTTAACCCCATTTGTACATATCCTGATGTGTTTCTGTACATACTTTTGTTCCCTTGTTTCAGAGTGGCAAGGATCCTGAAACGCTTTGTCACATGACACGAGCATGAGGATGCCCTTGTGAGCGCAGTGCTTTGCCTGCCTGCTTGCTTGTGCTTGTCCGCCGCAGCGTCCCGTGGCTAGGCCCCCCATGGGAACGCGTCATTAGCCCCCCACAGGGCATGCAAGCCAAGGGGACAGTGCTTGGCCCCCACACCCGCACACCCGCGCCCACAGGACGTGGCTAGCGGACCCCGACAGCCCGCCCAGAGTACGGGCAGCCGGGGGAGGGGGGGCGCCTGAACTCAGACGCCCTCCACAACGGCGAAAGGCACTCCCCCCGGGGACGCCCCTCCGCCACCCCCACAGCACGCAACGACGGCTCACAAGCACGTACGCTGCGGGACCGGTGATGGGTCCCCGCGCTCACAGCAACCGCACCTGGGACACACGGGTCGCAGAACCCCGGCCGCCCGCCCCAGAGGAAGGGCAGCTGGGGGAGGGACAGCGCCTGACACCAGACGCCCCTCACAACGGTGGAAGGCCACCCCCCCTGGGGACGGCCCCCATCACCCCTGCGGCACGCATCCCCCCAGAGGGCATGCAGAGCAAGGGGACAGTGCTGGGCCCCAACACCCGGACGGCCGCACCCACAGCACGTGGGTAGCGGACCCTGACAGCCCGCCCAGGGGACGGGCAGTCGGGGAAGGGAGAGCGTCTGAACTCAGACGCCCCTCAAAGCGGCGAAAGGCCCCCCCCCCAGGGACGCCCTCCCGCCACCCCCACAGCGCGCAACAACGGCTTGCAAGAGCACACGCTGCGGGACCGGTGATGGGTCCCCACGCCCACACCAACCGCATCCCGGACACACGGGTCGCGCAACCCCGGCTGCCCGCCCCACAGAACGGGCGGCCGGGGGAGGGACAGCGCCTGACACCAGACGCAACACACAACGGTGGAAGGCCACCCCCCCCGGGGACGGCCCCCGACCACCCCCGCGGCACTTAGCCCCCCACAGGGCATGCAGGCCGAGGGGACAGTGCTTGGCCCCCACATCCGTACACCCGCGCCCACAGCACGTGGGTAGCGCACCCCAACAGCCTGCCCAGAGGGCGGGCAGCCGGGGGAGGGAGAGCGCCTAGACTTCGACGCCCCTCACAACGGCAAAACACACCCCCACGGGGACGCCCTCCCGCCACCCCCACAGCGCGCAACGACGGCTCGCAACAGTGCACGCCGTGGGACTGGTGTTGGCTATCCACGCCCACACCAACCGCACACGGGACATACAGGTCGCGGAACCCCGGCTGCCCGCCCCAAAGGATGGGCGGCCGGGGGAGGGACAGCGCCTGACACCAGACGCCCCTTGCAACCGTGGAAGGTCAACCCCCCCGGGGACGGCTCCCCACCAGCCCCGCGGTATGCAGCCTCCCACAGGGTTTGCAAGCCAAGGGGACAGTGCTGGGCCCCCTCACCCGCACCGCTGCGCCCACAGCACGTGGTAGCGGACCCCGACAGCCCGCCCAGAGGACGGGCAGCCAGGGAAGGGAGAGCACCTGAACCCAGACGCCCCTCACAGCGGCGAAAGGCACCCCCCCCGGGGATGTCCTTCCGCCACCCCCACAGCGCGCAATGACGGCTCGCAAGGGCGCAAGCTATAGGGCCGGTGCTGGGTCCCCACGCCCACACCAACCGCGCCCGGGACACACGGATCGCGGAACCCTGGCTGCCCGCCCTCCAAAGGACGGGCGACCGGGGGAGGGACGGCGCCTGACACCAAACGCCCCTCACAACGGTGGAGTCCACCCCCCCCAGGGACGCTCTCCCGGCACCCCCACGGCGCGCAACGACGGCTCGCAAGGGCGCACACTGTAGGGCTGGTGCTGGGCCCCCAAACCCAGACCAACCGCACCCGGGACACACGGGTCGCGGAACCCTGGCCGCCCGCCCCCCCAAATGACGGGCGACCGGGGGAGGGACAGCGCCTGACACCGGACGCCCCCCGTAACGGTAGAAGGCCGCCCCCCCAAGGACGGCCCCCAACCACCCCCGCAGCCCGCAGCCCCCCACAGGGCATGCAAGCGGAGGAAACAGTGCTCGGCCCACACACCCGCACACCCGCGCCCACTGCACGTGGGCGGCCGTGGGAGGGAGAAAGCCTGAATCCAGACGCCCCTCACAGCGGCAAAAGGTACCTGCCCCGGGGACGTCCTCCTGCCAAGCCCACAGTGCGCAACAATGGCTCGCAAGAGCGCATGCTTTGGGACGGGTGCTGGGTGCCCACGCCCACATGAACCCCGCCCGGGAGACACGCGGGTCGCGGAATCCCGGCTGCCCGCCCCAAATGACTGGTGGCCGGGGGAGAGACAGCGCCTGACACCAGACGCCCCTCGCAACGGTGGACGGCCATCTCCCCGGGGATGGCCCCCCCCCACACCGGCGGCACGCAGCCCCTCGCAGGGCATGCAAACCAAGGAGACAGTGCCCGGCCCCCACACCCGCGCGACCGCGACCACAACATGTGGATAGTGGGCCGGGGGAGGGACATCGCCTGAGTCCAGACGCCCCTCGCAACGGCGCAAGGCAACCCCCCCGGGGACGCCCTCCCGCCACCCTCACAGCGCGCAAAAACGGCTCGCAAGAGCGCATGCTGTTGGGCCGGTGCTGGATCCCCACGCCGACGACAACAGCACCCGGGACACACGGGCCGCGGAGCCCTGGCTCCACGCCTCGAGGGACGGGCAGCCAGAGGGGGGAGAGCGCCTGACACCAGACGCCCATCGCAACAGTGGACGGCCACCCTCCCGGAGACGGCCCCCCACCACCCCCGCGGCACACAGCCCTCGACAGGGCATGCGAGCCAAGAGGACAGTGCTGGGCCCCCGGCCCCGCGCACCCGCGCCCACAGGAAGCGGATGGCGGACCGTGACAGCCCGCCCAGAGGAAGGGCAGCAGGGAGAGGGAGAGCGCCTGACCTCAGACGGGCCTCGCAACGGCGCAGGGCGCCCACCGGAGACACCCTGCCGGCTTACCACCCGTGCCACACGGGCAACAGGGGGAGCGCCTAATGCCCTAATGAGCACGCAAACGCCCGGCGGGGCCCGGGGAGCGACGCTCGGTGCCGGGGCGCGGAGCCAGCATTCGGACTCCCCCTCCCACGCCCCACCGCACCAACAGCACGTGCACCAGCCGCGGGACATCCGCACCCCATCCCCTGTTCTGAGGCACAGCGACACAACAATGGCTGAGCAAAGGTACTGAAAAACAGCAGGGGTTTTTAGCAAAGGAAAAGAGGACAAAAGGAAAAACAAACACCAGCAGCGCAGACAACCGCACAGCACAGCCAGCCAGCACAACACCGCAAGGCAGCACAGCACCGCAGGACACACCACAGGGCGCAGGACACCACAGGACAACGCACGGCACAGCAAGACACCTCGACCCACCAGAGCAGCACCACCACACCGCAGAACGCCCAGGGAGACACCAAAACACACAGCAACACACCACAGCACAAGGCACCAACAACAGTGCAGACCAAACCGGCACCAAACAACACGACGCGCAGCGCTACACAGCACCGCACAGGCAGGGAAAAGACACAAACCAACACCACCAGGCAAGGAAAACGGACAGCAGGGCACCACAGCACGGCACCACAGGGCATCATAGCACCACAGAACACAGGACACAGCACAGGGGAGTAGGTCACCACAACAAACCATAGCACACAGCAGGGCAGCAAGCCACGCGGCCAGGCAGGAGCATCCGCGACAACACACGCCAGCGAGAAACAACAGCAAGCACCCAGACCCAGAACCGAACAGCCAGCAACCACAGGCAACACCACACGGCACCAGCCAGCGTGAAAGAAACAACACGGCACCACAGCAGCCCACCGCACGAGAGGCGGCACACCAGAGCAACGCAGCACCGCACCCCAGGACAGAACACAACCACGGTCCACAACAGTGGACCAGCAGACAGCAACAGGGGGCAGCAGCGCGGAGCAAGAACCAAGCCCAACACAGGCGGCCCACACAGCACCAGGCAAAACACAACACACACCACCACACCGCAACGCGACAGGTAACAACACACACAGAACGGGCACAATCAGGGAGCACCCAACGACACACAGCAACACACACCAGCAAACCCTAAGCTCACGACACACAAACCAGCCCGAGAACCGCACAACCGGCACACCAGGGCAGAGGAAAAAAAAACAGAAAACAAAACAAAAAAAGGCAGAAGCGGAAAAAGGAAAGGAAAAAAAAAGCAGGAAACAAACAAGAAACAAGAGGACGACAAGAAAAAAAAACAAAAGAAAACAGGGGGGGGGGAGGAGAGGTGGAGGAAAGAAAAACAAAAAAAAGGCAAAGAGGAAGGCCACCCGGGAGGACCACAGAGCGCCAAGGCCCAAGGCACCCCGGGCTGGGAACCAACGAACACAAGAGACAAGAGGGCGAAAGAAAAAGCGAGGGGGGGGCGGAGGACCACAAGACGCCCAGGCCAAAGGGCACCCCGGGCCAGAAAACACGAAACGCCGGAGACAGCGGGGGCGCAACAAGGGAAAAAAAAAAAAAAAAACCCAACAGCAACCGCACACAGGGGAACCCTAGCCCAGAGGGGGCCGAACAAACAAACAGCCCACCAGGACCGGCCACAGGAAAAGATGAGGCGCACCAAAACGCGCCCGGGACTCCGGCCCGCCCGACCCGGCCAAGAAGAGCAAGCACACACACACGCTCGGGACCCGGGCCTGGGGTCCTCCAACCCAAAAGAGGAGGTGTTGGCGTCCACACAAAACCAGCCCCAGTGCATCGGCCAATTCCCCTGTCGCAAGACGCACGGTACGGGAAACCGGACGCGTCAGTGACCGGGTCAACACAAGCGAGCCACCGCAGCGCACGCAGCCCAAGACCGAAGCTGGAGGGACCCGCCAGGGACAACCCCATCGCGGGGCCCCGAATGGGTACGACGTGGAGTGCGCCCAGCACCCTTGCCTCGCCAGGGGCCAGCTCAGGCACAATGACGCCGGTTCTCGGCCGGCCTCCACGTGCCTGGCGCAGCCACCCAGTGTCGCCCCCGGGGTGGGAGAAGGCACCACGGCGACGGGAAAAACAACTGGAGCGCCGGGAGCGACCAGACCGGACGAGGCGCGGCGCACAAACGCGGGGCCACGAGGCACGCCAGAGAGGCACGCAGCCAGCCACAACAACAGCATGAGGACAGGTGCCAAGCCGCAACAGCCAACGGGTGCCGCGAACCCGGGAAACGCGCCAACACACTGAGAACCGCGGCACGGGAGTGCCAAGGACAGCCGGGCCCCAACGCCCGCAAACCCCGCACCCACAGCCAGTGGGTAGTGGGCCCCGGCCGCACGCCCCAAAAGACCAGCGGTCGGGGGTGGGAGAGCGCCCAACCCCGGACGCCCCACACCCAGGCAAGAGGCGCCCCCCCCCGGGTGCCATCGTGCCGCCCCCACAGCGCGCAAAGCGAGCTCACAAGAGCACGCGCTGTGCAGTTGGTGAAGAATCCCCACGCCTGCATGCCCCCGCACCCACAGCCAGTGGGTAGTGGGCCCCGGCCGCACGCCCCAAAGGACGAGCGGTCGGGGGTGGGAGAGGGCCCAACCCCAGACGCCTCACACCAAGGTAGGATGTACCCCCCCCGCGCGCCCACGTGCCGCCCCCACAGCGGGCAAAGCCAGCTCACAAGAGCGCGCGCGGTGGGGTTGGTGACGGGTCCCCACACCCGGACCCCCTGCACCCACAGCCAGTGGGTAGTGCCCCCCGGCAGCACGCCCCAAAGGACGAGCGTTCGGGGGGGTCAGAGCGCCCGACCCCGGACGCCCCACACCCAGGCAGGAGGCGCTCCCCCTGGGCGCCCTCGTGCCGCCCCCACAGCACGCAAGGCCAGCTCGCAAGAGCGCGAGCTCTGGGGTGGGTGACGGGGCCCCACGCCCACATTCCCGCACCCACAGCCAGTGGGTAGTGGGCCCCGGCAGCACGCCCGAAAGGACGAGCGGTCGGGGTCGGGAGTGCGCCCGACCCCGGACGCCCCACACCCAGTCAAGAGGTGCCCCCCCCCCGGGCGCCCTCGTGCCGCCCTCACAGCGCGCAAAGCCAGCTGGCAAGAGCGCGCGCTGTGGCTTGGTGATGGGTCCCCACGCCCAGACCCCCCGCACCCACAGCCAGTGGGTAGTGGGCCCCGGCCGCATGCCCCAAAGGACGGGCGGACGGGGGTCGGAGAGCGCCAGACCCTTGACGCCCCCCCAGGCAAGAGGCGTCCCCCTTGGGAGTCCTCATGGCGCCCCCACAGCGCGCAAAGCCAGCTCACAAGAGCACGTGCTGTGGGGTCGGTGACGGCTCCTGACGCCCACGGCCCCCGCACCCACAACCAGTTGGTAGTGGGCCCCGCCTGCAGGCCCCAAAGGGCGAGCGGCCGGGCATGGGAGAGCGTTTGACCCTGGACGCCCCACACAAAGGCAAGAGGCACCCCCCCACGGGCCTCCTTGTGCCGCCACCACAGCGCGCAAACCCAGCTCGCAAGAGTGCGCGATGTGGAGTCCGGTAGTGGGCCCCAGCCGCACGCCCCAAAGGACAGGCGGTCGGGGCTGGGAGAGCGCCCGACCCCGGACGCCCCACACACAGGCAAGAGGCGCCCCCCCCGAGCGCCCTAGTGCCGCCCCCACAGCGCGCAAAGCCAGCTCGCAAGAGCGCGCGCTGTGGGGTGGGTGATGGGTCCCCACGCCCACACCCCCTGAACCCACAGCCATTGGGTAGTGGGCCCCAGCCGCACGCCCCAAATGAGGGGCGGTCGGGGGTGGGAGAGCGCCCGACGGCAGACGCCGCATACCCAGGCAAGTGGCGCCCCCCCCGGGCGCCCTCCTGCCGCCCCCATTGGGCAGAAAGCCAGCTCGCAAGAATGCGCGCTGTGGGGTTGGTGACGGGTCCCCACGCCCACACACCTGCACCCACAGCCGGTGGGTAGTGGGCCCCAGCCGCACGCCCCAAAGGATGAGCGGTCAGGGTTGGGAGAGCGCCCGACCTCGGACGCCCAACACCCAGGCAAGAGGTGCCCCCTCCAGGCGCCCTCCTGCCGCCCCCACAGCGCGCCAAGCCAGCTAGCAAGAGCGCGCGCAGTGGGGTTGGTGACGGGTCCCCATGCCCAACCCCCCTGCACCCACAGCCAGTGGGTAGAGGGCCCGGCTGCACGCCCCAAGGGAGGAGCGGTCCGGGGTCGGAGAGCCCCAACCCCGGACGCCTGACACCCAGGCAAGAGGCGCCCCCCCCGGGCGCCCTCGTGCTGCCCCCACAGCGCGCAAAGGCAGCTCGCAAGAGCGCACGCATTGGGTTTGGTGACGGGTCCCCATGCCCTCACCCCCCGGACCCACAGCCAGTGGGTAGCGGGCCCCGGCCGCACACCCCAAAGAACGGACGGTCGGGCGTGGGGCAGCGCCCGACCCCGGACGCCCCACACCCAGGCGAGAGGCGCCCCCCCCCCGGATGCCCTCGTGCCGCCCCCACAGCGCGCAAAGCCAGCTCGCAAGAGCGCGCGCAGTGGGGGTAGGTGACGGGTCCCCATGCCCAACCCCCCTGCACCCACAGCCAGTGGGTAGTGGGCCCGGCTGCACGCCCCAAAGGAGGAGCGGTCCGGGGTCGCAGAGCCCCGACCCCGGACGCCTGACACTCAGGCAAGAGGCGCCCCCCCCGGGCGCCCTCGTGCTGCCCCCACAGCGCGCAAAGGCAGCTCGCAAGAGCTCGCGCAGTGGGTTTGGTGACGGGTCCCCATGCCCTCACCCCCCGCACCCACAGCCAGTGGGTAGCGGGCCCCGGCCGCACACCCCAAAGAACGGACGGTCGGGCCTGGGGCAGCGCCCGACCCCGGACGCCCCACACCTAGGCGAGAGACGCCCCCCCCCGGATGCCCTCGTGCCGCCCCCACAGCGCGCAAAGCCAGCACACAAAAGCGGGCCTGCCCGCAGGGGGGCGCGTGACCCCAAGCAAGACAAGGGGACGGAAGGACTGGGCCAACCCCCCACAAGCTAAATAGGCGGAGCACGGGACCGCGGCAGGAAACGCGGGGGGGGCACGATCCACTCGGAACGGCCCTACTGGCGCCCTGCACCGGAACCGCGCGTAGTGTGCGCGCCACATTGACCTGGAGGGGGGCTGAGGCGCGTACGCCACGGGAGCACGAGCAAACACACCCGCAACGGACACGCGGTGCGGACTCGAAGGCCAACTAGACCGAGCTCGCGGAACGCACAGACCGCATGGAATGGCGTATGGAAGGGACACCTGGGCGCAACAACCCGCAACACGCACCGCGAGGGACAGGAGGGCAGGGAGGAGCCCAAGGACTGACGCAGGAACCGGCGCCGGCCCCGACACCTCAGGCCAGCCGCGAGCGCCGCGATCACACGACCAGGGCCCTGCACCCGCCAAGGCAGTAGTAGCACACAGTGCTACGCACCAGCCCCACGGCTAGGCAGCCTCCGCGCCAGCCAATGGGGGTCCCACTGGCGACAAGCCAGTAGCACGGGCCTGGCTGCGCCGGCAGCCCGGGCGACCACACATCAGGGGGGCGGTGTAGTGGGTAGGCGCCTGCAACCACGGTTGCTAAGTGACGCACTGACCAGAGAGTGGCGACATGGGGAAGCCAGGTAGGGACAGGGCTCCGAGCCCCGTGGACCCGGGGGACTCGGCAACCAGGCAAGAGGTGTGTCACGAAGGGCCCCCCACTACATCCCGGTGGGGAGGAAATCACCTGGCACAACCAGGTAGCCCCCCGGGGTCGAAGAACGTTTCGTACCCGAAATGTCAAACCTCAAACCTCAAACCTCAACAATGGCGGAGCCCGCGGCCCAACGCAAAACACGCCCCCTGTCTCCGCTGGACGCGGAATACGAGGTACCAAGGGCGCTGCGAGTCAGAGGCGGAGACGGGGACCCCCCCCCAGGAGGACGCGGATGCGGACTCTGACCCGGAGATGATCCCAGGGCCCTCCAGGGGCAGCGCACCCACGGAACCCACGCCGCCGGCGGGCAGCGTGCCCGCCCTCTGCCCCGCGTTGAAATGGGAACACTGCACCGCAGCAGACTGGTGCCCCAAGGAACACCCCCGACCCGACCCTGATGTCCGGGCGCTGTGCGCGGTGGGGCACGCAGCCGCAGGCGCGGCCCTGCGCTACAGGGTGGCTCATGGCTGGATCCTGGATGAGACCACGCGCGGCAGCGTGATCATCTAGGAGGCCGTCGACCAGGTCGCCCACACGGGCCGAACGGCGGACCGGCAGAGGGGATCGTCGTGGAACGCACGGGAATGGTGCTGTTCCTAGCGGCGGACATGATCCCAAGGATGCTCCAGGCATCCGGCGTGCGGGGCGCGCGCCCACAGTGGACCATCCAGGTGTACACCTATCCACAGGCGTGGCCCTTCTTGACATGGGCGGTGCTTGCAGTCATGTGGCACCTTGCACTGGAGGACACCCCCACAGGCAGCGCGGAGGAAATCGCCCGGGACCTCGGTGTCTGGCCGGCTCACGAGGATTTCCCCTGGCGCAGGCCCGGTGGGGGGCCTCCCAGTGGCGCCCGGGACAGAGGGGCTCACCCTCGCGGCAACCCTCCAGTGGCACCCCGACAAGAGGGCACGCCACTTCCTGCAGACGGGCACATTTCCGACCGCCCCGCCAGACTCCCAGTGGTGGTGGGACGCGGGGGGGGCACAACCGCTGTCGGACCCCTGGATCCTCCTGCTGTGGTATCTGCCCACGGGCACCCTGGTCCATGCCGCCCAAGCCGTCAAGGGGGCCTTCCCATCGCCACAACCCCCCCACGTGGCCCTGCTCCGCAGCCTGCAGGCGGGGGCGGCCTGGATACGGTGGCGAGAGGAGGACGGGCGCCCGAGCCCATATTTACCCCTGGTGCAGGGCAAGGCGCTACTTAACACCGAGGGCATGGGCACCGTGGAATGGGGGGCGATTGTACCCAACACGGCATGCAGGTGGATCACTGCGGCCGCACCGCAACCCATGCGATCGCCACTGGCGTGCCATCGCCCTCTACGGGAGGTCCCCCCCTTGGCCCCCCGCCATGCCCTCATAAGGGAAGTGTGGAGGGCCATGCTGAGTCACCCCAGATACCGGATGATGAACCTGGGTGCACGGTACCCGCCGGGGCTGGTGCTCGAACAGCTCATGGCCCCCAAAACCCGGGGTCCGCCACACGCTGCACAGGGCGTCGGCCCTTTCTGAACAGCTCACCCACGAGGTGCTGGACCTTGCGCTGGAACCCCTGTGGGTCCTCAACCAGCAGACCCTCATCCCGCCCGAGGGCACGTCCAAGCGCCTTGGCCGCCTGGGGTTGCAGCGCCGCGTCGAGGCCGCACAGCCGGGAGGCGTGGTGGAACAGTGGTTGACACTCCACAGTCCGTCCAGCGGGCAGGGCCACTGGTACCTGCACCAACTCCTCCTCCTCCCCCGGACGGCCCCGGAGCAACGCCGGCAGAACCCGTACCACACGCACCCCGAGCGCCTGGGTGCGCAGAGCTTCCCGCAGCCTGCCCCACCCGCCCTCCCGCCGTGGCAGGGCCCGGAGGCTCTCTAGCAGGGCCCCCCGCTCGACACGGCCACCACGATGCAGCAAAGGGGAAGCAGCAACGCGGACGGAGCCGAGCGCGAACCGCAGGAACTGCGGGGTGGTGGCCTGGACGGCGGCCTGCAGGCACCTTGCCTGGGACACCGCGGGAATTAGGCAGTACGGG
Source organism: Eutreptiella sp. 'Long Island Sound 2002' (assembly GCA_964036045.1). NCBI lineage: Eukaryota > Euglenozoa > Euglenophyceae > Eutreptiales > Eutreptiaceae > Eutreptiella > Eutreptiella sp. 'Long Island Sound 2002'. The sequence continues at coordinate 116,374,435 of OZ038382.1, forward strand.
CGGGCGGATCGCACGGCACTGGCGTCCACGGTTGCGGCCGTCACCATGGGACCCGTGGCGGCGTGGCCAGTGCAACTGCTGCCCCACGACCCCTGCCGGGACACAGGGCCCTGCTAGCCGGCCGCAATGCACACGCCGACAGCAGCCCTCACTGCAGAACAGCTGTAAGTTGTCGCGGCGGCGCTACTGGCAGACTGCGGGCAGAGTTGTGTCCACCACCACGGCCCGGCGCAGATTACGGGGAGCATACAAGGGCCGCAGTGCGACCCGCCCCACCCGTGGCACGCCACACTCCAGGAGCGCACCCGCATCAGGGACGCAGGTCGCGGCAAACCCCCTCCCAGGCCTCAGCAGGGGAAAGCACTGGTACTGCAGGCGGCGGGCTACCAGGCCATCCTGCACGGCCACGCCGGAGGGTACCGGTCGCACATCCTGGCCGGGGGCCGCTGTAACGTCTGGCACAGCACTGCCAGACAGGGGGCATTCCCGCCCCATGTCGACTGGGTGCAGGAGCCCATCCAGGCCTACTATATGACGACGGACCTCTGGGTGCTAGCCGTCCAGCTACACACCATCAGCGCCCTCAACAAGAGGCAAGAACCAGGGGGGGCCAACCCCCCCACGCTGTTCTGGAGCCCCGACCAGGAGGAGTATCTACAGGCCGCATGGCTAGGAGACACCATCAGGGCCACGGACGTCCTGGACTTCCAGGCGGGGCCAGTTACGCATGCCCGCCCGGCGGCCACCCTCGCGGTGGCCCAACGGGGACAGCAGAACCCACAGTGGGTAGTCTGCATGTTCAGCTCGGCAGACGCGCACATCGCCGTCTGCAACCCCGAGCGCCTGCCGGGGCCGGAGGCCGTAATCAGCGTGGCGGACTGCGCTCGCGTGATCGTCAAGGCGCTGCGGGAGGGCAAACACCACGCCCTCCTGCTCCAAGTCGGCCCCAAGAACAACACCAAGGCAGCGAAGCCAGGGGGGTGGCCGGCAGCGGCGCGCCCCGCCGACCTAGAGCTCCGGCAGGCGGTCCCAACCACAGTATATCACTTGCTACAGGCCTTCCACGACCTGCAATGGAGGGGCAAGCCCGACCGCCGAATCGGCGCCACGCACTGGCAAGAGTGGCTGCAGGCAGACGCGCAGCGCGACGCCGCCCGGGGTCTCGGACCAACGCCCGCGACACGGGCCCTCGATGCGTCGGACCCGGGCCGCGCGCTGGCGCCACAAACGGTTCCGCTGGCCAACCTGCCCTTCGACCCGGCGCCAGAGGGCGCCATCGGAAAGTCGGTTCCGCTCTTCCCGGCACGGGGGGCCACGGAGCCAACGAAATGCCCCCTATGTGCAGACAAGTACTACAACTACAACTACACGCCGCCGCCCCAGTGGAAAGCAAGAAGGCGGCCTCCCACATCCTCCAGGTGAGGGCACGGAGCTCCCTGTGGCATGCCCTGTAGGCCCAGCGCCCCCCACCCCAGGGGGCCGGCCACACAGCGGCCCCGGAAGACGACGAGGAGGCGCCCGGAGCTGCCCTGCGGACTTGCGGTGCAGCCTAACAAGGGTCCATCCCCGCGGGACCTGCCCCCCTGGCCCCTCTGTGGGCCCCAATGGGAGCGGGTTCCGAACACCTAATGGCCCCAGCACACCCAGGAGACATGGCAGCACCAGCGAACACCGCGGCGATGCTGATACGGGACAAATGACTCCAGGAGGACGCGGCGAACGAAGCCCTCTGGCTCCTCTCCTTGAACCTGCGCAACGCCCTCGTCCCACCAGACCGGTCCCTCCGGGACACACTCCGACAGAGCCGGGGGCTGGCGGCCTGTACCAACAAGGAGCACCTCATCACCGGCATGCTACCCCGGGAGGGGGGCCTTGCCATCATGCTCCAGGAAACAGGGATCACCACCCGGGCGCAGGAGATGCACGTGGCCGCTGCGCTCGGGGACAAGGGGTACACCCCGTTCTTCACCAGCCAGCTGGCGGAGACAGGGACCACCTCCACGTCGAGAGGGGGAGGCCTCCTCAACGCCGTCAACAGCAAGTACGTGGCCGAGCACGAGGTGCTCAGTTTCACGGAAATTGTCCCCGGGAAGGCCGCGGCCCTGGAGATCCGCATGGACGGGGCCGGCCTCACCCTCATCAACGTCCCCAGACCGCAGGCAGGCTGCTCCCCGTGGGCGGGACGGGCGGCCTTCTGGGCCAACATACAAATGTATGCCGCGGCGCGCAGCCTCGGTTGGAGGCACTCGGTGGTCATCGCCGGCAACACCAACATCTGCATGGATGCCACCACCAATCCGACTTCGGAGCACTTCCGAGCAGGCTGGGAGGCCTGCGGTTTCCGGACAGCCACGGCAGGGGGCGTGGAGGACATGACCCCCACGCTCCACCTGTCCCGGCACAGGGTGGACACCTTTCTGGTCAACGAGCCCCTCCTGCCATGGTCCCTGCGCGAGAGCTCTGGGCCCGCGGCATGGCGCACCCCCAGGTGATCAGGTCGGACGACCTCCCGGTCCGCCTGACCCTGCCGGGCCTCCTCAACGCGGCAGGGCATGGGGCGATGCCCGCCCCCTACAGCCACACGGAGGGCTGCCTCCTCCCGTACGACTGACCCTAACCTGAGGGACTAACCGAAGCCAGCCACCGCACACCCAGGAAGGCGCCGCGCCACCACGCCACACACCAGCACCGCAAGCCACACACGGGGCCACAGCGCGCCAGGCGACAACGGTGACGGACCACCCAGAAGATTACAGCCGGCACCGCAGAGGGGTAAGGACACGAACAACCCCAGCCCCCTAACCCAAAACCACAAGAAGCCGCCTGGCGCAGCCGCCCAGCCGGCAGAGCCAGGACCTAACCCAGCAAGAAGGGGCGCCGAGCCCACCGTGTACACAGCCCACGCGACCCATGGGGCCGGAACGTGACCACACAGAACGCAACTGAAGACAGCAGCCCGGAAGACAACACTGAATGCAGGCCAGTGCGTGCGCCAGCCCAGGGAAGGCAGAGGGAGGAACAGGCAAGCCCCCCCCCCCCCAAAAAAAAAAGGAGGGGGGAAGGGGAAAAGGCACGAAAACAGCCCACAGCCGCCAAGCCGCCCGCCAACGAGACCACAGGCGGCCAAGCCCCCCCCCAGAAGGCAACGAGAAAAAAAAAAGAAAAAAAAAAGGACCCCCACAGAGGCACAGGGGGACCACCCACCCAAAACCGGCAACACCAAGCCAGTAACAGCGGACCACGGGGAGAAGGGACACAGAAAAAAAGAAAAAAAAAACAGAGAGCCACCAGCCCAGCCCAAAAGAAAGGGGATGGAGGGACAGGGACCACAAAGCCAAAAAAAAAAAAAAAAAAAGAAAAGAAAAAACCAAAGCGCAAAAAAGAAAAAACACACCCCGACAACCCAGCCAAGAAGGGCTGGGCACAGGCGAGACCCGGGCCCAGCAAACACGCCCACACCGCGCGCCGGAACCGGAAACGGCGGGGGGCAAGCGGGGCGCCCACAAAACCACACACGTCCCAAAAGCAGGCCAAAACCGAAGCCCAACCACGAACACCACAAACAGCCGACACTAGAGGGACAACACCACAAACCGTGCCCAAACACACCCACCCAAGACCCCAGCCAGGACTGGCGGGGTAAACAAAACCCGCACCCAACCGCCAACCGGACCCAAACACAAACGCCACACGACAGTAGGAAACCCAGTGCCCACAGCCCGGGCACTGAGGCAGCCCGTGCCATGCAGGTGACCCGGCCAAACGAGATCCGGAGACCGGGGGTAAGGCTGCATCCTAAGGCCTGCGCTGCTTTGGGGCTCGAGGCGGAGCGTGCGACACCCAAGCGCCTCGGAACCCTAGTACAAAGAACGTGCATGCACGCCTTGGGAACGGGATACGCCAGGAAGTCCGGTGAACCCCAAGGGTTCCGCCCAAAGGAGGGGACGTGCGCAAGCACGGGGGCACACCCTCCCGGCGAGACAAGCATGTCACGCTGGCGGCGATCAGCCCTCTCGGCGTAGCCCGGGGCCGCTTTGTTGGGGGCCAACAGTCAGGTCTAGCGGGAAGTAAGCCGCCTCCCCTCTTCACGCGCGAAGCCTCTTCCTGTTCGTCACAGGGGCGACGCCAAGGGGAACCATGGGGCGCCTCTCCACGACCGAGTGCACCTACCTACCTACCTACCTCCTCCCGTACGACGCCGAGGCCGCGCCCGTCCAGCGCTGCCTATGGGCGGCAGTCACCGCCGCGCAGGGCGAGCCCTCCCTGGCGCCCTGGCTGAGCCCCGCAGAGCAGCGTGCCTACGGGTCCATGCCTGCGGCCGCTGTGGAAAAGATGTTCGAACACCTCCACACGGCGCATGACACCCTAGCGCACCTGGTCGGGCGCCGGCAGCTGTCCCCGGCGGTGTTGGACCCCGCGGCAGGGGACCCCCCTGAGAGCTGGAAACGGCTCCAGGCGGCGATCCTCCGCTACTCCGTCGTGGCAGCGTCCGCGCCGGCGGCATATCAGGCAAACGTGGCATGGCATGGCATCCAATCCGAGGCAGCGCTCCGACTCACGGAGGAGCTGCAAGGTGCATCACCCGGATCCTGCCGGACCACGCAGGGCCAGCTGCACGAGGAGCTGGAGAGGCAAGCAGCCACCCTTGAGGAGAACATCCGCCACTTGCACACACACCTGGCGGCCAACCGCAAGCGCGCCATCAAAGATTTCTGGCGCCGGCACGCCCAGGACATCGCCCAGCGGTCAAAAGCCGTGCGAGGGGCAATGGAGGTAGAGGCCCCGGGCCTGTTGGGCCTCTGGAACGTGCGGGTCCCCAACACCCAAACGCTCCTCACAGAGGCCCACGACGTGATGTGTGCGGTTCGCGCCTTCTGGCGGGAACTATACGACAGACACTATGTGGACCTCCCCGGCTTCCAGGCGGTCCTCGGCCGCCGGCTGCCCCGGGTCCCTAAGGGGGCCCGGGCCCAGGTCGAGCAGTACTGCATGCAGGACCTGCAGTCCGCGCTGGACAAGGCCGATGGCATGGCCCCAGGTCCCAACCATTTGGAGGCCAGCTTCTTCAAGGCCCCCCAGCACCCGTCCAGTGGCTCCTGGTCCACTCTTACCAGGCCATCCTCCGCGGCGCCCCGCCGCCGATGCACCCAAGGTGCCGGGCTCTGCCAGACTGGACGACTACCTGCCCATAGCCCTGGGCCAACTGGACATGAAGCTGCTCACAGGCTTCCTCACCCAGCGCATCAAAGGGGTGCTCAGATGGCACAGATTGGTCAGCGATTGGCAGCAGGGGGCCCTCCTCGGCTCCAACACCGCCCCCCCCCTGTTCATGGCGCAGCGGCAGCCTGGGCGGAGAAGACTCAACTACGTCTTCTCCTTCGACGCCCGCAAGGCCTTCAACACCGCCCCGCACGGCGCCCTCCACCCCATCCTGCGCCAGCTCTCCGTGCCCCCAGAGGTCATCGACCTCCTGTTCTTTCTCCACACATGCGCCCGGCTGCGCATTGTCACCGTGCACGGGCTGACGCCGCCCGTCCACATGCTGCGCGGCGTCTCGCAGGGCAACCCTGAAGACCCCTTGCTGTACGCGCTCCTCCTGGAGCCCCTGCTCAGGGCCCAGGGGCACCGCCTGTGTCCGCCCGGGGAGGCCCAGAGGGGCCTCATCCAGGCCTACATAGACGACCTGCTGGTAGTGGCCCACACGCTGCAGCACTTCGTCGAGGGCGTGGAGGCGGTGGTCGCGTACCTAGGGATGATGGGCATGAAGCTCAACCCCCGCAAGTGCGTCATGGCAACCACGGGTTCTGGGCCTGCAGCTGCGCCTCTGCACCCACCTGGAAAACCCATGGCACTGGGTGCCGGCGGCGGACTCCGTTTCCTACCTGGGACTCCAGCTGCAGCCAGACAGGGGGGTTCTCGCTGGAACGCAAAAACCGCCTGCGTCTGGCGGCGGTGCACCACTGGTGCCTCAACACCCTCGCACCGCCAAAACCTGTGCAGGACGTCATCCTGGTGATCCTAGGGGGGCTGACGCAATACGTCTCCTCCTTCATCGCGGACGACTCCGAAACCGGGCGCCACCTGTACCACATCACCAGTAGCGAAGGACAGGGCGCGGTACCCCTTTGACGCCTCGCGGGACAGCCTGCAGATTGACCGGACCCTATGGCTCACGGGGGTGCCAACGCGGTGCCAGCAGACAGCGGTAGCCCCCCCAGGCACGCTCGTCCACAACCGCTCAGCCTTCGTCCGACCGAGGTCACCAGGATGTCCTAGGAAATCGCCGGTGCGCACGGCATATGCCCCGAGGTACACTACCCCGTCCCGGAGTTTGCAACCCTTGCAGGGGGCGACTGGGTCCACCGCATACCCCGGGCCCTGGCCGCCCTTGGAGTGCAGCTCTACAACCCCATCACGTGCCCCAGGGCAGCCCACGTCCAACTGCAGTCCCCCCCGGGCACCATCGTCATGCTGCGCACTGCCAAGCTGCGGCACCGCGACACGTGCCGCCTGACGGTGCCACACACGACGCCGTGGCACGGGCACCACGGGCTGCACCACCCCTTCCCCAACAACGACGACCCGTGGCCGGCTGCGGTGCGGGAATGCCTGCACCAGTGTGCCAATGAGCACCTCCACTACTGCTGCCAGGAACAGGAGCCCACCGACCACCCCGGGTGGCGGGACGCCATAGTCCACCTTTTCCACACAACTGGCACACGGGACCCCCGCCCGAGGCTCGTCCACCCCACGAGGGCTAAGCAGGATGCCCACACTGGCCCACGGGTGACCCCGTGCGGCCTGCAGCTTCACGTCGGGGGCTACTGCCGTCGGGGCAGTCTGTCTCCCCCCACGCACGGGGCGGCATACCACCGACCGGCGGCCCTGCTGTACATCCTCCGCGATGTACTCGCGGACGGTGAGCACCAGCAACCTAACGCAGATGTGGCGTGGCCCGAGCCTCTGTGCCCACGACCCCAGCCGACGCCGGTATGGTTGGTGACCACGGACGACCAATGCGCCCAAGTGACAGAACAAGCGCAGCTCCAAGCCGAGTGGGTGATAGTGCAGGTGTGGGCGGGCGAGACCAGGCCCCGTGGATTCCCCTGCGGCACGGCCCTGCTGGTGGCTACGGAGGTGCCGCACGACCCACACATGGCGGTGCACGCGCTGAAGAACCAGCCAGAAGACACGGGACACCTGATGGTGCACCAGCGCGGAGGCCCGGCGTTGCTCAGGGAGCATGTGACGGCGCTCTGGTCCTGGGCAAGCACGATCGCCGGGGCTGAGGTCTGATTCCACGACCAGCCGGCGGGCCGCCACGGCGACACCAGGGCGCTGAGCGTGGACCAACTGACCCCCGGCAACCCCAACATCCGATGGCACTCCGCCGACCTCAAGGCAGGATGGCGCAGCCCCATTGGATACCACTGGATCCCGGAGGCCTGGGGCAAAACCTCCTCCGATGCGTCGGGGGGCAGGCCCTGCAGGCACGCCACCAGCATCGCTCTCGCCGCCAACCTCACTTGCACGTGGGCAGTGGCCATCTCGGGCACGGTGCCCAACGGGCAGGGGTTGGCCGCCTCCCTCCCCCTGCCATACGGCGCCCACAAGCCATTGATCCATACGGTGGACGCCGAAGTCATCCTCCACCTTCTGCGACATGCTGATCGCGAGCGGGCCACGGGGGTCCCCGCGGGCGCGGCGCAGGTGGTCAAACAGATGCACCTGCGATGGCTTCGGGACAGCCTGCACGCGCGGGGGCAACACACCGAGCACCCATTTTGGTTTGGCGAGCCACCTCACACCACAGCAACGCTTTACTGCACAAAGCGGACTGGGGAGCGTCCCAGGACACCGTCCTACAGAACACGCCCCCGGGCCCCAGCCACGCCCAGCTCATAATCGCCGGTCATGACGGCCACCTCGACCTGCGGCCCCTCACAATGTGGACGCTCAGCACGGTCACGCAGCGGACACCCCTGGGCGCGGCCCACGCCACGGCCTATGTCCACGTCCGGGACCTCACCGCGACGGCCACCAACCACCGGGTGCTGCGGGCCAGAGACGGCCACACGCCGGTGCAGCGCAGGCTCCGCATCCGAAAAGAGCGGCTCTCAGGCGTCGCCATCAACCCGCAACCCTGCTTCCTCTGCGGCGGCCCGGAGGAGACCCCGGTGCACATGCACGTGGGATCCGCCCACTGCCGCTCCTCTGGCCCCACTACCGCCAGGCTGTGCAGGAGGCGGTCCGCCACCTCCCGCGCGGGGACAAGGCTCAGTGGGTGGCCTCGTGGCGCTCTGCGGGCGCCGCCTGGACAGAAGTCTTCTGCTCTGCGGTGGTGCCCGAGGCGGCAGAAGCGCAGCTCCGCGCAATAGCCCGCTACGACCTGCCGGAAGGGACCTCCGTAGACGATTTCCTCCACCACATGCTCCGGCTGGGAGATTTGGCATGGGAGCTCCGCAATCACTGGCTGGAGCAACTCCTCCAGGAGCCCCTAAGAGCGGCGGCCCGGGTGCACCTATGGTTCAAAGTGACGGAGGGCAACTGCTTCCTCCCTCCCCCACGCCCTGACAGGGACTTTGTGGCCTCCCTCCGTGTCGTGAACGGCACTCTGGAGTGCCCACCGAAAGAGAACCCCCACCCGTACCGGGACCTGCCAGGGGGGTTTTCCGAAGCACCTACAAGACGCCCTCTTCCCAACGTGGATCATCGGGCGCAGCTGCATGACCGCGTGGGAGGCCCGTATAGTGGGGGCGGAGTCGGCGCGCGAATGGGGCCCGTGGTGCGCCGCCACGCGCGCACCGGAGGCCCCGGCGCATCAGCACGCCGCCATCCCGCTCGAGGGGTGGGGGCGGCACACCCGGCCACGGCGCACCATGATCCGCGGGGCGGGTCCCGACCACCCGTGGGACACAGCGGCATAGGAATGACTACAGGCGGCCGCAGAGCCACACGTGAGGTGGAGTGGGGACGTGTCCTCGCTCATCAGAGCGCCCTTCCCCCCCCGCATTGTCCTCCACACCGCAAACGTGCTGCAAGCCACGGAGATACACACATGGGGACACGACGCGGCCACCGTCCGCTGGCTCCCCCCGGAGGGCGGGGCCGCCCGGCTCACCGTGGCGCACTTCAAAAGTGGGGGGGCTGTGTACGACAACGCCCTGTCCCGGCGGGGCGACATTCCAGGGCCCCTGCTCCTCATGCTCCTCACCGACCTTGCAGCCGCTGTGCCGTGAGTTAGACAGCTGCTAAGGACTGCGGGTAGAGTGGGAGGCAATCGCGGACGGCAACCTACTGGCCCTCCTCCAACAGGGCGCCGTGGACGAGTGCCAGCGGGGCGCTCTGGTGACCCACCTCGCCGGGTGCCACACATATTCGGCAACCCACCCCCCAGGGGAACTCCCGCCCGGCGTGGGATGACCTCATCGCCGACTTCCACGACGAGGGGATCCTCCCTGACGACACGTGGCAGGAGGTCCGGCAGAAGACGCTCGGCAGGGACTACCGGCGCCGCGACCACGCCCGCCTGCTAGAGCTCCGGGACCCCCTTCGCCAACGGTGGGACAACCTCTGGCTCCGCCATCTTGGCCCCTGGTTGCCGTCCTCCCACCTCACACACACCTGCCGCCTCTGCGGGTAATGCGACACGGTATCCTCTGCAGCGCCGGCGGGCGCCAACAGGTGCGCGCGGTGCTCCCAACTGGCCGCGTGCCCCTGGCCTGAAATGTCCGCGGGCCCGCGCAGACGCACGGACAAGGAGGCTTTGCACAGGCACATTAAGGGCGCGCAAGCCCCCACACGGCCGCGCGGGCCCTGTGGGCTCCGCCCTCCTGTGGATCCACGTGCACCTGCTAGACCCCACGTCCGTCGCGCACCTGTCGCACGTGTTTGCACCCTGACCCCTGCCCGCCGCCGCGCCTTGGAGAGCCCGCAGCATCGTCCCTCGCCAAAGGGGGAACGCCCGGAGCTCACCAGTGCCCGCCGTCGAGCGCAGGAGGCGGCTGTCTGGGGCCTGGTGGCGGACGCGGTGACGAAGGCGCACGAGGCGCACGCTGCCGCCCAGCACAACCCGGCGGGCAGCGGGAGGGCTTCCCTCAGCGAGGCCGCCCTCCGGGCTGTCGGCGCCCTGAAAGGAGCGGGGGCCCCTACGCTGCTCCCGGCGATGCACCGGATCGTGAACGCTGTCCAGCCGGGGCTCATAAGCCCTGAGGCAGCCCCCTACGGGCACTGGATGGAGTGGCGCACGTCCAGCTGTTCAGGCCGGCCCCTGTCCATGGGGGACACCCTACAGCCGACGGGCGCAGGGTCCGCCATGTCCCTCCACAGCAGCGCCCCAGCCCTCCTGCACGCCCTCAGGACGCGCTACCCCGGGGACGCGGCCCCGTACCAGAACCATGCGTCGGCCACGTACCTGGAAGGGGTGTCCGAACTGGATGCGGCACTCCACCTTCTACATCCGCCCGACGAGGAGCTGGAGGTGGGCGAAATCACGGTGTTTGCGGGAGGCGCGGGCGAGGTGCCCACCCGCCCCCGCCCGACCAACCCTGTGTACGACGGCACCAGGCCAACCTTTCCATACACCGTCATGTGCCAGGCGCTGCCCAGGGAACCCACCTGGTGCCCCGCACTCCCGCCGGGGACGCACGCACCCCGCGGCTGGGCCAGCCCGCACCTGTCCCCCCCCCTCTCCAGGACCAGGGGTGCCCACCACAGGGAGCAAGTCCTCTAGAAAGAGCGCCCGGGCACCCCTTTGCTCCTCCTCGTGGTCATGACCCGCGGGGACCAAGAGCGGGTCCTGAGGATCACCCCCACCAACCTATATGAGGCAGCGCCCGTGCCCCGCCTCCCCTTCCCGGCGCCTGCGGCGCGGGACGGGATGCACGCCTTCCTGCGAACACAGGAGGTCACCGCCGTTACGGGGGTCCACCTAGTGCGGACTCCCTCGGCGCCACCCGACGATCGCCGGAGGCCGAGGGCCCTGAGCCCCACCCCAGACTGGGAGCTGTGGCGCCACGTATGGGCCGCGTGGCTCACCCGCCTCACGCCCCAGTGCCGATGGATGACCAGCACCCCTGCACGCACGGGGCCAACACCACCGCCGGCCCCCCCTCTCCTCCCCACCTCCCTTCCCGCGGAGCACTGCACGGCACTGCGTACGGCACACCACTGATGCACTAGGAGGTAGTGGAGAGGACACGCCTGCTGCCATGCATGCCTACCAGGATAACAGTGATGTCGGACTCCGATGGCTCCCCCCAGCGGGACGACCGCCACTACCGCCGGTCCCGCTCCCAAACCCCGGTCTCCACGGGATGCGCGGGCGAGACCCTCGCGGATCGGGAGGAGTGGCGGCTGGCGGAGGCAGCGGTGCAGGTCGGGCCGCCGGCCGGGTAGCCCCGGACGGCCCCTGCCGACCCTGAGCCATCGATCGTGAAGCCAGTGCCGGCTGAGGAGACCGACCCCACCGCCCAGGCCGCAAACCCTGCCGCCTCGCCCCCGGAAGGCCCCCCCAGGCGCACGGGGGGCTCAGACCGCAGCCCCAGCGGGCCAGGCTGCGGCCCCTACAGACCAGGCCGCGGCCCCCGGCACGCCGCAGGCGCAGGGGGTGGCCCCGGCGCGGGCCCCGAGCGCCTCGCCGGGGGCCGCCGCAGCCGCAGCAGGGGGCACGGAGGGCGCGAAGTACCGCGCCCACACCAACCCCAGCCACACCCACACCAGCCCACCCAAGCCGTACCCCCCCCACGGCCGCCTTCCTGGAGGGGAGGCCGCGGCCCGTCTGCCCCCCGGCGCCCGTGCGTACGCCGCCGGGCGTCACGCTGCCGCAGCTGCGGCGGCAACCGGACGCCTGGCGCGTGATCCCGGAGGGGGGGGACGGCGCGCAGGCGGAGCAGGGTGCCGGCCACGGGAGCGCAGAGCGGGGGGCGGGAGGCGACAGGGGGAGTGCCCAAAGATAAGCGCAGATGATAGGCCTGGGCGCACGCGGCAAGGAGCGAGGGCGAGGGCGCGGCACGGCGCCGAGGCGAGCGGCAGCGGGGGGAGGCAGAGCACGGGCAGCGGACAGCACAACGCGGGACAAAGAGCAGGGAAAGGGCAAGGGCACGGGAAGGACACGGGCGCGGGCGGCAGCACCCGGGGACGGACGCAGGGGCGCGAGCAGGGCGCCAAGGCGGGCGGCCACGGAGCGCATAGAGCGGAGCGGAGTGCAGTCGGTGATTGGGGGCGCAGCCAAGGACATGGGCATGAACGCAGGAAGGATGCGGGCACCGGCGGTGCGGGCAAGGACGCAGGTGACAGAGGACGGGACCCGCGACGTGGGCAGGGGGACAAAGGCTCAGGGGCCAGGAAGGGACCCAAGGGCAAGGGGGGGAAGGGCGACGTAGGCCCCCGGGGACAGGCAGGGTGGGGCACGGGGGCCGCGAGGGGAGGGCAGGGTGGAGAGAGGAGGACGGGGGGATGGGCGCCCCTGCAGCCCGGCGTCCAGCCGGTGCGGTGCATCCCCCCCGGCATCCAACAAATGCCGCCGCACCACACCCACCACCACCACCACCACCAAGCCCACCTCTACAACATGGACCCCCACGCAGCGCTCCTCATCCCCCCCCAACCCCCTGACCCCAGCATCAGCTGGCCCCCCCCGCGGCGCCAGAGACGAGGGCGGAGCAGGCCCGGATGGCTGCTGCCCCGGCGGCGGGAGGACAGGGGGCGGCGCCGGCGCCGCAGGCACGGGGGCCGCAGGAGGAGCCGGCGCGGGGGGCAGAGGGGGCCTGGCCCGGGCACCGGGACTGGGATGCGGTCCCGGACCCCCTGAAGAGCGAGGCCCTACCCCTGTTGGTGGAGGTGTATAGATGGGTGAGCTGGGCCTCCTCGGGGACCACCAGGGGGATGAAGAACCGGCGTCTCGATGCCGTGCTCCTCCGGAGCAACAGCGGGAACGGGAGGTGCCCCCGGGGGGTCGGGCGACCCCGGAGGACCACGAGAGGGTCCTCTGGACCGTGATTCGGACGGGGTGGCCGGGCGAGGAGCCGACGTGGCCGGCTATCCTGGAGGGAGGGGCGGTGCTCTGCACCACGGTTGCGAAGGCCAGCAACTGGCTCCCCCGGGCCCTGCGCACCGCCCTCACCCTCTGGCGCTATCGCCGGCGAAACCCACCGCCGCTGCAGCCCCAGCCCCCGCACTAGCAGGCACGCAGGTGACGGCCGCGCCCTGCCGTCCCAGGCGATAGATACGAGGGAATGGGGAAGGACCAGTGACGCGGGACGCCCCCCCTGGCAGGACCGGCCCCCCCGACCCAGAGTGCACCCCCCACCCCCCCACCGTATGGCGTGGCGGAGTGGCACGCGTCGCTCCTAGTAGGGGAGAGGGCGGGGGCAACGAGCGCAGGGGGGGGCCCACTGCCTCGCAGCCCGCTAACTGCTAACCACTGACCCGGACCGCCAGCCCGAGCACCCGCCGACGCTCCCCCCCCCCCGCCAACCGGCACCACGCCGTGAGGCGGCGGCAGCGAGGAGAGCGGGGGGCCCAGGGTGGAGCAGGGCAGGAGAAGAGTGCGCCCCCCCCGGTCGACGGCTGGCCCCCTGGGCGGAGGACCACCAGGCTGCCCCCCTGCAGGCGCCGGGACCGGCGCCATGGGACCGGGGAGGGACTTTGGAGAGCTCCCCCCTGCCCACCCCCCACCCCCCCTCTCCCCCCCCGGCCCGCAGACAGCCGGAGGCCGGCCAGGGGGGCGGCGGCCCCGCACCCCCCCCGCCGGGCCTGCCCCCCCTCCGGGAGCGCCCCGACACCCAAGGGGGGGACGCCACAGCCGCGGCACGGCCGCTGTACGCCGAGTGCCTCCAGTCGGCCGCTTGCCCAGTCCTGCAGTGCCCGCAGCAGTGCAGCAGCCCTGCGTCGGCGCTCAAGCGGCCCCGTAGGCCGCAGCGATGCGGCGGCACCCGGACATGAGCCAATGCAGTGTGGGGGGCGAGGCACAGACGAAGCGACCTGCCTCCGTGCCCGCCCGGGGAAGGCGCAGAAACATACCGCGGCAAGGAGACCTTCCCGCCCCCCGCCCCGCGGGGCCCCCCGGCCGAGCCCCTGGGGAAGACGGCGCACCGACCACCCCCCCCCCCCGCCAGGCTGACCCACCGGCGGCCAGCAAGGCTGCGCCCAGCGCCCGAGGCTGCCCAACAAGCCGTGCCGAACAAGTATACCCTGGAAGGGATGCGCCGGCAAAGAAGGGGGCCTGGGCCGGGGGCCACAGGCCACCCCCCCAGGAGGTGAGCGGTGGGGAACCACGGCGCGACCCCCCCTCCGCTCTCCCCCCACTCCCCCCCTCCGGCCCGCGGGCCACAGGGGCGCCAGCCCTCCACCCCACCCAAGGCAGAGGGGACGTCTCCCCTCTCTTCGAGAGGGCCGCGGCGCCCGGGGGGGGGAACCAGCTGAGCCCGTACGCCACGCGCCCCCACGCCCCCAACCACCCGCTGCAACGGGGGCTGCGGCGGGCATGCAAGCCCGCGCCAGCGCACAAGGGCGCCACACGGACCACGCCCGGGGCCAGCACGCGAACACAAACCGGAGCGGTATGGGGACCGGGCCCTCCATGACCAGAGCAACGCCAATGAAATTTGCTTTTTTGCCTGCCCGGGGAAGGCCAGAGGGCCAGATCGAGGTAGGACGACTCCCCGCCCCTCTGGGCCCCCCGGCCGCACCTCCGGGGAGGACGGCACGCAGGCGCCCCCCTTCCCGCCAGACTGACCCACCCGCGGCCCGCCCGGCCGCGCCTGGCGCCCGGGGCTGCCCAACGACCCCGGCTGAACATTCATACCCTGGGGGGGATGCGCCGGCGAAGAAGGGGGTCTGGGCCTGGGGCCACAGGCCAAGCCCCTGGAGGAGGGAGGAGGGGAGCCACGGCGCGACCCCCCCTCGTCTCTCCCCCCACTCGCCCCCTCTGGCCCATGGGCCACGGTTGCGCCGGCTCTCCAGGCAGAGGGGACGTCCCCCCTCCCCCCCTGAAGGGGCTGCGGCAACCAGGGGGGGGACACATCTGAGCCCGTACGCCACGCGCCCCGACGCCCCCAACCGCGTGCCCCCACGGGGGCCGCGACAGGCAAGCGAACCCGCGCCAGCGCACAAGGACGCCACACGGACCACGCCCGGGGACAGCACGCGAACACGGATCAGAGCAGTATGGGGGCTACGCCCCCCATGACCAGAGCGACGCGAATGACACCAGCTTTGTTGCCTGCTGAGGGACGGCAGAGGGCTGGACCGAGGTAGGGTGACCCCCCGCCCCTCTGGGCCCCCCGGCCCCACCTCCGGGGAGGACGGCACACAGGCTGCCCCCCCGGCGCCGCAACGCCTTGGACGCGCAGGCCCGCCCCAAGGGGGGCACACAACCCTAAGCCAGGCAGGGAGGGAACGGGACCGGGCCGCCCCCCCCCCCAAAAGCAAGCCAACAGGAGCAGGAGGAGGGGCACAAACCGCGTGGAACGGCCCCACCGGCGCCCAGCACCGGGACCGCGTGAGGTGCGCGCGCCACACCGACACAGAAAGGGGGGGGGGCGCGGACGCCGCGAGAGCGCGAACGCACGCACACGCAAAGGGCACGCGGGGAATACCCGAAGGGCAACCGGACCAAGCTCGTGGAACGCACAGACCGCACGGAATGGCGTACCAGCGAGCGAGGATAAGGAACACCCGGACAGGACGGCCCGCTACACACACCGCGGGAAACGCGGGGCAGGAAGGGGGAAAGAAGGAAGAAACAAAACCTGGCACCGGCCCCAACCCCCTCGCGGACCGGCTGCGAGCGCCGCGCACACACGACCAGGGCACTGCGACCGCCAAGGCAGTAGTGGCGCACCGCGCCTTGCACCAGCCCCACGGCTCCGCAGCCTCCGCGCCAGCCCAAAGGGGTCCCACCGGTGACAAGCCAGTAGCACGGGCCCGGCGGCGCCGGCACCCTAGGCGACCACACATTAGGGGGGCGACGCGGTGGGTAAGCGTCTGCGGCTACGGGTGCTAAGTGATGCACTTCCGGGGAGTGGCGAGCAGGGGAAGCCGGGGAGGAACAGGGCTCAGAGCCCCGTGAACCCGGGGGCTCCGCCACCAGGCATGAGATGCTTCTTGGAGGGCCCCCCACTAGGACCCGTTTGGGAGGATAGCACCTGGCCCGACCAGGGGGCCCCCTGGGGCCGAAAGGCATCTAGTACCCGTGAGATCAAACCTCAAATCTCAAACGTTCTCCTGCCCCCCCTGTTCTTTTGGGGGGGGGGGGTTTGCCTGCTCGTCTTCTGCCTTCCCTGGGCTCAAGCACGCACTGGTCGGCATTTGGTGTGGTTAACCAGGTAGCTGTTGGTGCTTGCGGTTTGCTAGGCCTTGCCCCGGCTACATGGGTCTTGTGCGTTATGTACACGCTCGCCTCGGTGGCCCTTCTTGCCGGATTAGGTTCTGGCTCTGCCGGCTGGGCCGTTGCGCCAGGCGACTTCGTGAGGCCCTGGGTTAGGGGGGCTGGGGTTTTCGGTGTACTTCTGCCTCCGCGGTGCTGGAATTGACTTTCTGGCAGCGTTTTGTGTGCGCAGACCGCCACCGTCGTTGCCGGGGGTGCAGTGGCCCCTTGCTGGTGTGTGGCGGGCTGGTGCGGCGCCTTCCGGGGTGTGCGGCGGCTTCGTTGGGTTAGACCCTCGGTTAGTGTCCCTTGCTTTCGTTTTGTGGTGCTCTGTGGTGTGCCGTGCTGTGTCGTGCCGTGTTTCTCCGTGCTGCGTCGTGCTGGTCCGTGCTGTGTTGCGGTGAGCCCTGCTTTGTTGTGCCGTGTTGCGCCGTGTCGTGCCGTGGTGTGCCGCGCTGTGCCGCGTCGCGCCGCGTCGTGCTGTGGTGGGTTGTGTCTTGGGCTGCCCTGTCGTGGTGCGTTGCACTGTGGTGCGCTGCGGTGCCATTTGCTGTGCTGCCTGGTGTTGTGCCGTGGTGCCTCGGTGGACGTTAGTCCGGCACGTGTCGTGGTGCGGAGTTCGGGTCGGAGTGTGGCTGGCTGGTGGCTGGGGGGTGCAGTTAGTTGTGCAGTGGCTCGCTGGGTCAATGCTGTGGGGGTCTGGGTGTGCCGCTGGGGCTGGTGGGTCGGGTAGGTGTCCGCGGAGTTGCCCTCTCTGGGAGCCTGTGCTTTGGTCCCGTGTCCTTTGGGGGTCCTTGCCTCTAGCCCTGGGTGCTGTGGTCGCGCCCTCTTCCTCTTCCGATGCCTGTCAGGTGGCCCTGGCTGTGGCCTGGGTCTTCGCCTGGCGTTGAGGGTGTGGTGGTGGGCTGCGCGGCGGTGTTCTCGGCGGCTTTCTCTGTGGGTGTAGCCCCTCTTCCTCATCTGGGTGTGCCCTCCGTCCCCTAGTGGTTTCCGGTGGCTGGTGGGCATGAGCCATTGTGGTCTGTACGGCGGCCCATTCGTGCTTCGGCGGCGTGTGTTAGGAGCGCGCCTCTGGGGGTCGCACGGTGTCTGCTGAGGGTGGGCGGTGCTGGTCCCTCTGTTGTGGCATGCCCTCCCTGCGTGTGCGCCCTGTGTTACCGCCGTTGCGTCTTCTTTCTCTGTGCCACGGTCCCTGTTTCTTCCCCTTCCTGGCCCATGGGTGGTTTCCTGCTCCTGTGTTGTGTCGCTCCCGATGCCCTGTCCCTGTGGGCACCTGCCTGTCACCTTGGGGCTTTCCTTGCCCCCTTGCCGGGGTGTCCCTTCCCGTTCCTTGCACTCCCCTTGCCCGTGCCCTTTCCCTTCCGGGTGTGGTGGTGGTGGGGTGGAGGGGGGCCTGTGGGGCGCCGATGGCCCATGCCTGGGGCTGGGTGGTCTGGAGCCACCGGCAGAGGGTTTGGGGGTTGTAGGGGCGGCGGAGGCCCTGGACCACATCCCAGAGGAGGGCTTCCCATGCCGCCTGCGGCATGGCGGCCTCCGGGACAGCCTGGTTCGGGCTGGTGGGGGTGGGGGTGCGGATCTCCTCGAAGGTGTGCACCATGTGCACCCCTTCTCGCCTTCCCGCTCCCCTGGCCCACTTCACCCAGCGGCGGAGCTCCTGCAAGGCAGGGGCAGACCACCAAGCGAGGTGGGGGGGGGCCTGGGGGGGGGAGGGGTCCGAGGTCGAGGTCCTGGAGCGGCGGTGGTGGGGGCTGGGCGCGGAGGATGCGTACGGGCGGCGGGGGGAACGGGAAGCTCGATGGGGCTGGTGGGGGGGGGATCGTGGACATGGGACGGCGGTGGCGGGCGTGGCCACGCCCGGGGGAGCGGGAGCGGCGGTAGCTGGGGCTAGGGGTGGAGGACGCGTACGGGCGGCGGGGGGAAGGGGAAGCTAGGTGCTGCTCGCGTGGGGAGGGGGATGTGGACATGGGACGGCAGTGGCGTGCTTGGCGGCGCCCAGGGGAGCGGGAGCGGCAGTGGCGGGGGCTGGGAATGGAGGACGCACACGGGCGGCAGCGGGAGCGGGAAGCTCGGTGGAGCTCGTGGGGGGAGGGGGGCATGGACATGGGACGGCGGTGGCGTGCTTGGCGGCGCCCGGCGAAGCGGGAGCGGCGGTGGCGGGAACTGGTGGTGGGGGACGCGTACAAGCGGCGCAGATAGCGGGGCGCACGGTGCTGCTCCCGCGGTCAGGAGGATGTGGACACAGGACGGCGGTGGCGTGCGTGGTGGCGCCCAGGGGAGCAGGAGCGGCAGCAGCACGGCCCTGGGGGGTCATGGTGGCACCTTGGGGAGCGGGAGCGGCGCGAGTGAACGCCTGAGGCGCGGTGGCGCTGTGGGGAGCGTGAGCGCCGGGGCTGGGTGCCAAATTTGGGGCAGGAGCGGGAGCGCCGCCGTTTGCGGGACCGGGCCTCGTCGCGGGGCGCACCTGGCCAGTGAGGAGGCGTCGGCGGGTCCTGAGGGGCCTCGCATGATACCGCCTGGTACTGAGGAAAGGGGGGGGGAAGTCCCCCAACCTCGGTTGATCCGCCGCTTAGGGGTGCGGCGGCGGCAGCGCCTGGCGGTACCGGTCGAGAGACTGTCCTGGGTGGGGTTGGGCCCGGGGGGCTCCTTCGACGTGGACGTGGCGGCCGGGGGGATACGGTTCCTGGTACGGGGGGGTTGGCCCCTGGTGGTAGGCGGGGTATGGGGACGGAGCGCACTGGTGCTGCCATCCCATGCGCTGGTGCTGCTGGTGCACGGGGGGTTGTGGCCCGGTTGGGTAGGGGGGTGGGCAGTGGTGGTCCTCGGGATGGTGTTGGTGGTGTTGGTGGTGGGGCCGTTCGTGGAGGTCGCGCTGGTAGTGGTGGGGATGGTGCTGCACGTATGGCCCTAGGATCCCTTGTGGATATTCGGGTCCCCCCGGTCGGGGTGGGGTGTCGGGCATCGTGCGCAGTCCCTGGGGCCGTACTGCTTGGTTGGTAGCGAGGCGGGTTGGGGACCGGGCTTAACAGTGACTGAGGTAGAGAGAAACCACGTCCTTGGGTCGGTCTGGCTGGCGGCAGTGGTGGTTTGTGGGGGGTGGATAACAGGGGGCATGGAGGTGGGGATGTTGACGAGGGTTTGGACGGGGTCGTGTTGGGTTGCTGCCTCTGTGGTGGCGGCGGCAGCTGGGGGGATGGGGTCTCGGGTTGTGGTGGGGGGGGATCTTGGTTTGGGTTAGGGATTGGGTCAGGGCGGTGTCGAGTGCGTTGCCGTCGTTGCTTTTGTGGTGTTGGGGGCTGAGTGGATGGTATTGGTGGTGGTGCTGTTGCTGGTGGTGTGGTCGTTTGGGTTCTGGTTTAGGTTTGGGGTCAGGTTTTGGGTTGGGGTCCGGTTCGAGGTTAATGAGGACCTCGTTCCGGAGGTGCGAGGGCACCGGTGCCGGGTGGGGGGGTTACTGGTGCTCTGCCGGGGTGCCTGGGTCGCCTGTGCGGGGGTCGGGGGGCCCCCGGTACCCTGGCATGCAGCCGCAGCTTTGGCTTTGGCCGTCGCTTTGTGGATGAGGTCAGCGGGGAGGGGGGGCCCGGAGGATGAAGTGGAGGACGTCGATGAGGATGAGGACGAGGCGGAGATGGTAATATTAGGGGACGCGGGTTGCGCTGTGATGCAGGCGGTTGCGGGTTTGTGGGCCGCGGCTTCTGCTGCGGCCAGGGCGGGGGGGATGGAGGGCATGTCCTCGGGCCGCAGGTTTGGGGTGGGTGGCTGGGGGGGCCCGGCCGTGACCTGACGGCCCAGCGGGTCGATCTGGTCGGCAGCGCTGGGGGACGGAGGCGTGGGGCTGCGGTCTTCGCCTTCTGGGCTTGGCTCGGCCGGGCTCCTGCAATGCGTGAGGTTGTGTGGGTTGGCGTCCGCGGGGGAAACAGTTCACGTGGCTGCATTTGGGGGCCGGGGGAGCTGGGCCTGGGTTTCCGGGGGTGTGTGCGGGGGGCCTGTGCGGGCCCTGGGGCGTGGGGTTCCTTGCGGTTGGTGTGTGCGGGTTGCCAGCCGTGGGGGATGGTAAGGGGTGTTCGACAGGTGGGTCCGTGGCGGGCCTGTGCGGTTGTTTGGGCGGGTGGGGGAGGCCCGTGTCGTTGGGCCTGGGGCTGCGCGCGATGGTGGGCATGTGTGGGCCGCCAGGTGGGTAGCGGGGGGGGGGACGGTCAGAGGCGGGGATTGCGTGGGGGGGGTGTTGTGTCGGTGTATGTGTCCGCTTGCAGCAATGCGCTTCTGTGGTCAGTTGTAGGCCGGGCGGTCTGGAGGAGAAGGTTGCTGTCTTCTGCGGCCGCGGCAAGGATTTTGCAGACAAGCATGCGTATTTGGTGCACCTCTTGGTCAGTGGTGGGAAGGGGGTATGCTAGCTCTGGGCTAAGGCCCACGCGGCCTCAGGATGGCGTGGTACCTGCAGGTGAGGGAGTGCTGTGGCCTGGGGGGGGGGTCCTTCTGTGTGTCTGGGCCTGCCTCGATTTGTGTGTGGGCGGTGGGGATGGCCCAAATCCAGGGCACGGTTCCCGTGGATGGCGAGCGGCGCTGGATCCATTGGGCCAGGCAGAGCAGGGCCAGTCCAAGGTGGTAGCCCACCCGCCCTGAGGTGATTCGGGCCAGGGCGCGTGCCGGGGGTCTGTCCCCCGGCTGGAGGATGCCCCTGAGAACTTTGTGCGGGGTGGTGGGGTCCCCTACTGCCCCTGGTGGGGCAGCCCCTGGGGCGAGCATGGTGTCAGTCCCTTTGACGAGCCATTGTGGGCCGGGGGATGTTGCTGTAGCGGCCACTACGTAGTAGTGCCTGTGCTCAAGGGCTGTACACCAGACCTCCAGCGGGGGTTGGTCGCTGTCTGTAGACGGGGGAGGGAGGTCGTCGTCTGGGGTGCGCAGGCCGGCGGCGCAGAGGGCGGTGTCGCGGGTTGGTGCGGTGGTCGGTTCCCATTGTTCCGGGTGGCTCGGTTCCGCTGGGTGGTCCTTCTCCGCTTTGGCTCGTCGTAGGCGTATGGTCCCTCGACATGTGATGTTGGTGTCGGTGTCGTGTGTCAGGGCCTGGCCCCACTCGATGGGGGGGATCCAGACGTGCTGGCCTTGGGCGTGTTGGCGGGCTCGCCAGACTACGAGGTCTACGATGGCCTCGTGGAGGCCGTTGCCTGGGGTGGTCAGGTCCTAGAGGGCTTTGACGGTGAGCTTGGTCCAGCTCTCTTGTAGGCGGTACGAGCCCAGGGGAGTGCTCAGGGCCCTGCCTTGGAGGGTTGCTCGGAGGAGGTCGGGGTCGCGGATGGTGGTCGGTGTGAGGGGGGGGGGTGCTCCGGGTCCGGAGGGGGCTGGCTGGGTGGGCAGCCGGGGTCCTGCGCGTCCACGTCGATGTATGGGTGGTTTTTGGTGGGCCTGGCTGGGTTGAGCGGTGCCGGGTGGCCTCGCAGGTGAGAGGTGGGCTCTGGTGTGCCGTGGGTGCTTGTGGCGGGGCGGTCTTGCGGTTGGGCCTGCTGGCCTTCTGGGGTGCTCTGGTGGTTTCTCGGAGGCCTGCGGACGGAGTTGGGGGGGGCGTGTGTGGTGCGCGGAGTAGGTTAGTGGACTTTTTTGGGTCATGCACGGCATGGTAATGGATGAGACGCTGCATGTGTTCCCTGGCGGTTGGGTTGGTGAGTTGTTCCGTGTGTGTTAACAGGAGGTGTTTGCGGTGTACCATTTGTGCTGCTGCTCTGCGGACTGCCTCTAGCTGGAGGTGCGCTGCTGACTGGATCGGGTTTTCGGTGTGTTTGGCGAGGTGTCTGTGTAGGGCCTGTGTCATCGCCCCTCTCATAGTGGCTTCCTTGACCAGGGGATTCCTGAAGAGGTGTTCGCTGGCCTGGTGTGTGTGCCTGTGGGTTGGCTAGCCCCCGTGTTGCCGTAGGGTTTCTGCCGCGGACCAGCCCACTAGTTTGTCCCTGCCCGTATGGAGGGGGCATATCTTGAAGTGTTCCCAGTCCTCCGGGGTGGTGTGGTCGCACGGGCAGCGGGTGTGTTCTTCCAGGATTTGGATGTGCTTGCAGGGCAGCCATGTGGCGACTCTGGTGAGGAGTGGTGGTTGCTTCCTGAGGAGCTGGATGCGTTGTTTCTGGAGGTTGGCTGGGGCGTTTGCTGGGCATAGTGCCGAGTGGTAGAGGGGCAACGTCAGTTTCTCTTGGAGCTCCTTGATGTTCTGCTCGGCTGTCTGTGTCGCCGAGCACGCGGGCGAGATGTTGGATGGGGTTGGGGTAATGGTATGATCTCTCGTGTCAGGTATAGGGCGCGTCCTCCGGTACCCAGTCCAGGGTCCGATCGGGCTCCGGTCTGGGGATTATGTGTTGAAGGTGGGTGTGGTTTTGGCCGAGGCCGGAGACCTGGAGGGTAGGCAGGTGCGTAGTGCGCTGGTGTACTGCCTGGTTGTCGACCTTACCATTTCCGTATTGGTGCCTGTGGGATTCTCGTTTCAGGATGTGAAGTTGGACGTAGGGGGGAAGGCTGCGAAGGGCTTTCCAGAGTAGCAGTGCTTGGGCGCCGACGCTCGTCGCCGTGACTTTGTGGAGTGGTTGTCTTTGCTATGCGGAGGAGTAGGTGTGTGTCGACAGTGGCGTCCACTATGAACCAGAGCCGGACAACGTGCGGGAGATGGGCGGGTAGGTGGGTGGCGATTTCGGCGATGACGTCGGCCATAGAGCCAAGTTCCCCGTGAAGGAGGCCCCGTAGGTGGTGTGGCCCGTGTGCTGGTCTGCGTGGTAGTGTTCCCCGCCGTGGGTTAGCTGCATGGTGGCCCCCCCGGTGATGGGCGTGAGGGCAGATTCGCCCGAGCTGTCAGTGAAGAAGAGTAGGTCCGTGTCCCTGTGTGAGGTAGGAGTAGATGTAGTGCAGGATGCAGGCCGTGTCCGGGTTAATGTCGCAGCATGTGAGGGTTTGTATTCGGTGTTCCGGTGTGTTGCAGGAGTGGAGGAGCAGATAGTAGGGGTGCTCGTGCTTGCCCGTTCTGCCTGGTTCGTACATACTGTAACGGATTGCGACTCCTGCCGGGTCATGGCGGGGCGGGGTGGGCCTTGTGGTGAACAGCCATCGAGGTGTGTGGTCGGGGTTGCACGCCACCATGGGGTTCGTGTCGGTGCGGTGGAACCATGGGGCTACCCATTCGTAGGCTTATGGTGGTAGGCGGGTTGTGGGGTGGGTCTGGTGGCGTGCTATGAGGTGTAATACGGGCCCCGGCGTGGTGGGTGCTTCGCGGTCACAGGCCCAACATGTGCCTGGCATGCTCTGGGAGTCATGGGGGAAGTTTGGTAGGTCTCGGGCGGTCATGTGGTACTTCCGTATGCGCCATTTTGCCCCGTGCTGGATGACGGTGCTCTGCGTGGGCTTGGCTTCATTCGGGGCCAGTAGTAGGGTTAGCGGTGCGACAGGGCCCGCCACCGGGGGGGCGGGTTCGTGTTTCGAGGCGCTGGGTGCGTAGGGCGGTGTTGCTGGGATGGGATGGGGCTGCTGTGTTTCGAAGTCTCCGTAGGCTGCCTTCGTGTCTGTACTTCCTGGCAGAGTGTGTCCTGCTGCTGGTGCTGTCTGCGTGAGGTATTGGTGGAAGAGGCAGTATTGAGGCCATTCGGGAAGTTGTGGAAAGGGGGTGTGGTGCGCCCTGCTGTGGTGAAGGACCCGCATTTCGGGGAGGGTGACATATACTGAGGTGATGGAGGCCCCAATGGAGTCTATGGTGTTGTTGGTGCCTTTGAGGTGATGGTGCAGCTCCCCGCAGAGGACCGCCAGGGCTCCTTCCTCCCGGCATGTGTGGTTGGTGAGTATGGCGTGGTGCGGGGAAGGGAGGAGAAGCTGCAGGTGTTTCCACGGGCGCTTGTTTATGGTGGTGGGCATGCCTGTGTGGTGGAGTATCCAGCGTGGGCATGTGTTGCGGTCCCGTTGTGCGGCTTGGAGGCAAATTGTGGCGACTTGGCGGACTTCCGGCGGGTGGTTGTGGGTCATGCGGTGAAGGAGGAGGGCGGTGTGTCTGGTGTAGGCCGCTTTCACCCTGTGCCCTATGGTGTCCCCATAGTGGGGCCATACCGCCCTGATGGCGCGAGTGGGTATGGAGGTGGGCCAGCCCCTGTGTGCTGTTGTGGTTTGTTTCTTGGGAACTCGACTTGTGCTCCTGTGCTTCTTTGTTTCTCAAAATCCGAAGTCCCAAATCCCAAATCGACAAACCTCGCAGGATCTTTAGATGGGGCACCAATAATAACACAATCTCGAAGACATAAACCCTGTTCAGAGATCGAAGTATCTTACAGCGCTCATTCACAGTTGGCATTCGATGCTTCTTTGTTGTTCACAGACTGCAGTGCGATTGCGACTGCGACTTGTGACTTGCGCGCTGCTGCACTGCTTCTGTTCGAAGCAATAACACTACCCCCCCCTTGAGACCTCGAAGAGGTCTCACTCATCTGGGTGGGCGTAACACTGTCCAATTTGCAAAGCAGGCCCGGAAAAAAAATTTTGGACCTCGACATGTGTTGGCTACAGAAGCATAACACTGGTCAAAACTCACAAACTGAGGTGTAGTCATGGTATACCTGTCGTCAGCGCCTCATTCATACGCCGTGTTCGACTCTGCCACGGCTGTGTCTTGGCGGAAGCTGCAGAAGACAACTTCGCCCGGCACACTGCACGGGCGCGGTACCGTCAGCAACGCTGTGGGCACGTCGAGCCATAACATACCATAACGTTGGGCACAGCCATTGAAGCTGATAGCCCAGCAGACAAACGACCAATACATCTGTCAGCTCGAGAGGACATGTGAAGGCAGTGAATACAATTAATGGCATCCAGACTGTCGAATAAGCCATTACTTGGCATCCAGACATGTCGAATCAGCCATTACCTGGCATCCAGACATGTCGAATCAGCAGTCCCTGCCCCACGTAAACGTGGATGAACGATCCACCTGGAGTCGACATACTTCGTGCACTTCCTTCAGTGTCTGGACCCCAGCCATGAACCTGAAGGTGTCATGTCCCGTGTAGTGTCGACGGATATCACTTTCGAGGGCACGCTTCTGAATCAGGATACCAGATCGATGGTTCAGCAATCGAGGTTTGGGATCACCAAGTCGGCCTTCGACGGGGCACTTATACTGAAATACGAAGACATGTTCACGGGCAAGCGGTTGAAATTGTCCAGGTCCCAATGTTTGTGCCTTGGTCGAAAAGAAATCCCAAAGGTTCGACGGTTTCCAAGCGTCCTCTCTCCACAGATCGGCCCGATTGGTGACTTCGAAGGAGGACCCGTCATGTCGACCAGTAGCCCATCGATAGGTTTCCTTCATACCAGTACCAGCGGCCATGCTGTGGTACAACTGACCAGTTCGCGTATCGACTCGCCAATATGGCGTGTCAGCAATCGAAAGTTGTCGCACGACAATGATGGCACTGACGTCATCGACTCCAGGACCGAGGGCATATCGATCGATGACCTCAAGCATGTTGGTTTGAGAACCTGCTTCTTGGAGTCGACCGAGGTGTTGATGTACATACTGACCATCAGCGAGCGAACTCTGCAGAGCAAATCGAACCGCTTCTGCAGTCACAAGGCTTGAGGCCGTGTCATCAATGACCGCTTCAAGGACTTGGTCTCGGCAGCTGACCTTGCGTCGATGTGCAGTCCTGAAATCATCATGGATCGGCCTGAGGTACTTGAAGAATGGGATGTCGAAGTGGTGCTGATAGGCGTTCGACTCTGCCGACAAAAACCTGTGGTCGACGGGATCCGGATGGAACGGGTCACTCGCAGGCGAGTCGGTTTTCTCCATCTCCTCCCGTTCATCAGCATAGACATCCCTTCGGAACTGGACCGCTCAACGCCAACGTTGTTCACCTTCGTATCCGGCCTATTAGGGGGACACCAGGTATTTTGAGGTACCCAGGCGTCGAACCAAATCGGCGGCGTCCACGAAAGGGAAGAGGTTGACATACTCTTCACTGGACGAGTGGAGATCAGCAACTCGTCGGATTGCCTTATCAAAGTCGTGGTATCTGAGCCGTCCGGGTCAAGTCTGGTAAATCGTCGCCAACTGAACAAGGTCGATGGGGGCACCTGGTGCGACAGCGTTGTACGCATAGGGTTCGGTCTGTTCCCCGAGTTGAAAGTACTCCTGGAGCTGGACTGCAAGGTTCTGTGTTCGATGTGGAGCGCACCGATACCGCTTGTACCCAAGTTGAGAGGTGCCTCGTAGGCCTCACAGTTGGTGTCGGCTAAGAAGCAAATCGACTTTGTACGGGAGAAAGGGGGCTCGATCTTCGAAGAGCCAGTCGTTCTCCTGGCAAACCTTCTGGAGATGGCAAATAACTCCAAGGATCGAAACGGCAACGGGAGCTTCTCGTTTCATCCTGTCCTGGGTCCAGAGGCGTGGATACCTGAGGATCAGGTCGATTCCATCGGCAACGTTTATCAGGTCGTCGATTCCTGAGATCTCTCGATGCATGCGGTTGAGTCGACCAATTTGACTCCGCAGGCCATATTCGGAGAGGCTTTGTCGGAATCCCGAATCGAGCTCTTTTCGACGAGGGCTGCTCGAAGATTCTGGCAAGACATTTCGATTTTGGTATACCACTGGTAGCCCGGCTTGCCACCGACACTCCCACGGTCATCGAAAGATGTGTCGGGAGCGCTTCGCGCCATGACGCAGAATCGGTATTCCTCCCTGCTGGCCACCAAATGGCTGTTCGAGAGGCTCGGCAACAGACAGGCAAGCTGCGCGCAAGCGCCGCAAAAGGGGACGCGCAATCCCCGTGCCAGCGTCAGAGGAGAGAAAAAGAAGGGACTCGCATATACCGCCCGTTGATTACGAAATGTAAATACATTGTGTGCTTTGTATGCATTTTGATACATTCTGTCCTCCCTGCATTTTGCAGCTCAGGATGTGTCCGGGTGGGCAAGGCCCGTACAAGAATTTGTACAACACTGAGCCAAATCTGCTTGAAAAGGTCTGCATGCTCCGTGTCTTATGCTGATGGAGGACAGCATTGGAGGGTTTTAAAGAAACTGGACTGGTTCACGAGTTTTGGAGAAAATGCAAAAGGAGTATTTGGTCAAAAATCGACATCGCAAAGCCGAAGGGTTTTCGATCAGTTGACTGAAAGCAGCAGATCTCGGGCAATAGGCAAGGCCGGCGGTGCCAAGGAGGGTGTCTAGCGTGACCCCCAGCAATCCGCTTCAACATTCTTGTACACCGACGTCCGCTCGTCCCAGCCCATACGTGGAGATATGCCGAGACGATCAGTGTCAGCGTACGTACCTGGGTTTACGGCAGATCGCGACAGCGCCAGCGAAGGTCCCAGGCAGGCGCCACTGTTGACGACGAGCCATTGTGCGACGCAGCACGATCGATCACAAGTCCCGGCCCGGTGTACCAATTTGTTTGAGCCGCGTCAAGGCACAGAGGGAGGACTGGACGTGGGATTCCAGTTGGAGGCCACGGAGCGTGCGGCCGATGTCAAGACCTCAGGTGTTGCCCTCTACCCTGAGGAGCAGGCCCCAAGACACAGAGAAAGGACCAGCGTATCCGGGCGCTGGATGAGACCCGCACGGAGACTGGGTTGGGAGATAAGATCTGGTAAGGTATTTTATAGCATCTGTGCGTGTATGGCCCAGATGGGAGCATATATAGCTGGGCTGATTTTAGTAGCGCCCTGGCTACGAGGAGATGGCTTGAGTGACACCTTGGCGCTGCACAGTGCCGCTGGGTTTCTGTACCCGTGCTTGGTGCATACTGGGCATGATGGTTAGCCGTGTACCTTTGGGTCACGGGGTATCCAGTCGAATTTTTTTTTCCATACAGGTCGGGCATAAGCAGTGAGCCTCGCCTCTTCCTGGAGCTATGTGTGTTTGCATAGCGCCACACAAAGCTTTTATCGAGGGGTTGACGCAGAATCGGTATTCCTCCCTGCTGGCCAGCAAATGGCTGTTCGAGAGGCTCGGCAACAGACAGGCAAGCAACGCGCAAGCGCCGCAAGGGGGGACGCGCAATCCCCGTGCCAGCGTCAGAGCAGAAAAAAAGAAGGGACTCGCATATACCGCCAGTTGATTACGAAATGTAAATACATTGTGTCTTTTGTATGCATTTTGATACATTCTGTCCTCCCTGCATTTTGCAGCTCAGGATGTGACCGGGTGGGCAAGGCCCGGAGAAGAATTTGTGCAACACTGGGCCAAATCTGCTTAAAAAGGTCTTCATGCTCCGTGTCTTATGCTGATGGAGGACAGCATTGGAGGGCTTTCAGGAAACTGGACTGGTTCACAGGTTTTCGAGAAAATGCAAAAAAAAGTAGTGTGGTCAAAAATCGCCATCGCAAAGCCGAAGGGTTTTTGATCAGTTGAATGAAAGCAGCAGAGCTCGGGCAAAATGCAAGGCCGGCGGTGCCAAGGAGGGTGTCTAGCATGACCCCCAGCAATCCGTTTGAGCCAGCTGGTAAGGGAATGATGCGCTTCGTCCCCAACTGTCGATGTTGATGGTCTTGCCGAACTCGGAGATAGTGGCCTTCGTCTTGGTGACGACTGCAGCATGTCGTTCGTTCAGGAACATGTGCCTTCCTCGATGACCAGTCATGGCGCTCGACGCAATAGTGAGCACCGGTGGTTCGAGCTTGGTGTATTTAGTTTTCATTGGATCATCCTCGTGTGTCCCAAATCGATAGGGTGGCTTCAATCCGAACGTACCCAATTGTCAGAGTTGTTCCACGGTTTTGATTTCATGGTTGTACTGCGGCATGTTTTAGGGCTGCCACATCGACTCTGGCACCGGCACAGAATCGTAGCTGGGCGGTGTTGTCGACCAACTTTGTGTGGCGTCAAACGCTGAGGGCTCGTACGGATATTCCTCTTCGTCGTCGGACTCGAGCCAGGGTTCATCGTCGTTGTTGTAGTAATGGGAGTCGGATTGGTTCGTTCGAGTAGAAGCTTGCGTCTTCGGGGCATTCGACTGCCAGGATTGTTCGACCCAGTCATTGGGGACAGCTTCATGGTTGTTGTTATAGCTGGAGTCATTCGGCTCTCCGGTATTCGGTCCCCACGACGGTTCGTCCCTGGATGGCCTTGATGTCCAGGTGTTCGGCCTCGATGTCCAAGAACTGTCGACCCATCTGGGCGCTGAACAGAGGAAGGGGAATCAGTCGTCGTATCCCGTGTAGCAGGCAAGATCTTCATTAGAATCGAACCAACCAGGGCTCGAGCACCGCTCTCGAGAGTATTCTGCATCGACTGGGGGCGGGGGCCCGTACAACTTACAGAGTTCTGGCTGCATGTCGGGTGGGGTCCCTCCCTTGGTCGGTTCCCGAACAGGCCAGTTGGCCAGGGCTATCTTGAGCACTTCCAAGCCTGTGGCGCCTCCTGATACGACGGGTCGTCCACTTGGCGCTATTCCTGCAAATTCTCCGCGAGGGAACACACCTCCCTTGCCTCTCTTCGACGGGACTCCTTTTCCTTTCGAGCTCCCAGCATATGCCAACTGGCTGTAGTTCGGCTGTTTGAATGGATCGAGGGGTCGACACGGGCGAGTTGGTGCTGATGCTACCGACAAACAGCGGCCAGTTGAAGTTGTCCTCGCTGGGGGTTTGGCATCAACGTTGTCGTTAACCGCGTCAACATCGATGACGTTCGACGGTGATGCTCGAGAAGGTGGAGGCCGAGAGGAAGTTTGGGGCGTCCGGGATGTAGTACCATAGGCAGAGGCTCCAGCGATCGACCCGGAACCCCGCATGAGTTTTTCGAAAAAACCACGCTCCAATGAAGAGTGAGGTTACTCAGGGTGGAGTCGAAGGAACTCAAGGTACACAGGATCCTCCTCTAGAGCCGTGCTTGACTCCCAAGACCATTTGTTGTCATCCCATTCACAACAGTACAGGAATGTGCGGCGCTTTTTGGATCCCACTCGACGTCTAGCCACAATCTTGACAAGTCGAGGGGATTCTCCACTTTTGACAGGGGGCATCGGGAACACCCACACCGGCTGTCCCTCTCGATGGACGTTGGGTCTTTGCTGTCCAAATTGAAAACTCGCAACCCATCAAATGGGGCAGGGATGTCCATTTTAACATTCTTGCCCTTGTTCAGTACCTCGAGAATTTTGTAAGGGCCGCACCAGACAACATCGAGTTTCCCTTTATGTCGATATTCCGGTACCAACACCCACCATCGTTCACCGACTTCAGGCACTCGAACGTGTCGGTCCATTTGCAGGACCAGATGCATCTCGCGTCGACGTTCTTCGGCAAGCATTGCACGCACAGAATCGAAGGTACGTTCCGCCTGTTGCATGTAATCATTCACGGTCGATGGTTCATGTGCATGAGAAGTCATTCGGGGAAATGCGAATCGAAAATGGGGTGTTCGTCCTTCATCTATCTCGAAAGGGGATAGCTGAAGGCTATTGGATGTCAGGTTATTGAACTCAATTTCCGCAAACAGGAGGTCGACATCCCACTCATTGTTGCCGAAGATGCCGTGTGTACGCAGGCGCTGGAGGATCGACTGGTTGCTGCGCTCCGCCAGGCCATTGCCTCGAGCGCGGTTGGCCACTGTTTGATGCATCTCAATCTTGAAACGCTGAGCCAACTCTTTCCACGCCTGAGACTCGAAAAGCTTGTCTTCGTCAGAAGAAATTTGTCGAGGGCATCCTTTCAGTCGAACTACTTTACGCAGGAACACATGGATAAGGTCAACGGCTGTCATATCCTTGGGACAGGGGATGAACATTCCGCGCTTGGAGAATCGGTCGACTCCAGTCATGATGACGTCATGGCCCCTTGTGGTCGGCGGCAATCCTGAAACCCAATCGATGGACACACTGTGCCATTTGGTGTCGGGCACCGGCAATGGTCTTGGCACTCTGCCGGTGTCGACTTGCCTTGATTTTGCGGCGTGACAGACATCCCAACTTAGTATGTATCGTTCGACGTAGTGTCGCAGGTGCGAACATACGTAGTCACGCTTAGTCAGGGTCATGCTTCGAAGGACACCTGAATGGCCATAGAACACCGACTCGTGATACATAGCCACAATTGACGTAACCAGTGTTCGAGGAACAAGCACACGTTTGCCCATCATCGACAAATGGAAGAATTTGCTATCATCGAAGGACAACTTGACATCTCGAAGCTGGTGTCGCGCCACAGGGCTTCGAACCGCGACTTCGTAGATGTGCTTCGTTCGTGGGTCTTCTCGATAGGCTGCTGCCCACACAGCTGTCGAAGTCAAGTCTTTGCACTGGTAATGTCGATGTACTCGGCCCTGCGTACCTTTAAGACTCGAAGGGTACGGCGTGTTCGACCCAACTTTCGGCAAGGGAACTGATTGTAATGTGCCATCACGATGACGTTGACAGCGAATCAGCTCCGCCATGGTCGGTGCATATCGAAGTTCATTGCCAAAAGTGACTCGAAGAGGGCAATCCATGCTCACATCGGGAAGGTCCTTGGTGTCGGCAGGTGTGCCTGGCTCATTGCCAGCCTCATCGAGATGCATGTCTTGTTGGTGTGGATCCTCAGCCATGATCTCGTCCGATGGCACTGGCTGCAGTCCCGGGTCCTCCGGCTCGACAGTCGTCGTTGATGGTAGCGGCTCCAGGTCCTCTGGCTGGACGGCGGGTTCAGTGTCGAATTGGGGGGCTGGTTCCGCAAGTTCATCAGCGTCAGGATCCTTCCCCACGGGGTGTCCGCCTCGAAGCAAAACGTACAGGTGGTGGTACGGCTGGGGCCACACCTCGTCATGAGAGAATGAGTTCTCAAGTACATGTAGGAACTCATCGACAGGTTCTCCCTCCGGTGAAGCCCAATTTTCAACCAGGGGAATTGCGAAAGCCTGTGTACGTGTGGCATTTTCGATATCCATCAACTGTTGCGAAGTTAGACGGGAGCAGGCGTCTGCCGCAGGATCCTCGAGGCCCGGTACGTACCACAACGTCAGGTTGTATTCTTCGAGGAATTGGGACCATCGTGCTTGCGCTGGTGTCAGCGGTCGAGGACATGTCTTGAGATATCGAAGACTTTCGTGGTCAGTGTGCACGTGCACCTGCTGCGGTCCTCAAAGTAGGTGAAACCACTGTTTCAAGGCTAATACGATGGCCAACAACTCCTGCTCTCGAATCGGGTATCGAGTTTCGGCAGGCTGCATTTTCCGTTACATGAAGGCAATAGGTCGAAGATGTCCCTTGTACTTCCCATGCGCACAACATTGCGCCAGCGTAGCACCCGAGCAGTCTTTTGAAGCGTCTGTGTACAGGTGATACGGCTGTCGAGGGTCAATAGCACTGAGATGTGTCGCATTGATCATCGCCCGCTTCAGCTTGTCGAAGGAAGCCTGATGAACAGCTGTCATTTTCCACTCGAAGTCTGCTTGAAACATCGCAGTCAGAGGGGCTGTGACAGCTTGGAACCCTTCGACAAACTGCTGGTAAAATCCACACAATCCAATGAATTGTCGACTTTCATGAACCGTAGTTGGCGGAGGCCAACCTCGAATGACCTTGATCTTTTCGGGGTCCATGTGTACTCCATCTTTGTCGATGATGTACCCACAGAAGGGTATTCTACTGTGAAAGAATGAGGATTTATCGATGCAGGGAGAGAGCTGGTGTTTGCGGAGTAGTTCATGTACCAAATCGAGATGTCGTTGGTGTTCATCCGCATCCTTCGAGAAGACGAGGATGTCGTCGATGTACACCCATACAAAGATCCCCAAGTGGTCTCAAAGGACATCATTCACGACGTGTTGGAACGTCGACGGCGCATTACAGAGGCCAAAGGGCATTACAACCCTTTCGAAGGCGCCAAATTGTGTGTTGAAGGCGGTTTTTTCGATATCTTCGTCTTGGATTCAGATCTGGTGGAACCCACTAACAAGGTCGATCTTCGAGAATACAGTGGAACCCCCCAGTGTACTCAAGATGGATTGGATCGATGGCAAGGGATACCGATCTCGTACAGTTCGCGTATTTGACGCTCGGTAGTCGACGCACATGCGCCATTTACCATTCGCTTTCTTCACCAGTAGGCAACTCGCTCCGTATGGACTCAAGGATGGTCTGATCCGACCAGATCGATGCAACTT
The DNA here is from genome assembly GCA_964036045.1 of Eutreptiella sp. 'Long Island Sound 2002'. Lineage (NCBI taxonomy): Eukaryota > Euglenozoa > Euglenophyceae > Eutreptiales > Eutreptiaceae > Eutreptiella > Eutreptiella sp. 'Long Island Sound 2002'. The sequence goes on from OZ038382.1 coordinate 116,407,898, forward strand.
GTCAAATTGTCGTCGAATTTCATCTAGTTGGCTCGGATCCATTTGTAAGGGTGTACCCGCGGTGGATTGTCTTCCGAATCGAGGCGTATTCGATGATCTCTTCCAGGTCGATACGGAGGTAGGTCTCCATACTCCGCTTTCTCCCGGTCGTAGAGGTCCGCCCACTTGTGTAATCGATTTGGCAGTTTGCGTCGAACGGGGTCAAGCCGGTCATCATTGCCATCACTGGCGTGCATCTTATACATTTGATCGACCGGCACTGCTGGTCGAGGCATGCAGCACAGAAATACTTGATCTCCCGTGAGATCAGATTGACGGGTCTCTCTTTTGAGTATCGGCAACAAAATGTACTCAATCTCCATATCGCTGCAGTCCTCATCGGTGATACCATCTTCCGTTCCGGACTCATTGTACATGTCAGTACCGCGATGAACGTGTGTCGACGAGTGTACGTCAAGGTGTTCCTTTGCATGTGGGGTAGGATTCCCAAGCGGACTTGCTTTCGAGGAACTGGATGAAAGTATCGAAAGAAGGTCCAGCTTCGAACCTGCTTGAAACTGTAGCTGGGTGGAATGTCTTGATTTGCCAAAAGATACCCGGTACGGATTCGAACCATGTTGGATGTCGGCGTACCGTTCCTTCCAGTTGACAGTTGGGTTGTAGCTTCGAAGCCATGGTAGTCCAAGTACCACATCCGGCAAAATCTCCAAGACCTTGAAGTGATGACAAAATACAAGCTCTCCAACTCGAACATAAGCTCTCGTGTAGTATCGTACTTCGACCTGGTTAGCTCCGGCTGTCAAGACGTGTCCAGTGTTTCTCAGTTTATAGAGGGGCAGTCGCGCCCTTCTTGCAGTTTGCATCGACATACATTCGCTGGTCGCCCCACTGTCGACCAACAGTTCCACTCTGGAGTCAAAGGAGTCTTCACGACATGCGCAAATGCGCCCTCAAACCGTGAACAGAGACACATGCTCAGGTTCGGTTCCTTCACCATTGACACCTCCAAGTGTCGAATTCTTTTCGGGTTTATGGGTGCTGGTGGTGGTGTTCAGCTCTTCTTGAGGACTTCCGCCACCAGGTCTTCGGAATCGTTTTCTAGGCCGTTGTAGGCCTTTCTCTGCTCTTGGAGCGGGATCGAAACCGTCCCTTGCTGTCTCGACTCTGATCTTGTCTTGGTGTGTTCAACCTTGATTCCCGACGTTCTTGTCCTCGGGATGGCGGTTGACCTTTTGGGCAGTCACGGACCAAGTGGCCTTGTTCACCACAATTGTAGCAACGCCTGCTTTCTCGACCATCTTGGCGTCCACCATGTTGGCGTCCGAACCGTTCACCAATGTAGGCATGTAGCTCGTCTCGGAGCTTGGCAATTGCATCGAGGTTCATCGGCTCTGCCACAGTCGAAGCCGTGGGCGCTGCAGCTGGGGTCGGCATGGGATTGACGTGTGGCGTTGGCATAGGGTTGGATGGGAACGTGGAAGTCGACGTAGGTGGAACCATCATAGGCGGGGGTCTCGACACTGCAGGACCCAGAGTGTGATCTGATGTCGTTCTCGATGCGTTCTGTACCTCTTCGAGCTGATACCCAGCCGCAATGTAGGCTTCCGCGATGGTCTCTACCAAGGCATCGAATCCAGATGGCCTATTAGAACGCCATCTTCAACAATGTACTGCCGACAAACAGCGTCATTCAACAAACCTTCAACAAATCGAGAGTTGACGAGGTAACGCATCCGGAGGTCACTGGTGTTATTCTTCGACTTGATAACGCAAGTACCAAAATTCCCGAACGTAGTCTGCATGTCGAGGGAACTCGCTCTCTTTCAAGCTCAACATCCTCGACAATTACACCGGTTCATGGGATATGCAGTCGAAGCGTTGGTCTAACACACGCATGAGCTCGAACCAGTCATCCTGTACAGCCTTCGTCAAGCTATGATAATGCTCAGCAGCACCACCATCGAGGATGAATGACATGGTTGCCGCCTGATCGACGGGTGAGGTGATATCCGACAAGGTGAAGGCTCGTAACAAATCCTCCTTCCCTGTTCGAAACTCTCATCATCCAGGTCTTCCAGAGAATCTCTTGACCAGTTTGTTCAAGCGCTCGACACGGCGTCCCAAAATCTCTTGCGTAGGAGCACGCTGGACTGCGAACTGATGTGCTCGATGTGGTTCTAAGGCAGGCAGTTGTGGAAGTGGTTGCTGACCAGTTGCTGCAGTAGCATTTGCTGTTGTTGCCTGCAATGCCTCAATGCGTTGTTCCAATTCGATAACTTTGGCTTGAGTATCTGCAAGCTTTTGCAAACAGCTGTGAAGATCATGAGAGAGACATGGAAACCACTCGCTTTCTCGACTAGCGATGCGCTCTGCGATGAACGTTTCTAACGAGATCAAAAATTCGTGATGAAAGGGTGAATCACTTCGAAACAGACTGTCTCTGATGAAGTGCAGCATGGCTGCATCGTCGAAGGATCGCTCCATTGTAGATCAAAAGCCAAATCAAGTTGACAGCGTCGAAGATTGAACTCGAATTGATCTCCCCGCCACCTAGCTGGCTACCTCTTGTTGTGGTTTGTTTCTTGGGAACTCGACTTGTGCTCCTGTGCCTCTTTGTTTCTCAAAATCCGAAATCCAAAATCCCAAATCAACAAACCTCGCAGGATCTTTAGACGGGTCACCAAAAATAACACAATCTCGAAGACGTAAACCCTGTTCAGAGATCGAAGTATCTTACAGCGCTCATTCACAGTTGGCAATCGATGCTTCTTTGTTATTGATAGACTGCAGTGCGATTGCGACTGCGGCTTGCGACTTGGGCGCTGCTGCACTGCTGCTGTTCGAAGCCATAACAGTGCTGCCCATGCCTTGGTGACGGCGCGTGTGGCCAGCTGGAGGGCGGTGGTGGGGTCTGTCAGGTGGAGTGCCTGGATGCCTCTGAAGGCGTTCAAGACCCCCGTGAAGTAGTAAGCCAGGCTCTGGTGGGATAGGGGGAGGGCCTTGGTGGTCGGGGACGCATATCTGGGGAGATGGGCCAGGTGTGACTGCAACTTGGGAGGGAGGGTGGTATCCTCAGGTTGGCGGCCTAGATCACCCCCAGGTGGGTGGTGGCTTCCGCGACTTGCCAGGGGGGTCCTTGTGGCCCTAGGGTGGGGGGTTTGGCAGACCCCTTGATCATGGCCACCGACTTTGTGGGGTGGACGATGAGGTTGTTGCGGTAGAGGTAGGAGATGGTCACCTCCACTAAGTCGTGGCTTGCTGGGTGACCATTAGTCCGGGGTCTGGGGTATCGGCTTCGTGTGGGGTGTGTGCGACTGTGAGGTTGGTGTCGTCCGCGAAACCCACCAGGGGGGAGAGGAGGTGGTAGGGTGCGTAGGCCGGGTAATCTGGTTCGACTGTGAGGGCCAGGGGGAGTGTCACGAGGAGGTACAGGAAGGGGCCTTCTGCTCCTCCTTGGGGGACCCCGCTGCTTGGCTCCAGGAGGGGGGTGAGGCCTGCTCCGGTGCGGACTGTGTATTTGCGGGTGCGGATGTAGCCGGAGGCGAAGTTGTAGAAGGGGAGGCCCATGCGTTTCCACATCGCCTCCAGAAGGAGCCAGGGGGTGTTCGGGAAGGCTCCCTTGACGTGGAGGGAGGCAATGATGAGGTCTACCGGGTCCATGTCGGCGATGGTGTCCTGGAGGAAGATGGCCTCGTGTAGGGACCGGCCCGGGATGGCCCTCCAGAGGCTGGCGGGTATGTGGGGGTCCAGGTGGCGGCAGATGCGGCGCAGGAGGATGGTCCAGACGATTTTTACCTCTGTGACTGCGCTGACTATTGGGCGCCAGTTGTCCGGGTTGGCCCAGTCCCCCTTTTTTTAGAGGGGGCAGACAAAATTTGCCCAGTCTGGTGGCAGGGGGATTAGCCCGATGACAATGTCCCAGAGGCGGTGGGCGAGGATGCGGAGGAAGTGGGCGGGGAGGTGGTAGTATGCCTCTGCAGGGAGGCCGTGGTAGCCTGGGGTTTTGTGTTGCCGCCGACTGTGGTTGGCCCTCCGGACTTCGTGGATGGTAAAGGGGCGCTTTTCCAGTTGCCTCCTGTGGGCGTGGTTGAAGACCTAAGGGAGGCGGTCAAAATTGGCCTGGGTGTCCGTGTCCAATGTGTCTTGGGTGGGCGTGTGTTGATGGAGGAAGCTGTCTTGGGTGGGTTGGAGCACGGTGGCTGGGTCGTTGGTGAGGGAGCCGTCCTCCTGCCTGACCGTGGTGATGGTGCGGTGGCCGGTGTCGGTCATGGTGTCGTTGAGGTGGGGGTTGGCCTTGTAGAAGAGTTCATGTTGCGCATACCGTTCGTGTTCTTGGGCGATGCGCTGTTGCCTGTGGATGTGCCACTGCTGCACGTCTGCCGTGATGTGGCCTATCTGCGTCCCGCAGTGGTGGATGCGGCGGCGGGTTTCGGGGCTGTCGGTGTGGATGAGGGTCGCCAGTTGTTGCTTCGCATGCCTCAGGTCATGGAGCATGTCCCCCAGGGCCGTGGGCGGTCGGTCGTCCTCAGTGTGGGCGTGCTGCTGGAAACCGCAGGCGACGGCGGCTGTGCGCTTGGATGTGAGTAGGTCAGTGGGGTCCGGTTGGATGCGCCGGGCGCGGTCTATGGCCCTTTGATATTGGGACCAGGCCTGTTTGTCGTGCAGTGAGGGCATCTTCAGGGGGGGTGGTAGGCCTTGGTCCGCATACTCTGGGCGGCTGGGGGGAAGGTTGGGGATGGTGAGGCGGACATGCAGGGGGCTATGGCCTGTGGGTCCCAGCGGGAGGGGCCCGTATCAAGCCTCCGCCCGGATGATGGTGGTGAGGTTGCCATAGCATATTTCGATTCGGGAGGGGGCGGCCTCTGTTTGGTGGGGGAAGTGGGATGGTTGGCCTTCGAGGTTGGCCGTCAGGTCCACGAGCACCAGCACTTCGATCGTATTGCGGACTGTATGGTCTCGAGATGTGGCCTGTCCTCCTCGGTCCGCCAGGGTGGGGGCGGTGTTAATGTGGCCGATGATGATTGTGGGGGCGAGCGTGGCCATCTGGCGGTATGCTTCGGCCAGGGCTTGGCAGAAGGGTTCCCTGGCGTCGCCGAAGGGGACGTGGGCGTTGATGACGTTGAGTTGCCATCCGTCCCCGACGACCCCGTAGATGCTTAGTCCCCCTGCGATGCTGAAGTGGTGGACGAGGTGGACGTGGATGCCGGCTTGGGCATATAGGGGGGTCCCCTTTTGCCAGTAGCATTTGTACGCTTTCTCGTCCGGGGTATATATGGGGGTGGTTTCTGGAGGGTCGTTGCGTTGTAGGCCTTGTTCCTGGAAGGTGAGGAGGTTGGGAACCCACTCCGCCCCCTGTGCCATCAAGAGCTCCTGGAGGGCGGCTGTGGCGTCCTTGGAGTATGTGATGGCCGGGTGGTTGAGGTCGAGGAGGTTGACGGTGGCCTCGGTCGGGGCGCGCCGGGGCTGTGGAGGCTTGCGTCCCCAGCCCTCACCCCGTCAGGGAATGGGATTGGGGCTTGGGGACATTTTGCCTGGTGGTGGGCGATTGGGTAGGACCGACAGGGGGAGGTCCTGGCTCCACTCACTCCCCCGGTGACCGTATCGGCCCCAGCTGAGCACACGCAATAAGGTGGGATACGCCCAGGACGGTTGGTCAGCAGCCAGCGGTCGCACCGGCCTTGGGGGGGTGACCAATGGGCCTGACCAAGAGCACTCCCCACGGCACGTACTGCGGCTCGGGCCCAGCGAGGGGCTGCGGGTAGGGCACACCGTCCATCGTGGCAGGCAAGAGACACGCCTATCCCGCAAGGACTCCCCTGCGACCCACAGTGTACCCGACCCCGGTGTGGGGAACGGCTGAAGTACCTGGCTACTAAAGAAGGTCCCTACCAGGACCGGCCCCCGCTGTGCCCCTTCCGCCTGTAATCCCCGCTGACTTGCTCCGGATCAATGCTTGCATTTATCAAAATCCAGGATCCAAAACCAAAAATATAGAAAATAGAAAATACAATCCTCCTTCAACCCTGAATGGCAACCAGATCCCACAAGTATGGCAATAACCCAATTCACAATCCAAATCAGGCTGCGGGCTTTCGTTCAGCACACCGGTATTCCCACGGTGGCGGGCATGTACAAGAATTGCACCAAGGAAGAAAGCCCTGAAATTGGCATATGAACACAAATAAAGCAAAGTTGGGGAAAGAGGTAAACATACACATTCCCAAGCATAAACCTCTCATTCCCTGGACTCAAGACCTTCCCTTGACTCACCAACATATTGCCCTGAACCAGGTCAAATGATATGGCTGAATGCCATGTGTCACAAGTCACTACATAAACCCCAAAAATGTGTTCACTCCCGAGCCTCTAAATCCTAGCCCAAAAGGGAAGGTGGCGTGTCATGGGCTAGAGTGGCACTCAGGACCATGCCCTACCCTGACATAACCTTGGTTGGACTTGGGGTTGAATGGGCTTGGAGAACTGCCCCATGAAGATGACCTCACAACATGGTAAAATCAGGCAAATCACCCCATTATGTCCAAAAATCAATTATATGCTCAAAAATGCACATGGCAAATGTTCATATGCTCCATGCATGTGTCAAACCGGAAAGTAATATACAAGGGTGATATAGACCAAAGGTCCATGCCCATGAATATCCCATCATTGGCTCCGAAACTCTTTCGATTATGTACATGACATGCTTCACAAGTCAGCTCATGAATTTGAGACCTAATTTTGTGAGGCCTCGTGTGCCAAGCCAAAGTGACTACATGATCCGGCATATGGTGAGGTGCAACACCGAAGCTAATGCCAACATATAAGCAACATACCATAGTTCACGGATCTCTAGGCACTTTGCTGTTAGCCGACCAGTTGAGCACATAAAACACAAAAATGAGCATAAAATGAGGTCAAAAACACGAAAATATGTCCAAATACAAAGTTGTCATGATAGTATATCTCTATGGTCACCCATGATATCCGCTCATGATTCAATACACAAATGATTGGAACTATTTGCGAACAATTCCCCCACTTGGATCCCCAATCAGGCGCATGGAGATACCTTCGCCACTAATATCTACATGCCCCATGAAAATGGGAGTGCACCCATGGATCTCTTTGTCAAACATACCATGAGCAATACATACGCGGTAGACTTGGTCTAGCGCTTTGAATCCCACAATTGGGACATGGGCAAAGCCCTTGTCACGTATGGCTCCTCATCTCTTCGGCCACACGAAGATATATAACATGGGCGTGAGCATATCAAGACACATATCATACATATAAAATATACCCTCAAAAGTGGCTCCCACCATGATATGCCATGTCCCTCCATTGGCATAACTTCACGTTAAAAATACGTAGGAACCCAAGGAAAGTTGCTATGCAACCCCAACACTCATGCAGCACACTCGAAAGTCGCATTAAAATATTCGGTTGCACGGTCCAAGAGTTATATATCACTTTATACCTTCTTGACCCTTTTCCCTTGCTACACCGGGCATGTGTGCGCACCAAAGGCGTTTGATGCTTCCTAAATTAAGTTGAGACCAAGGCAGTTCCCACCCAACCTTCTTTATTCTCATTCCTCACACTCGCGCGTAGATATGGCTCTTCAAAGTGATCCCACGATTCGATTTTGTTTCCCTTATATCTCCAAGTCAAATGGGTGGCAAGTATAAGGGAAACCTGATTCGGGCATAGGGGAAGGAGTATGACCACTCGAAGAAGTCCAAATCAAGTGCTGCGATGTCGAAGTCGAAAATCCGATTTCGACATCACGAAAAATTCCGATTAAATTTTCGAGTGCTTATTTAGAAAATTGCGGAAGCAACGAACCCTTTACGGATGAAATCTGACCCTTCAGAAACGTTTCCGCCAAAATATCTGGAAATAACAGTTAACCAATCGGTTAACGCAAAATCGCGAGCCAACTGACAGTCGCCGATACATTGACTATCAGAACGAAAGGCTGAAAAATTACGGAAACATTATGATAATAAAACCCTGTTGATTCCTGATATTCTGCTATATAAATCTCCGCTGGCGGTGCCTCGGTTCTGAATATGGCCGCTCATAGCCGGAATGGCCAAACCTATCACACTATCACATCGGGTTAGTTCAGGTGGATGGGAGAGTATGATATCAGCCAATGGCGGCTTGCCGGCACATAGATACACACCCCAAGTGACCCCAAGATGGCCACGGGGGTCCGAACCGGCTTCACCCCCCTTCTCAGAGCGTTGTATCCGCTCGGAAACCAATGAAGAGAGGACGGGAGGACCCCAATGGGCTCCAAACCCCCCCTCCATGTCCCAAGGACACATGGAGGCCCCACACACGTCGTAGGCGTCCCCCATGCCCCAAGGGATGGGTGAGGACACTGATAATCAGCGCCCTACGCCATATCCGGTCTCCTCTTGATCTACAACATGGACCAAGGGGATCAAAGATAGAAAAACGTCGTCGGTCGACCTAAATAAGTATACCACAATGCAATATATATGTGGAGATCGAGTGAAGGGGGTATATGGCCGATCAAGGCCGAAAAATCCCCGGATGAACGCCCTCACTTGTCTCCCCATTCACAGAAACAAACAAAATGCCAAGGGGGGATCCATTACGGTGCTACAGCAGCAACCAAATGGACCAATACGTCCTTGACATCCAAAGAAATACCCTTTTTCTTTAGGTAGTCCATCCAGACCGTGGTGTACCTCGGCACGAAACTGCTCGGAGGTTCCCACGAGTCCCTGGACGCGGCGAATCCCTTCCATCGGACTTTATAAAGCCTTCCCCCAGGCGTCCCCGGGTCCGGCTTGTCCGCCAGGATCTTCTCCGCGGTGAAATCGTCGTCCTCACCTTCGTCGTCCGAGTCCACATCGCCGGCCGTGAACTCGAAGGTGACGGGACGTCCGCTGGGGTCTGGTGCTCGGGGACGAAGCTGGGTATGGTCGCGGTCCAGGATCTTGTTATCCCCCACACGAACCGCATACACATCCTGTCCGACCTTCCGCACGATTACCCCCGGCACATACCAAGATGCCTGCCGATGCCTGGACAGGACATCCTTGTGGTGCCGCTCCACCCACACAGTGTCTTGGAGAGCATACTTCTGGACTTTTCCTTGCTTGAAGTACTTGGCCCTCTTGTCATGCTCGTCCTGAAGTGCCTTGCACACCTTGGCCGCCGTGTCGTCCGCCTCAGACATCATAGCGTTCGCATCCCGGGCCACTTTGCCATGGTTCATCCACGGGAGAGTGCGTGACACTCGATCCCGTAGGAACAGGATGCGATGGGGTGACAGTCCAGTGGGTCCCGGAAGGTCGTGATACGCCTGGAGCACTCTCCACAGCGAGTTATACCAGTTCCGGCCCGGTTCGTCAATGTGTAGCTGGCGGAACTTCTCGAACATCTGCCGCCCGGCCACCTCAGCACAGCCATTGGACCGGCTGTGGTACGCCACGGTCTTGGCATGCCGAATCCCCATGTGCTTGCACATCGTCTTGAACCACGTCCCCACGAATTGACTGCCGCGATCGCTGCAGATGACAGCTGGGACATCGAAAATCGTCAGCCAATGCCTGATCATGGCATTAGCGACGGTCTTGGCCTGCAGCCCCACTCCAACCTTGTCCTTCTTGTCCTTCTTCTTGGACTTCTTGCCAGGGACCGCCACGATATACCCACTGTGCCCATCCACCGCCAGGATGACACAGTCGTAGGTCTCTCCTTCCACGGTGACCTCAGGCATGGCGAATACATCCATGGCCACGGACCGCATAGGGGCCTCCGGTATAGCCGTATACACCGGGTTGCCCGCTGTGGAGTGGTTGGGGCTCTTCGTGGCCCGACACACGGCACAGTCGCTGCAGTACCTGTCCAGGATGGCGTAATACCCCGGAGGGAACTTGAAACGCCACTCCAGGTCCTGCTGCATCTTGTCTCGGCCAGGATGCATGAGCTGGGCGTTGTGCCAATGGTCAATGAGCTGCTCCACTCGGTTCTCGGGCACCAGCAGCTTGTCCTTGAGGAACAACTTGTCGCCATCCTCGGTCAAGCCCTCGGGCCATTCGCCGTCCGACGGGGCGCTCACGGCATTCCAGTACTTGCTCCAGTGCTCGGATGCCGCGTAGTCATCCGACCAGTCTTCTGTGAGCACCGACTTGACTAGCTCTACAGGGGCCACCATCCATTGCTCGAGGGTTTCCTCTCGAATAGCTTGGACGCGGGCACCCCGGAACTTGGCCAGGTCCGTATGGTTTGCCATCACCACAAAGCACTTGACCCCCTCTTGCTCCATGACCTTCTCCATCTCGATGATGCGCTTGGCCTCCTCGGTCTCCTCAGCGTCCCCATGGCTGGATATGTCCATCCACGCCTTGCCCGCGGGGTAGGCCCAGCGACTGAGGCAATCCGCCACAGTGTTGTCCTTCCCCGGGATATACACGACGCTGAGGTCGAACTTGGCGAACGTCTCGTGCCATCGGGCCCTCCTTGCCGCTGGTCCTGAGGGGGTGTCGACATGCTCCTTGTGCCAGCTCTGTAGGGACTGGTGGTCCGTGCAAACCACCACCGGCTGCAGTCCGATGTGGCCAGACCACTTCCTGAGCGCACATACAATGGCGTATGTCTCCTTCTCCCTCGCGGTCCATGTTCGGCGTTGGCCCTCGGCCAGGATCCTGCTCCAAAACGCCACGGGAACATGAGTCCCGTCGTCCCGGACTTGCTCGAGGACTGCCCCCACGGCATAGTCCGAGGCGTCTGTCCGTAGCACGAATCCCTTGTCCGGGTCCACCAGGAACAACCCCAACTGCCCAAGGAGTCGCTCTTTCAGGCGGTTGAATGCATCCTCAGCCTCAGGGGTCCAGGCAAGCTTCTTCTTGCTCCCCTTCCGGCCGTCAAACTTGCCCACTTGCAGCATCTTGTGCAGCGGCCCCGACAGTTCTGCATACATCCGGACATAGCCCGAATAGTAGTTGCAGAACCCCATGAAGGACCGGAGTTCGCTGATGGTCTGGGGCTTCTCCCAGTGGTGCAGGGACGCCAGCTTCCCAGGCATGGGACGGCGTTGCCCATGACCAACCACGTGACCCGCGAACTCCACTTCCTTCACGAAGAGTGAGGCTTTGGTGGGTTTGCACACCATGTTGTGTTTGTCCAACTCGCTGAGGACTCGGCGCAGATCCTTCTCATGCGCATCGATGAGCTCATCCTCAGTCATGTTCTCCTTTCCGGACCCGATGATGATGTCATCCACGAAGGGATCCGCACAGTCCCGGACAGGACCGAGTAGGTCCTCCATCATGCGCTGGAAAACGGCGTTGCCATTCTTGGCACCCATAGGCACCACTTTCCACTGCATGGGCCCAAGCGGCGTCGACATCGCTGTGCAGGGCCTGGAGTCCGGGTGTAGCGGCATCTGGTGGTAACCGTGTTTCAGGTCCAACACCGTGAAGATCCGCTTTTTCTGTTGCTTTTGGAGGATGGAGTCGATCAGGGGGAGCGAGTACGAGTCTTGCTCGGTCTGCTCGTTCAAACCTCTGTAATCAACCACCAACCTCCACTCGCCCTTCTCCTTCTTGGGCACGATGAAGGCTGGGCTGGCCCACTCACTGTCGGAGGGTTCGATCCATCCCCGCTCAATGAACTCGGCCAACAGCTTCTTCATGGCCTCGGCCCGATCGCCCTGAAGTTGGTACTCCCGATGACGATAGATCTTCGGGTTCGGCTTCAGCTTGATCTTTGCTGTACCAAACCTCCCACGATCTGGAGGGTTCTTGTTGGCGACGCCACTGAATAGCCGCGGATAGGCCTTGATCAGCCTCTCCTTCAGCTCGGCGACCTTTGGGTTCTCCTGGGCCTCTTCAGCCGCTTGCTTCGGTATCGATACAACCGACCGCACTGCGGTATAGGCCTCTTCTGGGTCCGAGTCCGACTTCTCCTCGTCCGATATGCCGTCTTCATCGTCGTGGGTCTCGACTCCCACCGATACTCTTCGAAAATTTGCGGCCTCGGGCTGGTGCTCGTCGCTACCGGTTCCCACTCTTGGAAAACCCCACGTTGGTGGGTCCGACCCAACCGGACCGTCGTATTGGTCCGCGATGTGGTCCATGACCCTCGCCAGGAACTCATCCTTCTCGTACTTGCCAGTGACCAACATCTTGTCATCCCACCAATGCGGAGATGTGACCATGGCCCGCCTCTTCTTGGCTGCCACACGGTCGTGCATCCCCATTCGCATGTAGTTGACGACGTTGTCGATCTCGGCGTGGGACAGGACGTCAATGCCATCAATTGGCTGATCCGTCCCCTCCTTGGGCTCAAACATGACCTTCATGGGCACCGCCTCCACCCTACGGATGAATGCTTCATCACCCGTGGGCTGGGCTTGCGCCCCATCCACCAGGAAAGCCTTGGTACCCCACGCTTGACCCGGGGAGGGCATTGATACACCCTTGGCGTCGATGAACAACTCCTCCTCTGGCCCGAATGACATCTCGTTCAGGGTGATGGAGTCCAGCGTCGACTTGAGACCCTCCAGCGGACATGGGGTGGATCCTATGCCGGTTATGACCAGGATCCCCTTCGCCCTATCCGCGATGATCTTCTCCACCGTACGTCTGGTGATATCCAGGGAGCCATGCCAATACATGGGTCCCCACTCCTTCAAACCCCAATGCCTATGCCAGGCTGAGTCTCCTCGATGCCAATGCCTCCTACACTTCCGCAGAAGTGGGGCCTCCCGGGAAGCGAAGACGTCCGTCTCGGGCACTTCAGCTCCCAGCGTCTGAATCATCCTGGTGTACACTTGTGGCGCCATTCCATACTCCGTGAGCTGAACTCCACGGTCTCCTCTGGACTTGGCACCCACAGCTTGCACCGCTCGGACGATCCGATCCTCTTCCTCAGCATTCCATTGGGATGACCCGCACGCATAATCCGTGGACAGCTATGTGAGGCATTCGTCGTCCTCCCGGACCAACGTTGCGCGATGGGGAAGGGCTCCAATGGCGTTGGCCACCATGAAGTCATACCCCATGATCATATCCCAATCAGTATTGTCGGCCACGTAGAAGTTCCCGGATAGAGTGCTTCTCTTCGCCTGATCAGGGCGGTTCAAGCGCTCATGTTCCCAGAATTCCATACTGATAGTGGCCTCATGGGTGCCACCACCCATGATCTCTCCGTTGGCGACCTTCAGGCGGACCGGTCTCTGGCTGGGCTGCAGGAATTCCTCCTTGAACAACCCTGTCCGGACCAGGCTCACCTGGGCACCCGTATCCACCAACACATCCACCACCTTCTCCTCTCGTCCGCACCGTATTCGCACTTTCAAGTGCAACTGCCGCTCGTCGCCATGAGGTGTATGGACGACTCTCACGGCATGCAACTCTAGCACGTCCGGGTGCATCAGGACTTCAAGGGTATGGTCACGGATGGTGTACATCTTGGGTTGGTCCTGCCCGTCCACGGGGCTCTCCGTGGTCGCTCCTTCCTTCTTGCCATGTCCCGTACCCACATGTACTTCCCTTGGCAGGGCGCTCCAGGGGTTGGGAGTGGCGAAACTCAGTGGTTTTGGCTCTTCCGGAGCCTTCTTCGGCACCCGATGTGCCTTCGCCCGCTCAGGGATTCCACTGATTTTCGGAGGAGAGACCTCCGAGGTCCCACTCCCGTGGGGGCTCCTCTAGACTTGGCTTCCCGCAGCCCCTTCCGGCTGCGATCCGCCAGGACTTTGTCCTCCACTTTGCTGGGCTTTGAGTTCCGCCAACGTCCTCAACATGTCCTCAGCAACTTCCTCGATCAACCTAACTCGTCGGTCTTGGCCAGGTCCACCACCATAGCCTCTTCCTCCGCCTTTTCCTTGGCCTTTGCCTTGGCCTTTTCCCCCGTCTCCGCCCTTCGCCTTCCAGTCGGAAATCCGCTGCTCCTTGGGCTTCTTCTCGGGGTGAGCGGCGAAGTAGGCCTTCTTGTCTGCCTCATACACCTTGCACTGACGGTGGTCGTGTGCATGGTTGTGTCCCTTACCATAACAGACCCAGCACCCATCGTGCTGAGACCTGTACTCTCGGAACGAGAGCGGTGGGTTCCCGATCCTCCTTGGTCCTTCTCTGTTCTTCCTGGGTCCCACCTGGCTCCATCTGGACCGATCCTGCCCATGGTTCTTCACGTTGTGCGCCACGAACGCGAAGAAATGGGCCTCCTCGTGATCCTCCCGGGACCAATGGTCTTGGCCACTTCCACTTCCATCCTCCGCGGAGTTGGTCGTGTCCTCCTGGATCTCCCGATGATGGCGGTCTTCTCGGTGTCCTCGTTGTCCATGACCATGCCGATCCTGCACGTGGGCCTCGTTCTTCGCATTGAGCTTCAGCTCCACCGTGATGTACTTCACGATCTCATCCAGGCTCATGCGGGCGAAGATGACTTGCATCTTCAGCGGCTCCCCGCGCCTCCACTCCACGTTGTTGAGGCGCAGCAACCTTTGCCCCATGGAGTCCCCGAATACCTCCACGTACACGGCGTTCTTCAGGCCCAACATCCGATCGGGTTCGCCCAGGTTCCTCCTGAAGAACTCCATGATACCCGCATGGGTATCCTCCGCCGCCATAATCCTCACCGCCACCCGTCGCTTGGCGCGCTTCTTCTCCTCGTCCTCCACTCTCCTCTTCCGGCTGCCGGGGAGGACGTCCTTCAGCAGATGGCGGTTCTCACTGGCCTCGTTCCAGTCTTCCACCAACTTGAGGCATCTGCGGTACTTCCGCAGATACCTGTTCCACTCCCGGACCCGCAACTCACCGCGGTCCAGCGGCAGTGGAATGGACCACAGGTCCTCCAGCTTCTGATTTGGAGCGTCCACCCGCTCCTCATCCTCCAACCACTGGAGGCAGGCCTGCTCCGTCCTGATCAGTCCCTCCCGGATCTGATCCCGCAGCTCCTCCTTGAGGTCCTGCGCCAGCCGGTGTGGGAATGTCCGGCATACCCACTTGTCCCGCGGCGCTCCCCGCATCTCGCCGACGACCTCCTCGGCGAAGTCCTCCCAGTCCAGGATGAAGTCATCCAGGTTGGAGGGGTTCCCATTTTAGTAGGGGATTTTGATTCCCCTGAGGTCGTCAATCCTGATGGCGTCTCCGACGTCTCCAGCCACCACTCCACCGAGACGGATACCACCTGTGGCCGGGGGGTTTGAGTACACTCCCCGTACATCCCTCTCCTCCATGGAGTGCGGTCCAGTTGGGCCTGAACCCATGGGGTTTGGAATGCGGGAAGGACTTCTTCCATCGGCCGTCCATATCCCCGTATTGGGGTCCTTCGCCCACAGATTTCCGCTTGGATGCCCTCGACCATGTCCGTCGGCCCTTCCCATGGTTTGCCCCTGCGTGGTCTGGTTCTGGATCTCCTCTTCCGCATAAACTGCATAGGTAGTCGTTGATGGCGGTAGATCCTGGGCGGCGTGGGACATCTGCACCGTCAGGCTCCTCGGGTCCGTGGCTACGTGCCCTTCCCGCCTGGACCCAGCCGGTGCCGTGTGTTCCCCGAGCATTGTGGACTCGCTGAACAGGGGAACATACGGCAGCGCACCCGGGTCTACACGCGGGGGCGCGTAGGGTGCCTCTGCAGGGCCGCCCATGGTTTTCTCCATGGCGCTCCTGAGGGTCTTAACCCGCTCCACCAGCTCCACCGCGGCCGGCTTTGCCGGGAGCTCCGGACCCGAGGCGAGGGGCTGTCGCTCCTCTAGCCTTCTCAGGCGTCCCGACATGTCCTCCACTAAGTGGAGGAGGCTGTCTACCACTTGCTGCTGCTTCTGCAGGGCCAGCTCCAGATTCTCCCGGTACCGGGCCTGATCCGCTCGCAGCTCCTCCATGTGGTTCTCCACGGCCGACTGGTCGTCCAGGATCCCCGCGACGTCCTCCTCTAGAGCGTCCTTGGCGTTGTCCAGCCGGTCAAGGTGATTCACGATGGCGTCCATCCCCATCTTCGGGTACTTGCCAATGAGGAAGGACACGTGCTCGCAGTGGCACGTAGCGTGCTTTCCGCCGGATTCAGCGCATCCTGCGGTTCCCGGCACCTCAGACTCATCGCCCATAGGCGTATCGCCTATGGCGTCCGTCTCTGGGCCCGTGTGCCGGGGCACAGGTGCCGTCCGGGCCCTGGCTGGCCTCTCCAAGCCCTCGGCGTCGTGCTGCAGGGCGGGCTCGGGGGCCGTATGCGCCCTGGCGATCGGCGCGGACATCTCCGGCTCCGAAGGTGGCTCGTGGGCTGTCCGATAGCCCTCGGAGTGCCCCTCGGATTCCCACAGCCTGACCGGGCTGGGGTCCGTGTCCATAGCCCCGGCGTCCCTTGCCGCGGACTTGGGTGACCCGCGCTTCCGGTAGCGCCGGGCCCGTCCTCCACTGCTGCCTGAATGGCAAGCCTCATCAGATTCCTCCGCTGCGGAGCGGAGGTTGCATGCCTTTCGGCAGCGACGCTCACACATGGAGACCAGGTCCTCCATGTCACGTCCTCCTCTTCCCGAGTGTCGTTCTTCTCTTCGGGCTTCAAATTCCGGAGTTCGCCATGCTCTTGACCGTCTCGGTCCATCTATGGCTCTAATCTCCGGCGTGGTCTCCACCGAGTCCACAATACGCACCCGGGGCGTACTTGGGCAGGGCTCATAAGGGCCCAAGTCCCCGGGTCGGCGGTTGGTAGGGGCAGCAGGTAAGCCTCTGCTACCATAAAGAAGGTCCCTACCAGGACCGGCCCCCGCTGTGCCCCTTCCGCCTGTAATCCCCGCTGACTTGCTCCGGATCAATGCTTGCATTTATCAAAATCCAGTATCCAAAACCAAAAATATAGAAAATAGAAAATACAATCCTCCTTCAACCCTGAATGGCAACCAGATCCCACAAGTATGGCAATAACCCAATTCACAATCCAAATCAGGCTGCGGGCTTTCGTTCAGCACACCGGTATTCCCACGGTGGCGGGCATGTACAAGAATTGCACCAAGGAAGAAAGCCCTGAAATTGGCATATGAACACAAATAAAGCAAAGTTGGGGAAAGAGGTAAACATACACATTCCCAGCCATAAACCCCTCATTCCCTGGACTCAAGACCTTCCCTTGACTCACCAACATATTGCCCTGAACCAGGTCAAATGATATGGCTGAATGCCATGTGTCACAAGTCACTACATAAACCCCAAAAATGTGTTCACTCCCAAGCCTCTAAATCCTAGCCCAATGGGGAAGGTGGCGTGTCATGGCCTAGAGTGGCACTCAGGACCATGCCCTACCCTGACATAACCTTGGTTGGACTTGGAGTCGAATGGGCTTGGAGAACTGCCCCATTAAGATGACCTCACAACATGGTAAAATCAGGCAAATCACCCCATTATGTCCAAAAATCAATTATATGCTCAAAAATGCACATGGCAAATGTTCATATGCTCCATGCATGTGTCAAACCGGAAAGTAATATACAAGGGTGATATAGACCAAAGGTCCATGCCCAAGAATATCCCATCATTGGTCCCGAAACCCCTTCGGTTATGTACATGACATGCTTCACAAGTCAGCTCATGAATTTGAGACCTAATTTTGTGAGGCCTCGTGTGCCAAGCCGAAGTGACTTCATGATCCGGCATATGGTGAGGTGCAACACCGAAGCATATGCCAACATATAAGCAACATACCATAGTTCACGGATCTGTAGACACTTTGCTGTTAGCCGACCAGTTGAGCACATAAAACACAAATATGAGCATAAAATGAGGTCAAAAACACGAAAATATGTCCAAATACAAAGTTGTCATGATAGTATATCTCTATGCTCACCCATGATATCCACTCATGATTCAATACACAAATGATTGGAACCATTTGCGAACAATTCCCCCACTTGGATCCCCAATCGGGCGCATGGAGATACCTTCGCCACTAATATCTACATGCCCCATGAAAATGGGAGTGCACCCATGGATCTCTTTGTCAAACATACCATGAGCAATACATACGCGGTAGACTTGGTCTAGCGCTTTGAATCCCACAATTGGGACATGGGCAAGACCCTTGTCACGTATGGCTCCTCATCTCTTCGGCCACACGAAGATATATAACATGGGCGTGAGCATATCAAGACACATATCATACATATGAAATATACCCTCAAAAGTGGCTCCCACCATGATATGCCATGTCCCTCCATTGGCATAACTTCACGTTAAAAATACGTAGGAACCCAAAGAAAATTTCTTAGCAACCCCAACACTCATGCGGCACACTCGAGAGTCGCATTAAAATATTCGGTTGCACGGTCCAAGAGTTATATATCACTTTATACCTTCTTGACCCTTTTCCCTTGCTACACCGGGCATGTGTGCGCACCAAAGGCGTTTGATGCTTCCTAAATTAAGTTGAGACCAAGGCAGTTCCCACCCAACCTTCTTTATTCTCATTCCTCACACTCGCGCGTAGATATGGCTCTTCAAAGTGATCCCACGATTCGATTTTGTTTCCCTTATATCTCCAAGTCAAATGGGTGGCAAGTATAAGGGAAACCTGATTCGGGCATAGGGGAAGGAGTATGACCACTCGAAGAAGTCCAAATCAAGTGCGGCGATGTCGAAGTCGAAAATCCGATTTCGACATCACGAAAAATTCCGATTAAATTTTCGAGTGCTTATTTAGAAAATTGCGGAAGCAACGAACCCTTTACAGATGAAATCTGACCCTTCAGAAACGTTTCCGCCAAAATATCTGGAAATAACAGTTAACCAATCGGTTAACGCAAAATCGCGAGCCAACTGACAGTCGCCGATACATTGACTATCAGAACGAAAGGCTGAAAAATTACGGAAACATTATGATAATAAAACCCTGTTGATTCCTGATATTCTGCTATATAAATCTCCGCTGGCGGTGCCTCGGTTCTGAATATGGCCGCTCATAGCCGGAATGGCCAAACCTATCACACTATCACATCGGGTTAGTTCAGGTGGATGGGAGAGTATGATATCAGCCAATGGCGGCTTGCCGGCACATAGATACACACCCCAAGTGACCCCAAGATGGCCACGGGGGTCCGAACCGGCTTCACTACGGAGCAGGTCGATTTGTACCGAGCGGGTACAAATGGACGGCCCGTACAACAGATTTACACCCTGACGGGGAGTGCAAGCATCGGCCCCCCCAAGGGGAAACACCAGGGGAAGGGACCTGAGCCAACGACAAGGACCCCGCCCCACCCACCACAGCCGGGAAGGCCCGGGCACGGCAAGAGGGGAACACCGCCCCAAGCGACGCGGAAAAGGGACAGAGGGAGGAGGGCACGCAAAGGGGGCGGCGGGGGGACACACCACCAACAGACCCCAGCCAGGGGGGGCGGGGAACCACACAGCCGAGACGGGAGAGGGGCCACGACACACAGCCCCCACACCCACACAGAGCCGCCAAACCAAGCCAAGAAAGGCGAGGACAGGCACCCAAACGCACCACCAACACACCGCACACACGCCCCCGCACGCACACAACACACACCACCACAACCGCCACCGACACGAGCCCCACAAACGCACACCACGCACCAAAACGCAAGCACCGCCCGCACCACAAACACAACACACGCAAACCCAAAGATCAAGAACCCAGCAACCCCCCGCCAGGGGAGCTGCATGGCCGCCAGATACACCGCTAGGACACAAAGGTCGACCAAGCCCTCAGCCAGGAGAGGCGAGCGGCAACACCCAGCAACACCCAACCGACCACGCCCAAGCCCAGGACCAGGCACTACGACACCCACACCAGCACCGCTACCAACACCCCAACCAGACGCCACAACACCCTCACCAGCGAAAGCACCTGGAACCAACTGAGACACCGTCGGCAACACCAGCGACTCCAGCACCCAGCACAACACCTAGGACACCCTCACCAACAACAAACCAACACATAAAGCCAACCAACAACGACCAACGACCGCACCCGGCCGGTCCGGTCCCCAACCGACCCACACCCAGAACCACCGCCACCAGCATCCACACCATCAGAAACACCAACACCACCAACAATCAAGCCAGCACAACACCCTCAGTAACACCATCACCGCCGGCACCATCGCCTACGAAACCTACGCACACCAACACCGGTTCCGGCACCTACATCACCCAAGCCAACGGCATCAAACACACCATCGCCGGCATCACCCCACCATCAGCTTCGCCACCGGCAACCTCCGCCACCGGAGGGAACCAAAGCCACCACAGCCGGTGAGCCAACAAACCACCAAGCCCCGGCCAGGGGAGGCGAGGGCACACGCCCAGAACCATCAACAACAACACCCTCGCCACCAAAACAACCACAGGGGGCCAACCACCACGCAGTCACCAGCGGCACCCACACTACCGGCGCCACCAACACCACCCGGGGCATCGCCTGCACCCGGGGCATCCCCTGCACCACCTACACCAACAGCATCACCAGCAGCCCACACCACCTACTGCACACCCTCCCAGACAGAGCCACAGAAACCAGCCACCGCCCACCCCCGAACACAGGCCACTGACCACCCACACACAGACCCACACCAACCACCAGCAGCATCAGCAACATCAGAGACGTCCAAAAACCATAGCAACGCCCGCAACGACCTCGCCACCGGCATCACCGACACCGGCACTGACAGTACGACCTCAGCAACAACAATCCAGGGCGTCAACGGCAGCCGCCACAGCGACACCACCCGGTACAACACGATCAACATCAACGACACCAAGGGGGCCAACAAGCGGGCCAACGACGCCCATGGGAACCTCCGCCAGGAGTGGCGAGGTCCCACCCCCAACGTCAGAACACCACCATCCACCAGGGCATCACCTACAGCGCCCTCGCCTTCGACATCACCCACAGCGCAGCCTGCGGCGCCCTCGCCAAAACCGTCACCAGCACCGCCGACAGCGGCAACACAGCGCCACCGCCAACCAACCACAGCACCAACCTCCCCAACACCGGAAACAACCGGCACCACCCCACCAGGACCACAAACCGCCCAACCACCAGCCACGAGTGGCACGCCCGGAACCGCCGACCACCCAAACCGAGGCCGCGCCCAGCAACAACACCAACAACGACCACGCCAACAGACCACAACGAGACAAGCCAACCACCAAGTATCACCTATGGCACCCTCACCATCGGCAACACCAACGCCGCCAACACCCACGGCAGTATCCACACCACCACTAACCCCACCAACGACGGGCCAAGGTGCTGTCACCTACAACACCCCTACCACCACCA
Organism: Eutreptiella sp. 'Long Island Sound 2002'; assembly: GCA_964036045.1. Lineage (NCBI taxonomy): Eukaryota > Euglenozoa > Euglenophyceae > Eutreptiales > Eutreptiaceae > Eutreptiella > Eutreptiella sp. 'Long Island Sound 2002'. Next base: position 116,429,180 of record OZ038382.1, read on the forward strand.
GGACGACCCCGGCACCAAGTAACACCTAGGGCACCCCCACCATCGGCGTCACCGAGGACGCCAGCACGGCTGGCGAACGTACGCCACCGAGCCCTCAGCCAGGGGTGGCAAGCGCCCACACCCAGCAACACCCAACCAACCACGCCCAAACCCAGGACCAAGAACTGCGACACCCACACCTGCACCGCCACCAACACCCAAACTGAACGCCACAACACCCTCACCAGCGGAAATACCAGGAACCAACGGGGACGCCGTCGGCAACACCAGCAACCCCGGCACCCAGCACGAACCCTGAGACACCCTCGCCAACAACGAACCAACACACCAATCCACCCAACGACCATGTTACACCCAAGGCGTTAGAACCGCGCCACCCACAGACCCGCACCCAGAACCACCACCAGCAGCATCCACACCAACGGAAACGCCAACACCACCAACAAACAAGCCAACACAACACCCTCACCATCACCATCACCGGCGGGACCGCCGTCTTCACCATCGCCTACGATACCTACACACCGACCAACACCGGATACAACGCCTAGATCACCCAAGCCAACAGCATCAAACACACCATCGCCAGCATCACCCCACCATCAGCGTCGCCACTGGCGACCCCTGCCACCAGAGGAAACCAAAGCCACCACAGACGGTGAACCAGCAAACGACCAGCCCCCGGCCAGAGGAGGCGATGACGCACGCCCAGAACCATCAACAACAACACCCCCGCCACCAAACCAACCACAGGGCGCCATCCACCACGCAGTTACCAGCGGCACCCACACCACCGGCGGCACCACCCTCACCAACAGCATCACCAGCAGCCGACGCCGCCTACTGCACACCCGCCCAGACAGAGCCACAGGAACCAGCCAACGCCCAACCCCGAACACAGGCCACTGACGACCCACACACAGACCCACACCAACCACCAGCGGCATCAACAACATCAGAGACGCCGTAAACCATAGCAACGCCCGCAACGACCTCACCACCGGCATCACCGACGGCACCACCGACAGTGCGACCTCACCAAGAGCAACCCGGAGCGTCAACGACAGCCACCACGGACACACCACCCGGTACGACACCATCGGCAACAAGGACACCAAGGGGGCCGGGGCCAACCCACCAGCCAGCGACGCCCAAGGGAACCTCCGCCAGGAGTGGCGAGGTCCCGCCTCCGCCGTCAGAACACCACCAGGGCATCACCTACAACACCCTACAACACCAACAATCACAGCTCCCCGGCGGCGCCCTCACCAACACCAACACCAGCACCACCGACAGCGGCAGCACGGCGACACCGCAGCATCCGCAGCACCCGCAGCATTGACACCCTCGACCACAACCGAAGCAACACCTGCCACTACAGACCCAAGGACAGCCGAAGGAAATATCCCAACACCAGAGACAACCGGCACCACGGGGACCACAAGCCAGCCAAACACGAGCCACGAGTGGCACGCCCGGAACTGCCGACCACCAAAGCGCAGGCGGCACCCAGCACCAACACCAACACCACCCACGCCATCAGACCACCACGAGACACGCAAACCACCACCGTGACACCAACGCCACCAACACCCACAGCAATATCCACACCACCGCTAACCCCACCAACGACGAGCTGAGGTACCGTCACCCACAACGGCCCCACCACCACCACCACGACCCCGGCACAGAGTAACACCTAGGGCGCCCCCACCGACCGCAACATCAAGGACGCCAGCACAGCTGGCGAACAAACGCCACCAGCGCCACCCACCAGGCCCCCAGCCAAGGACAGTAACAGCAACACCACACACCATCACACCCACCGCATCGACATCCCCCGGTGCATCGTCAACATCAACCAGGGGTCCCCACCACCCAAGCAGCACAAAACACCACAGCAACACAACCACATCCACCACCCTCACCACCAGCAACACCAGCAGCACCCTCCGCCAGGGAGGGCGAGGAGAAAACCCAAGAACGCGGAGCCACCCAGCATCTCCGGCACCCTCACCATCGGACCGCCACCACCGGCACCAACCCCCAACACACCACCGTCACCAACGCCACCGACCCCTGACGCAACAACTACACAGCCCGCACAAACGGCACCAGCCGAACAGTCACCGACACCACCTCACCAGCGACAAAGCAGGTGAACCACGAAACGCAGGCATCAAAAACCAGAGCAACGCCGACAAAACTCCCGGCCAACTCTCAAGAACGCCACCGAAAGCGACACCGTCGACCGAAGGCCACGACACCCTCACAAACCACCAGGGTACGGGTCCCCTTCCCACCCCCCCCCATCCGCACAACCAGCGACACCATCACCAGCACCAACCGAAACACCGACGACAGCAACCCCACCGACAACCGACACCCCCACTACCGCTGCCACCCACCAGTCACGCCACCCACCGTCCGCGCCACCCACCAACGCCGCACCCTAAACCACGCCTACACCCAAAACCTGCAGCAGCACCAGCAGACAGCCCACCAGCGACACCACCCTTCGCCAGAAGACGATGATCAACACCAGCAGGAAAGCCAGCCCATAGCGCCCTAAACCCAAAGACCTCCCACACCCGGACCCACACCCACCAGCAGCGCCTACGCCGACCCATCATCAGTGTCGCCGACACCCGGAAAGACACAAACCTCGATGAACTAACGACCACAACACTGCCGCCACCGCACCCACACCGTCAGCATCAGTGCCAGCACATCCGGCCGGGCCGTCAATGGCACCGCCGCCCATGGCACCGCCTACACTCACCAGCGCCACCATCACCCCGCGCGAGGCCAGGAACTCCTGGCGTCGCCAACGGCCTCAACAAACACCAACACCACCAACACCACCACCGCCGGACGGGGACTACCCACAAACCAAGAACAGCTCCACCACAAACAACCAATACACCACCCGCAGCACCCCACTGTCGCCAACGCCACCACGGCACCTATCACACCTCCACCGGAGGCGACGTGGGCCACACCAACCGTCATCTACAGCACCCTCGCCACCACCGCCACGTCCGGCCCAAAAAATTTACGCCCCAACGACCAGAAACAACACCCTCACCATCGACACCACCGGCAACACCACATACGCCCATACGTCACTCTCACAATGCTCACCAACCATCACCCTCGCCATCAGTGTCCACGACATCAGAGGCACCAACACCACCGGCCACGACGACAGCGGCAACAGCTGACCCACCAACTAACCACCATCAACCAAAGCCCAGCACCAGCCTCATCTACGCTAACGCCCATACCACCCTCGCCAACAACACCGCCAGCGGCACAAACATCCACTCCCGCACCCACACCACCCTCCCCACCAACATCACCACCACCCCCCAAGGGTCACGGCTCGCGGGGAACGGAACGGCAGAGCGAGCACGCCACCACCCGGAAGCGTCGCCCACCCTATCGTACACCGCTCCACAACACGCCCCCCCGCTTCCCCCGACAGGACGTGCGCTGCAGCCTACTGCTGGGACAACGACTACGACGTCCTCCCGGCCATCCGACACCTACTGGCAGCCACGGCCCCGCGCCCACAAGCCCAGCAGCAACCCAAGGCACCGCAGGAGCCTGACCACCCCATACCACCGCGCTCCATATCCCCCGCGTCCACCGCAGACCAGAATGCGGAACACCAGCGAGAGGAGCCCGACCCCGACCGCGCAGCCACGCCCCCACCGCACCCCCCCCCCCAAAGGACATCTACGCCACACTGGCCAGCACCTCAGCCCCCATGGACGCCGAGCAGTACTACCAGTCCATCCAATGAGACCTATCTGAGGACCACGCGACAATCCAGGGGTGGAAGCAGGAGAAAAGGAACGGCAACGAGTGGGGCACAGAGGAACACCTTCTCTGGGAACACACCTGGAAAGACACCACGGACGCCTTCCTGGAAGCAGCAGCCGAAACCTACCCCTGCCCGCCCGGGGACACTAGACACGGCCTCCACGCCCTCCTAGCGTGCCACAGCTGGAAACACCGCCACACCATCACCCTCCACCCCCTCGACCACAATCCACACCGATGGACACCTGAAGACGACGCCACCGCCGCCATCACCGTGCAGCAAAGCCCCGAGAACCCGAAAGAATACCACATCACCTGGAAGGATCCGGCACCCCACCCCCCCGCATCCCCCATCCTCCCAGATGTCTTCGCCACCATCAGCGCAGAACTCCAGGAGGCGAAAGCCCCACAACAACTGGACGAAGAGATGCCCCAGGCACCATCACCACCAACCACACAAGACAAACCCCGCACAGAGCCCCCCACCCACCCCATTACCACAATGGGGCTCCCCCAACAACACCGCACCACTCCGGACCGAAACGGGTTTCGAGGCCTGCCACGGGAATGGGTGGTCCACAACGGCACACTCCGATGGGACGAAATCACACCGGGGCTCCAGGCCATCCGCCTCCACTCGATCACCGAGCCCACCACCACCTGGGCACTACAGACGGGCCGCTACCACCTCCTCCTCACCATCCAAGGCAATGCCACGATCACACCCACAGGGGGAGACCCCGTAACAGCGGCCCCCGCCCACGCCGTCCACATACCCCCGCAAGCATCGTCGGCACCTATGACGGTACATCCAGGCCCCACCCCATGGCAAGCCATCGTCATCACCTACCCCGCCCCAAACGACCACACACACACCTGGCAGCAATGGTGGGAAGACATCCGGGGGGACCTCCTTCAAGAACACCTAGGGCTCACGCGCACCCACCACACCCTACACCCGATACGAGGAGTAGGCCAAGCACCACACGGCATACACACCCCGGGAGTATGGGCGTACGCCACACCCATAAACCCACAAGCAGCGGAGGACATCAAGACTGCCCTCTCCATCCAGCAAGCCCAGACCCAAACCCCGCACCGCAACACCCAACGAGGCTACACCATTTGGTGGGCATACCAAGACCACGACACCCTCACCCCCCAACCGGGGGCCCCCGCTCTAGACACCAACACAACCGCCCTCCTCCAAGCCGCAGCAGCGGCAGCCACACGGGTAGGGGCCCCGGAAACCTGGGGCCCACAATACCTGGTCGAAACCAAAGTGGCGCCCCACGCGAAGGCCCAAGACAAGCCCCGGACACCGAAGCCGCTCCACCCCCGACTCAAGCTAGACCCGACAGAACACACCCCCCAGGGCGAATGGGCGCCCCACTACATCATCCCCCACACCACCACCCGCAAGAACGACGCCGCCAAGATCACCGTCACCCGCCACCTCCCCCACACCACACAGGTGTATGAGCTGACGGCCCCCATCGTCCTCGTCACCCGTCGCCGACAGGACGAGCGATACACCATACAGGCGGAAGGGGCCGCCGCGACCACCCTGTACACATGGGCAACACGGGGAGACCCCCCACACCCCGCCCTCCACCACGCCCCCTCCTGGCCCACCCCCCTCCACACAGCAGACCGCCCCAACAAGAAGCCCAAACACACAGGTATGCACACCCCCGCCCAGGAGGCCCAGCACCGACACGATGCGAGGCGCAAGGCCTGCACCCTCCACGACGACCACACCATCCCCCGCATCAGCGCCCCCCCCGCCAGAGTGTCAGATGCCACCAACAACCGCACGATCACAGGCATCACCACAGACTGCCTGAACCCAGCGGCGTCGCGGGCAGACGCCGTGTGGATCAGCGAAGGGCGCTCCCACACACGGGCGGTGGCGCGCCTCCACAACATCCAACACCACAAACTCCAGCGCGCCGTTGGACTCTTCGCCGTACACGTCATCCCGTACGGCATCGACCACCCCCGGTGTGAGCACCATGACCGGCCCTGCTTTACCCCATGCACCTCACCCCTGCGCCAACCGCTGCCGGCCCCCACCATCACGGGCAACATGTACCTGGGCACCGTACCGGGAGACCCAGGCATATACATCCTGCCCAACAGGTCCAGGGAACACGCCATCCCCCTCAACGGTGTAGAATCCCTCGCCCTGGGACCGCCCCCACCAAAACACCAACACCAGCACATCCCGGGAAATAAAGGGACACAAGCGCCAGACGAGGGAAAATAGGCCCACCAACGCGCCCTAGCCCACATCACCGTCCAGCCCGCAGCCGACCTACCAAAGGACTTCGGCACGGAGCGTCACATCGTCCTGGAGGGGCAAGCCCACCACATCATCACCGCCGCCCTGTACACCCTCGCCGCCCACGAACGCCACTGGGACCCCACAACCATCCCAGCAATGCCCCCACCACCCCAGGGCCCCAAAGATCCCGTCACCCCCTTTGACATCGATCAACTCCTAAGCCGCAGGGCCACCCCACACGTCCATCCCTCCAGGATAGCACTAGCCATCGCCTCGTGGGACACCCTGGACACGCCCCCCCAACAACCCACCATCCACATCCTCAAAGCGGACGCCCAATGGTGGGTCCTCCACTGGGCACACGGAGTCCTCATGGCGGCCCAGGCCTATACCCCGGAAATAGACCCGGAAGACCCCCCACGGGGCCGGCACCGACCCCTCGAGGCCACCACCCTCACACGCCGCGGAGGCGCCCCCTGGGAAGCCCTCCAGACAGCACTCTACTGGGCTCAGGGCTCCCCGAATGGCCCAGACACACCGGAACCAACGGAGGCCTGGGGCATGCAGGCTAACGCAATGAGGAACTACCACCTGCACCACCCCTTCGACGACAGCCCAGCGGCACTGCCATGGCCATGAGATCCCCCGGAGACCTTGCGCAAGCTCGCCGACATCATGCGCAGCCACGCGAAAGCGAAAATGCAAACACCGGCGGAACCCCCACTGAGGGATCCGGGCCAGCAAGCAACGCACCCCTTCTTCAAACCCCACGCCCCCCCAGCCCCGCTACCTCCAGTCCCGCCCAAGCGAGCGAGACGACAGAGGGCCGCACCCGCCCCCAAACCAAGCCGGAAAAGCAGCGACCTCCCCATCCCCCGCATCCCACCCGACCCACCCGGCAAACCCAGACCAAGCATCCTCGTCATCCTCCCTCCCACCACTACCACCGCCCCAGCCGGACCAAGCATCCTCATCATCCTCCCTCCAATCACTACCACCGCCCCACCCGGACCAGGCATCCTCATCATTCTCCCTCCCGCCACCAGCACCGCCCCCGCCCAAGGCGTACCCAGGATTCGAAAAGGGCGCGAAGGTCGAGCAGCCCTTCCGCAACGACCACACAGAACACTGGATCTGGTGTGAAGGCACGATCCAGTACCGCCTCAAAGAACCGATGGACAACGGGGGGGCACAAGTCTGGTTGATCTGGCACCGCCAAAAGGAGCTAGACCAAGGCAGCAGCGCCCCGGACAAGCCAGAAGGCTACACCCTGGAGCTCACCAGCGCCCACCCCATCCGACTCCGCACTGAAGAGAGCAAGGCCCACAGAGGCACCAAATACACTGGGGAGCTCCCCCCGGAGTGGAGCCAGGGCCTTTCCCCGCCGCGGCTACCCAAGCGCCCACCAACCAGCAAAAAGTCCCCGAGCCCGGGTCCCCCTCCCTGACGGGGCAAGGGCCGAGGGCACAAGCCTCCACAGCCCCGGCCCGCCCCCACGGAGGCCACCGTCAACCTCCTCGACCTCAACCACCCGGCCGTCACATACTCCAAGGACGCCACAACCGCCCTCCAGGAGCTCCTGATGGCACAGGGGCCGGGGTGGGTTCCCCACCTCCTCACCTTCCAGGAACAAGGCCTACATCGCGACGACCCCCCAGAAACCACCCCCATATATACCCCGAACCAGATAGCGTACCAATGCTACTGGCACAAGGGGACCCCCCTATACGCCCAAACCGGCATCCACATCCACCTCGTCCACCACTCCAGCGTCCCAGGGAGGCTAGGTGTCTATGAGGTCGTCAGGGACGGATGGCAACTCAACGTCATCAACACCCACGTCCCCTTCGGCGAAGCCACGGAACCCTTCCTCCAAGCCCTGGCCGAGGCGTACCGCCAGATGGCCATGCTCGCCCCCACAGTCATCATCGGCGACATGAACTCCGCCCCCACCCCGGCGGACCTAGGGGGACAGGCCACACCCCAGGACCAAGCAGTCCGCAACACCATCGAAATGCTGCAGCTCGTGGACCTGAGGGCCAACCTCGAAGGCCAACCATCCCACTTCCCCCACCAAACAGATGCCGCCCCATCCCGCATCGACGTATGCTATGGCGACCGCACCACCATCATCCGGGCAGAGGCCCGATATGGACCCCTCCCGCTGGGACCCACAGGCCATAGCCCCCTGCACATCCGCCTCACCATCCCAAACCTTCCCCAGCCCCCCAGAGGAGGCGGACCAAGGCCTACCAGCCCCCCTGAAGATGCCCCCACGGCATGACAAGCATGCCTGGTCCCAATAGCACAGGGCCATAGACCGCGCCCGGCACATCCAACCAGACCCCACCGACCTACTCACGGCAATGCGCACGGCCGCCGTCGCCTGCGGCTTCCAGCAACACCCCCACACAGACGACGACCAACCACCCACGGCCCTAGGAGACATGCTACATGACCTCTGGCATGCAAAGCAACAGCTGGCAACCCTCCTCCACACCGACAGCCCCCAAAACCCGCCCCCAGATACACCACTGCAGGACACAGATAGCCCACATCAGGGCAGACCTGCAGCGGTGGCACATCCACAGGCAACAGCGCATCGCCGTGGAACACGAACGGTATGCGCAACATGAACTCCCCTACAAGGCCATCTGCCACCTCAAGGACGCCATGACCGACACCGGCCACCGCACCATCACCACGGTCCGGCAGGAGGACTGCTCCCTCACCAACGACCCAGCCACAGTGCTCAAAGCCACCCAAGACAGCTTCCTTCGGCAACACACCCCCTTCCAAGACAGACTGGACCCCGACACTCAGGCCAAAATCGACCGCCTCCCTCGGGTCTTCAACCACGCCCAAAGGAGGCAACGGGAAAATTGCCCCTTCACCATCCACGAAGTCCGGAAGGCCATCCACAGTCTCTGGCAACACAAAACCCCGGGCTACGACGGCCTCCCTGTGGAGGCATACTACCACCTCCCCGCCCACCTCCTCTGCATCCTCGCCCACCGCCTCTGGGACATCGTCACGGGGCAGACCCCCCTGCCACCAGACTGGGCAAACGTTGTCCGCCCCCTCTACAAAAAAGGGGACTGGGCAAACCCGGACAACTGGCACCCCATAGTGTGTGCGGTCACGGAGGTCAAAATCGTCTGGACCATCCTCCTACGCCGCATCTGCCGCCACCTGGACCCCCACATACCAGCAAGCCTCTGGGGGGCCATCCCAAGCCGGTCCCCACACGAGGCCATCTTCCTCCAGGACACCATCGCAGACATGGACCCGGTGGACTTCATCATCGCCTCCCTCGACGTCAAAGGAGCCTTCCCAAACACCCCCTGGCTCCTACTAGAAGCGGTGTGGAAACGCCTAGGCCACCCCTTCTACAACTTCGCCTCCGGCTACATCCGCACCCGCAAATACACGGTCCGCACTGGAGCAGGCCTCACCCCCTTCCTCGAGCCAGGCAGCGGGGTCCCCCAAGGGGGAGCAGAGGGCCCCTTCCAGTACCTTCTAGTGACGCTCCCCCTGGCCCTCGCAATCGAGCAGGATTACCCGGCCTACACAACCTACTCCCTCCCCTCCCCCCTGGTGGGCTTCGCGGACGACACAAACCTCACGGTCGCACACACCCCACACGAACCCCATGCCCCAGATCCCGGGCCAACGGTCACCCAACAGGCCAATGACTTACTGGACGTGACCATCTCCTACCTCTCCCACAACAACCTCAGCGTCCATCCCACAAAGTCAGTGGCCATGATCAAGGGGTCGGCCACACCCCCCACCCTAGGGCCACAAGGGCCCCCCATGCAAGTCGTGACAACCAGCACCCACCTGGGGGTAATCCAGGCCGCCAACCCTGAAGACGCCACCCTCCCTCCCAAGTTGCAATCACACCTCGCCCATCTCCCCAGATATGCGTCCCCGACCACCAAGGCACTCTCCCTGTCCAACCAGAGCCTGGCGTACTACCTCACCGGGGTCTTGAACGCCTCCAAAGGCTTCCAAGCACTCCACCTGACACACCCCACCACCGCCCTCCAGCCGGCCACACGCGCCGTGACCAAGGCATGGGCAGCACACGGGGGCTGGCCCACCTCCATACCCACCCGCGCCATCAGAGCGGCATGGCCCCACTATGGGGACGCCATAGGGGACGAGGTGAAAGCGGCCTACACCAGACACACCGCCCTCCTCCTCCACCGCATGACACACAACCACTCACCGGAGGTCCGCGAGGTCACCGCAATCCGCCTCCAAGCCGCACAACAGGCCCGCAACACATGCCCGTGCTCGGTACTCCACCAGACAGGCATGGCCACCAACATGAACACGCGCCTGTGGAACCACCTGCAGCTTCTCCTCCCATCCCCACACCACGCCATACTCACCAACCACACGTGCCCAGAGGAAGGGCCTCTAGCGGTCCTCTGCGGGGACCTCCACCATCACCCCATGGGCACCATCCGCACCATAGACCTTGTCGGGGCCTCCATCACCGTAGTATACGTCACCCTCCCCCAAATGCGGGTCCTGCACCACAGCAGGGCACACCACACCCCCTTTCTACAGCTTCCCGAATGGCCTCAATACCGCCTCTTCCACCAGTACCTCACGCAGACGGCACGAGCAGCGGGACACACTCTGCCGGGAAGCAAAGACATGCACACAGCCTACCGAGAATTCACAAAGCAACACCCCCGACCCATCCAAGCGACACCGCTCTACGCACCCACCGGCTCGAAACACGAACCCATCCCCCCGGTGACGGGCCCAGTCCCACCAGTAACCCTACTACTGGCCCCGAATGAAGCCAAACCCACGGAGACCACCGTCATCCACCACGGGGCAAAATGGCGCAAACCGAAACACCACATGACCGCCCGAGACCACCCACGGGTCCCCCATGACTCCCAGAGCATGCCACGCACATGTTGGGCCTGTGACCCCAAGGCACCAACCACACCATGGCCCGTACTACCCCTCATAGCACGCAACCACACCCACCCCACAACCCACCTACCACCACAGGCCTACGCATGGGTAGCCCCATGGTTCCACCGCACCGACACTATCCCCACGGTAGCATGGAACCCCGACCACGCGCTCAAATGGCTCTTCACCACTACACCCACATGGCCCCGCCCCGACCCGGCAGGGGTCGCCATCCGTCACAGCATGTACGAGCCAGGCAGAACAGGCAAGCACGAGCACCCCTACTATCCGCTCCACCACTCCTGCAACACACCGGAGCACCGAACACAAACCCTCACATGCCACAACCTAAACCCAGACACAGCCTACATCCTCCACTACATCTACTCCTACCTCACACAAGGACAGCCGGAGCAGGGACTCATAGCCCTGTCCCCCCAAGCGAAACACATCATCTCCAAAGGAATAGGGGTGTACGCCACCCCCATTCTGCAGCCCACAACCCACGTAGCCCACCTCGCCACGGGCCTCGCCATATACGCCTACCTGCCCATGAACCCATGCCGCCTCCCACAACCATCACCGGCGGACCGGCTCTTCTTCACCGACGCCTCAGGCGAATCCGCCCTCACGCCCATCACCGGGGGGGCCACCCTGCAGCTAACCCACACCGGGGGACACTATCACATGGACCACCACACGGGCCACACCACCTATGGGGCTCCTCCCACGGGGAGCTAGGGGCCATGGCCGACGCCATCACCGAGATCGCGGCCCAACAGCCCGCCCACTCCCCGCACATCGTCCGTGTCTGGTTCGTCGTAGAGGCCACTGTCGACACACACCTGCTCCTCCGCATAGCAAGGCAACCACTTCAGAATACCACCGTGACGAGCCTCGGCACCCAGGCACTGCTGCTCTGGAAAGCCCTTCGCAGCCTTCCCCCCTACGTCCAACTCCACATCGTGAAACAAGAGTCCCACAGACACCAATACGGAAATGGTAAGCTCGACAACCAGGCAGTACACCAGCGCACAGCGCACCTACCAGCCCTCCAGATCCCTGACCTCGGCCGCAACCACACACACCTCCAACACATACCCCCTGTACCCGAGCCCCATCAGACCCCAGACTGGGTACCAGAGGACGCCCCCTATTCCTCCCACGACAGAGCATACCACTACCCCAACCCCATCCAACATCTCGCCCGCGTGCTCGGCGACGCAGATAGCCGGGCGCACATCCAGGAGCTCCAGGACAGACTGCAAATCCCCCTCTACCACTGAGCGCTGCGCCCAGCAAACGTCCCAGCCCACCTCGAAAAACGACGCATCCAGCTCCTCAGGGAGCAACTACCATTCCTCACCAGGGTCGCCAGATGGCTCGCCCGCAAACACATCCACGTCCCCGAAGAACACACCAGTTGCCCGTGCGACCACACCACCCCGGAGGACTGGGAACACTTCAAGAAATGCCCCCTCCATACAGGCAGGGACACGCTAGTGGGCTGGTCTCTGGCAGAAACCCTACGACAACAGGAAGGATGGCCAACACACAGCCACGCACACCAGGCCACCGAAGACCTCTTCCGGGATCACCTGGTCAACGAAGCCAGCATGAGAGGGGCGGTGACACAGGCCCTGCACCGACACCTCACCAAACACACGGAAAGCCCCATGGAGGCAGCAGCACACCTCCAGCTAGAGGCAGTCCGCAGAGCAGCGGCCCAAATGGTACACCGCAAACACCCCCTGTTAACACACGCGGAGCAACTCACCGACCCCACCGCCAGGGAACACATGCAGCGTCTCATCCATTACCATGCCGTGCATGACCCAGACGTCCACCAACCCGCTCCGCACCCCGCACGCGCCCCCCCTCTCCATCCGTAGGCCTCCAAGACACCACCACAGCGCCCCGAGGCCCATCTCTCACCCAAGAAGCCACCCCACACCGCCCAGCCCGGCCAAGCCCAACCAGGGCCAACCATACATCGACGTAGACGCGCAAGACCCCGGCAGCCCATCCAGCCCACCCCCCCCGGACCCAGGGCACCCCCTCCTCACAGCGGCCACCATCCGCGACCCCGACCTCTTCCGAGCAACCCTCCAAGACAGGGCCCTGAGCACTCCCCTGGGCTGGTACCGCCGACAAGACGACTGGGTCAAGCTCACCGTCGAAGCCCTCCGGGACCTGACCACCCCAGACAGCGGCCTCCACGAGGCCATCGTAGACCTCGTACTCTGGCGAGCCCGCAAACACACCCAGGGCCAGCACCTCTGGATCCCCCCCATCAAGTGGGGCCAGGCCCTGACGCACGACACCGGCATCAACGTCACGCGTCAAGGGACCGTACGCCTACGACGGGCCCGAGCGGAGACGGACCACGCAGCGGACCCGAACCGCCCGGAGTAGTGGGAACAGGCCACCGCACCAACCCGCGACACCGCCCTCCGCGCTGCCGGCCTCCGCACCCCAGACGACGACCTCCCCCCCCCACCTACAGACAGTGACCACCCCCCGCCGGAGGTCTGGGTTACAGTCCTCGAGCGCGGGCATTACTAAGTGATAGCCGCTACGGCTACGTCCCCAGGCCCGCAATGGCTCATCAAAGGAACAGACACCATGTTCGCCCCAGGGACTCCACCACCCAGCACAGAGTCCTCAGGGGCGTCCTCCAGCCAGGGGACAAGCCCCCAGCCCGCCCCCTGGCCCAAATCACCTCAGGGAAGCCGGTTACCACCTGGGATTGGCCATGCTCTGCCTGACCCACTGGATCCAGCGCCGCTGGCCACCCACGGGGACCGTGCCCTTGGTTTGGGCCATCCCCACCGCCCACACACAAGTCGAGGCGGGCCCGGACACACGACCAAACCCCCCCCCCAGACCGCAGCAATCCCTCACCTGCGGGTACCACGCCATCCACAGGGTCCTCAGCCGCGCAGGTTTCAGCACAAAGCTAGCATACCCCCTTCCCACCACTGACCAGGAGGTCCACCAGATACGCAAGCTCGTCTGCGAAATCCTTGCCGCGGCAGCAGAAGACGGCAAGCTTCTCCTCCAAAACGCCCGGCCTACAACTGGCCACGCAAGCGCGCCGCGGCAAGCGGACACATACACCGACACAACACACCCCACCGCACAATCCCCGCCCATGCCCCTCCCCTCTCGCTGCTCACCCGGAGACCCAAACACGCCCACCATCGCGCGCACCCCCGGGCCCCGCGACACGGGCTTCCCCCACCCGCCCGAACACCAGCACACGCCCGCCACACACCCACCCGCCGGACACCCCTCACCACCCCCCACACTCGACAACCCACACACGGCCGCCGAGAGGAGCTCTGCGCCCCGCGGCACGCCCAACCCACACAGTGGCCCGCCCACGCCCCCCGCACACACCCCAGAAGACCCAGGCCCAACCCCCGCAGCCCCTGAATGCAGCCCACGCGAACTGTTCCCCCCCCGCGGACACCAACCCACACAACCTCGCACATTGCAGAACCCGGGCCCAGCCAAGCCCAGAATGAGAAGGCCACAGCCCCGCGCCTCCCTCCCCCGCCGCTGCCGACCAGATCGGCCCGCCGGGCCGCCAGGTCATGACCGGGCCCCCCCAGCCGCCCGCCCCCAACCTACAGCCCGAGGACATGCCCTCCATCCTCCCCGCCGTGGCCGCAGCAGAAGCCGCCGCCCGCAAGCCCGCCCGCATCACAGCCCAACCCGCGTCCACCACCTCCTTCTCATCCTCAGCCTCGTCCACCTCCTCCACCTCATCCTCCGACCCCCCCCTCCCCGCCGCCTTCATCCTCAAGGCCATGGCAAAGGCCAAAGCCGCGGCCGCCCGCACCGACCCCCCGGCCGCCACACAGGCGACTCAGGCACCCCAGGCAACACACCGGGAAGACCCCCGAACCAACATCAGCGCCCTCACACCTCCGGACAGAGGTCCTCCTCAACCTGGAACCGGACCCCAACACCAAACCCGACCCCAAACCCAAGCTGGCGCCCACGCGAGCACACACAACACCACAAACGCAACGACACAAACCCAACCGACACCACCCCCACCCGGACCCTCACCCAAGCCAGGACCCCCCACCCACCACAACCCACGCCCCCCTCCCACCGGCACCCACCACCACCGCAGAGGCGGCCACCCAACACGACCCCGTCCAAGCCCTCGTCCGCATCCCCGTCACCAAGCGCCCCGTCATCCATCCCCCGCAACCCACCACCACGGCCGGCCAAACCAACCCTCGACCACCGTCACCGTCAAACCCGGCCGCCGACCCGCCCCCCTTGCCCACAGCATAGTGCAGCCCCAGGGACTGCCCAAGATGCCCAACCCCCCACCCCCACAAGGGGGACCGGAAGGCCCACAAGGGGTCCATGGGCCATACCCGCAACACCGACCCAACCACTACCCACACCACCACCACCAGCGGCCCCACCACCACCACTACCAACACCAGCCCCTCCACTACCAGTGCCCACCGCCCTACCCCACCGGGCCACAACCCCCCGTGCACGAACAGGACCAGCGAATGAGATGGCAGCCACCGAGCGCTCCACCCGCATACCCCACCTACCGCCAGGGGCCAACCCCCCCGTACCAGCCACCCCCCCCGTACAAGAAACCGTATCCGTATCCCCCCGGCCACCACATCCACGCCGAAGGGGCCCCCCGGGCCCAACCCCGCCGGGGACAGTCACTCGACTCATACTACCGGCTGCTGCCGCCACCACACCCCTACATGGCGGATCCATGGACGACGGGGGACCCCCCCCCCCCAGTACCAGGCGGCACCACGCGAAGCCCCCCAGGACCCGCCGACGCCTCCTGACTGGCCCGACTAGAGCGATGAGGCCCGGTCCCGCAAACGGCGGCGCTCCCGCTCCCCCCCCGCACGGCACACTCGCCCACGGCGCCCACAGTCCCCACACCGCCACCGCGCCTCAACCACCCACTCGCGCCGCTCCCGCTCCCCCCGGTGCCACCACGACCCCCCGGGACCCCGCTCCCGCCGCTCCCGCTCCCCCAGGCGCCACCAAGAGCGCCACCGCCGCCACATGTCCACCTCCCCCTCCCTCCTCCGGCCATACAAGACCCCCACCCCCAGCCCCCGCCACCACCGCTCCCGCGCCCCCCGACGCCGCCAGGCACGCCACCGCCGCCCCACGTCCACCTCCCCCTCCCCCCACAGGCCCCGCCGGGCTCCTTGTTCCCCCCGCCGCCCATACCCATCCACCAACCCCAGCCCCCGCCACCACCACTCCAGCTTCCCCGGACGCCACCAAGCGCGCCACCGCCGCCCCATGTCCACCCCCCCCTCCCGTTCGCCCCTCCGCCCGTACCCGTCCTCCACCCCCAGCCCCCGCCACCACCGCTCCCGCTCCCCCAGGCACCGCCACCCCCGCCACCACCGCAGGTCCACGTCCTCCCCCCGCCGCTCCAGGACCCCGGGCACGGACCCCTCCCCCCCACAGGCCCCCGCCCACCTCGCCTGGTGGTCCGCCCCCGCTTTGCAGGAGCTCCGCCGCTGGGTGAAGTGGGCCGGGGGAGCGGGAAGGCACGAATGGGTGCAGATGGTGCATACCTTCGAGGAGGTGCGCACCCTCACCCCCGCCAACCCCAACGACGCCACCCCGGAGGCCAGCATGACACAAGCTGCATGGGAGGCCCTCCTCCGCGATGCGGTCCGGGGCCTCAGCCCCCCCTACACCCCCCAAACCCTCCGCCAGTGGCTCCAGGCCACCCACCCCCAGGCCTGGGCCGCCGGCGCCCCCTCCCCACCCCGCCCCTCCCGCCACCACCACACCAGGAAGGGGGAGGACAAGGGCAAGGGAAGGGCAGGAGACACCAAGGGGCACTCGGGCAAGAAGGCACGGAGGGGCCCGGAGTGAGGGCAGGCACTCACAGGGACAGGACGCCGGAAGAGACACCACATGGGGGCAGGAAACCACCCAAGAACCAGGAAGGGGCGGGAGCGGGGACCAAGGCACGGAGGAAAAGGGCACCACGGCAAAAGCCACGACCCACACCCAGGAAGGGCATACCCACCGAATGCCCCACGACTCCCGGGGGCGCACCCCCCAACACAAACCGCCGAAGCAAGCATCGGACGCAGAACGGATCACACCAGCGCACACCCACCAGCCACCGGAAACCACACAGGGAATGGAGGGCACACCTACACGCGGAGAACGGGCCACACCCACAGAGGAAGCGGCAGAGAACGGCGCCGCACAGTGCACCACCACGCCCTCACCGCCAGACGACGACCCCAGCCGCCACAAGGGCCATCTCACAGGCACCAGAAGAGGACAAAGGCACGGCCACAGCGACCAGAACTGGGGACCGAAACCCCCAGAGGACATTGGGACGAAGGCACAGGCCCCCAGGGAGGGCAACCCCACCGACCGTCACGCGGTCGACTTACCCGACCCACCAGCCCGAGCGGCACGCCCAAGCCCCCACAGCACGGACCCAGCGAGACACCCACACCTAACCGCACCCCTCAGCCACCAGCGAGCCACACTCCGGCCCGCACTCCGCACCACGACACAGGCCAGGCTGACCTCCAATGACCCACCGCGGCACAACGCGAGACCACGGCACACCGCACCACAGCGCGCCACGGTGCAACGCGCCACAGCACGACGCGACGCGACGCGGCAAAGAGCGGCACACAACGACACAACTGACCCTAACCTGAGGGACTAACCGAAGCAAGCCACCGCACACCCTGGAAGGCGCCGCACCAGCACGCCACGCACCAGCACCGCAGGCAACACACGGGGCCACAGCGCGTCTGGCAACAACGGTGGCGGACCACCGGGAAGGTTAAAACCGGCACCGCAGAGGGGAAAGGACACGAACAATCCCAGCCCCGTAACCCAGCGCCACAAGCAGCCGCCTGGCGCAGCCGCCCAGCCGGCAGAGCCAGGACCTAACCCGGCAAGAAGGGGCGCCCAGCCCACCGTGTACATAGCCCACCTGACCCATGGGGCGGGAACAGGGCCAATGAGAACGCAACTGACAACAGCAGCCCGGAAGACAACACTGAATGCGGGCCAGTGCGTGCGCCAGCCCAGGGAAGGCAGAGGGAGGAACAGGCGAACCCCCCCCCCCCAAAAAAAAACAACAGAGGGGGGAGGGGGGGGGCGCGAAAACAGCCCACAGCCACCAAACTGCCCGCCAACACCACCAGAGGCGGCCAAACCCCCCCCCAGAAGGCACCGAAGAGAGGACCCCCAAAGAGGCACAGGGGGACCACGGAGCCAAAACCGGCAACACCAAGCCAGGAACAGCGGCCCACCGGGAAAAAGGGACACCGAAACAAGCAAACACACACCACGAAAAAAAAACAAAAAGAAGAAAAAAAAACAAAAAAAAAAGAGCCAGCAACCCAGCCCGAAAGAAAGGGGATGGGGGGACAGGGACCACAAGGCCCGGGACAGGGACACCCAGCAAAAAAAAAAAACACAAAAAAAACACCCCGACAACCCAGCCAAGAAAGGCTGGGAACAGCCGAGACCCGGGCCCAGCACACACGCCCACACTGCAAGCCAGAACCGGAAACGCCGGCGGGCAAGCAGGGCGCCCACGCAACCACACACGTCCCATAAGCAGGCCGAAACCGAACCCCAACCACGAACACCACGGACAGCCGACACTAGAGGGACAACACCACAAACCGTGCCCAAACACACCAACCAAAGACCCCAGCCAGAACTGGCGGGGTTAACAAAACCCACACCCAACCGCGAACCGGACCCAAACACAAACGCCGCACAACAGTATGAAACCCAGTACCCACAGCCCGGGCAATCAGGCAGCCCGTGCCATGCACGTGACCCGGCCAAACGAGATCCGGAGACCGGGGGTAAGGCTGCATCCTAAGGCCTGCGCTGCTTTGGGACTCGAGGCGGAGTGTGCGACACACAAGCGCCTCGGAACCCTAGTATAAAGAACATACATACATGCCTTGGGAACGGGATACACCAGGAAGTCCGGTGAACCCCTAGGGTTCCGCCCAAAGGAGGGGACGTGCGCAAGCCGGGGGGCACACCCTCCCGGCGAGACAAGCATGTCACGCTGGCGGCGCTCAGCCCTCCCGGTGTTGCCCGGGGCCGCTTTGTTAGGGGCCAACAGTCAGGTGTAGCGGGATGTAAGCCGCCTCCCCTCTTCACGCGCAGAGCCTCTTCCTGTTCGTCACAGGGGCGACGCCAGGGGGAACCATGGGGCGCCTCTCCACGACTGAGTGCACCTACCTACCTACCTCCACTCAGGTAGGAGCTCCCCGGTGTACTTGGTGCCTCTGTGGGCCTTGTTCTCGGTTGTGAGGAGCCAGTTGGGTTGGGCGCTGTTGAGCTCCAAGGTGTGGCCTTCTGGCTTGTCCGGGGCGCTGTTGCCTTGGTCTAGCTCCTTTTGGCGGTGCCAGACCACCCCGATTTGCACCCCATTGTTGGGGCCAAGGTTGCGGAGGCGCTACTGGATTGTGGCCTCACACCAGATCAAGTCGCCTGTGTGGTCGTTGCAGAAGGGCTGCTGGACCTTTGCGCCCTTTTCTGAATTCTGGGTACGCTTTGGGTTAGGGCGGTGCTGGTGGCAGGAGGGAGGATGATGAGGATGCTTGGTCCGGGTTTGCCGGGATTGTCGGGGGGGGTGCGGGGGGTTGGGAGGTTGTTGCCTTGACGTCTTATCTGGCTTGCTGGGGGTTCGGGGCGGGTGCGCCTCTTTTCTGTCTCGCTCGCTTGGGTGGGACCGGAGGTGGTGGGGCTGGGGGGGCGTGGGGTTGGAAGAGAGGGTGCGTAGCCTGCTGGCCCGGATCCCTTAGCGGGGGTTCTGCCGGCGTCTGCATGGTCGCTTTCGCGTGGCTGCCCGTGAGGTCGGTGAGCTTGCGTACGGTCTCCGGGGGGTCGGTTGGCCATGGCAGTGCGGCCGGGCTGTTTTCGAAAGGGGGGCGGAGGTGGTAGGTGCTCATGGCCATTGCCTGCTTGACCCAGGGCTCGGTGGGTTCTTGTGTGTCCGGGCTGCTGGGGGGTCCTTGAGCCCAGTAGGGTGCTGTGTGGAGGGCTTCCTACGGGGCGCCTTTGCGGCCCGTGAGGGTGGTCGCTTGGAGGAGTCGCTGCAGCCCTAGTGGGGGGTCTTCTGTGTCTCTCTCTGGGTTGTAGGCCTGGGTCGCCATGAGGACTCCGTGTGCCCAGTGAAGGACCCATTTATTGGGCGTCCGCTTTGAGGATGTGGACGGCGGGTTGTTTGGGGGGGCGTGTCCAGGGTGTCCCACGACGCTATGGCTAGTTCTATCCTGGAGCAATCGAGGTGTGGGGTGGCCCTGGGGCGTAGGAGCTGATCGATGTGAAAGGGGGTGACGGGATCGTTGGGGCCTTGCCATGGTGGGGGCATCGCAGGGATGGCTGTGGGGTCCCAGTGGTGTTCGTGGGCGGCAAGGATGTATAGGGCGGCGGTGATGATGTGCTGGCCTTGCTTCTCAAGGACGATGTGACGCTCCGTACCGAAGTCCTTTCGTAGGTGGGCTGTGGGCTGGACAGTGTTGTGGGCCAGAGCGCGTTGGCGGGCCCTTTTTCCCCTGTCTGGCGCCTGCGTCCGTTTGTCTCCTGGGATGTGTTGGTGTTGGTATTTTGGGTGGGGGCGGTCCAAAGGCGAGGAACTCTACCCGGTGCAGGGGAATGGCGTGTTCCCTGGACCTGTTGGGCAGGATGTATATGCCCGGGTCCCCTGGTACGGTGCCCAGGTACATGTTCATTGGCGCACAGATGAGGTGCATGGGGTGGAGCAGGGCGAATCATGGTGCTCACACCGGCGGTGGTTGATGCCGTATGGGGTGATGGGCACGGCGAAGAGTCCGACGGCGCGCTGTAGTTTGTGGGACTGGATTTTGTTCAGGCGGCCATCGCCTGTGTGTGGGAGCGCCCTTTGCTGATCCACATGGCGTCTGCCCGCGATGCCGCAGTCCGGGCAGTCCAGGCAGTCCGTGATGATTCCTGTGATCGTGCGGTTGTGGGTGGTATCATACACTCTGGCGGGGGGGGCGCTGATGCGGGGGATGGTGTGGTCATTGTGGAGGATGCGAGCCTTGCGCCTTGCGTCGTGTCGGTGCTGGGCCTCCTGGGTGGGGGGGTGTACGCCTGTGTGTTCCGGCTTCTTGTTGGGGCGGTCTGCCGTGCGGAAGGGGTTGGGCAAGGAGGGGGCCTGATGGGGGGTTGGGTGTGGGAGGTCTTCCCTTATTGTTCACGTGTACAGGGTGGTCACGGCGGTCCCCTTCGCCTGTATGGTGTATCGCTCCTTGTGTTGGCAATGGGTGGCGAAGACGTTGGGGGCCGTCAGCTCATACACCTGTGTGGTATGGGGGAGGTGGCGGATGACAGTGATCTTGGCGGCGTCGTTCTTGTGGCTGTTGGTGTGGGGGATGATGTAGTGGGTCGCCCATTCATCGTAGGGGGTGTGCTCCGCCACGTCCAGCTTGAGTGGGGGGTGGATTGGCTTTGGCGATGGAGGCTGTTCTGGCACTTTCGCGTGGGGCGCCACTTTGGTTTCGACCAGGTATTGCAGGCTCCAGGTTTCCGGGGCCCCTACCTTGGTGGCTGCCGCTGCTGCGGCCTGGAGGAGGGCGGTGGTGTTGTTGTCTAGGGGGGGGGGGGCTGGTTTAGGGGTTGAGGGTGTCGTAGTCTTGATATGCCGGCCAAATGGTGTAGCCCCGTTGGGTGTTGCGGTGCGGGGTCTGGGTCTGAGCTTGCTGGATGGACAGCGCGGTTTTGAGGTCCTCAGCTGCTTGTTGGTTTTTGGGTGTTGTGTACGCCCATAACCCCGGGCTGTGTATGCCGTGTAGTGCTTGGCCTACTCCTCGTACCCGGCCGAGGGTGTGGTGGGTGCGTGTGAGCCCTCGGTGTTGCTGGAGGAGGTTCCACAGATGTCCTCCCACCGTTGCTGCCAGGTGTGTGTGTGGTTGTTGGGGGCGGGGTAGGTGATGACGTTGGCTTGCCATGGGGTGGGGCCCGGGTGTACCCTTATAGGTGCCAATGATGCTTGTGGGGGTATGTGGACGGCGTGGGCGGCGGCTGCTTTTATGGGGTCTTCCTCAGTTGGTGTGATAGTGGCATCCTCTTAGACGATTAGGAGGACGTGGTGGCGGTCCGTCGGTAGTGTCCAGGTGGTGGTGGGTTCGGTGATTGGGTGGAGGCGGATCGCCTGGAACCCTGGTGTGATTTCGTCCCATCGGAGCGTTCCGTTGTGGACCGCCCATTCTCGCGGTATGTTTCCAAACACGTTGCGGTGTGGGGTGGTGCGGTGTTGTGGGGGGAGCTCCATGGTGTTGATGGGGTGGGTGAGGGGCTCTTTGTGGGGGCTTTCTTGTGCGGGTGGTGGGGACAGTGCTTGGGGCATCTCTTCGTCAGGTTGTTTTGGGGCTTTCGCTTCTTGCAATTCTGCGCTGATGGTGGCGAAGAGGTCTTGGAGGGTGGGGCAGGCGGGGGCTTGCAGTGCCGGATCGTTCCAGGTGATATGGTACCCCGCTTGGTTCCCAGGGGCTTGCTGTATGGTGATGGCGGCAGTGGCGTCGTCTTCAGGCGTCCATCAGTGCGGATTTTGGTCGAGGGGGTGGAGGGTGATGGTGTTGCGGTGTTCCGAGCTGTGGAATGCAAGGAGGGCGTGGACGCCGTGCCTGGTGTCCCCGGGCGGGCGGGGGTAGGTCACGGCTGCCACTTCCAGGAAGGTGTCCATGCTGCCTTTCCAGGTGTTCTCCCAGAGAAGGTCGTCCTCCGTGCCCCAGTCGTTGTCGCCCCCTTTCTCCTGCCTCCACCCCTGGCGGGTCGCGTGGACCTCTAGGAGCTCTCCGTGGACGGATTGGTAGCACTGTTCGGCGTCCATGGGGTGGGCCAGGGTGCCGGCCAGTGTGGCGTAGATGTCCTTTGGAGGGGGGGGGGCGGGGGCGTGGCGGCGCGGTTGGGTTCCTTTTGCTTGTGTCCCGCGTTCTGGTCCGCGGTGGCTGCCGGGGATATGCGGCGGGGTTGCATGGGGTGGTCGGGTTCCTGCGGCTCCGTGGCTTGCTGGTGGGCGTGTGGGGGCGGGGCCATGGCCGCCAATAGGTGTTGGATGGCCGGGAGGACGTCGTAGTCGTCGTCCCACCGGCAGTGGGCTGGAGCGCACGTCCTATCGGGGGAAGCGGGGGGACGGTGTGGCTGCGGTGTTGCGGGGCGTCATACGATAGGGTGGGCAACGCATGCGGGTGGTAGCGTGCTCGCTCTGCTGTTTCGTTCCCCGTGACCTCTGACCCTTGGGGTGTAGTGTGTTGCGCCCTCTGGCTCGTGTTTCCCGGGGGGCGGGGTCCCGGTCGTGGAGCGGTCCGGCGAGGTTCAGTGGGTGTCTGGGGGTTTCCTCTGTGAGGGCTGTACGTAGGTGGCGCCATTGGTGCAGGTGACGTGGTGGGGGGTGCTGGTGATGCTGGTGGTTGGGCTGGTGTGGGTGATGCAGTGGTTGATTGTGCCCTGGCAGTGCTGTTGGTGAGGATGGTGTAGGCAATAGTGCAGGTGAGGGCGGTGCAGGCAACGTGTTAGTTGATTATGGGGTTGGTGGGTCACCCTGTCACTGTTGTCGCTGTCGCTGTCCCTGGTGGTTCTGGTGCCCCTGGTGGTGTCGTTGATGCTGATGGTGAGGGTGGTGGTTCGGACGGTGTTGGCAAGGGTGCTGCTGGTGACGTAACGGCCGGTGATGTCGATGGGGAGGGTGCTGTCCCTGGGCGTTCGGGCCGTAACATATCGGGGCCCGATGTGGTGGTGGTTGTGGGGCTGCTGTAGGTGACACCTCGGGTGGTGGGGCCGATATCGCCAGCGGTGGAGGTGCGGTAGGTGTTGTGGTGGTGCGTGTGGCGTGGGGGATGCCCCGAGTGACAGTGAGGGTGGGGTCAGCGACGGTGGGGGTGTTGTGGGTGGTGTACTGGGTGATCGTGGTGGGGAGCAAAGCTGTCCTTGGACTGCGGGTAGACCCCGTCCGGTGATGGTGGTGCTGCTGGTGTCAACGTTGAGGCTGTTGGAGATGCCAGGCTCCTGGCGTTGCGTGGGGTGATGATGCCGCTGGTGAGGTCAATGGTGAGCGCAGGTGGTGCCATGGGCAGCAGTGCCGGGGGCGACGGCGTTGCCGATGATGTCACGGAGGAGTGTGCTGCTGGTGATGCTGACAGCGTGGGTGCTGTGGTGGTAGTGCTGTGGATGATAGTTCATTGAGGTTGGCCGTCGTGATGATGAGGGCGCTGTTGGTGTCTTCCCGGGTGTCCGTGACAGCGATTGTGGGGGCGGTGTGGGTGTGGCACGTATCGGGGGTCGGCGTCCTCGGCAGTGGGGGTGTTGCAGGTGGTGTTACGGTTGATGGTGTTGGCGATGTTGATGGTAGGTGCTGTTTCTTGGTGTGGGTCCGCCCGCGGGGGTTCTTTGGCCTGTTGTGGGCGCTGTTGGCGGGCTTGCCTACTGGTCCTGGTGGTGATCATCGTCGTCTATTCTTGTCGGTGTTGGGTGGCCGTTCCTGGCGGAGGGTGATATCGTAGGTGCAGTTACTGCGGGTGTTGCGGCAGGGTTTGGGTGTAGGTGAGGTTTAGGGTGTGGTGTTGGCGTCGTCGCTGACGCCACTTTGTGATGGTGGGTGCTGCGACTGGCGGTGGTGACACTGGTGACAGCGGTAGTTCGGGTGTTGGTTGTTGGTGAGGTTGCTGTCGCTGGTGCTTTGAGTGTTGCTGGTGATGGCGCTGCTGGTTGTGTAGATGGCGGGGGGTGTAGGCGATGCCGCCGTTGTTCGTGGGGTGGGGGATGGGATGGAGGAACCGTATTCAGGTTGTGGTGCCGCCGGTGGTACGGGTAGTTAGGGTGATGTGGGTGACGCATCGGTTGATGGTGCTGCTTGCGGTGGTGTTGCTGGGGGTGGTGTAGGTGACGCGCTGGGTGTTGGCGTTGGTGATGCGGGCAGTGTTGTCGGCAATGCGCCAGTTGTTAGTGCTTGCTCTGTTTGCGAGGGTGCTGCAGGGGGTGGTATGACTGGCGTGGCCCTGGTGATGACAACGGTGTGGGTGTTTTGGGTGATGATTCTGGGCGTTAGTTTGCGCATGGGTGGTCGTGGGCGTGAGCCCTCGCCACTCCTGGTGGGGGGCTTGGTGGGCATTTGTGGTCCGTTGGCTTGCCGGTCCAGGTGGTGTTGGCCGCCTCTTGTGTCTGGGCATGCCCTCGCCAATCATGGCGGTGGCCGCTGATGGTGGGGCTGGTGCAGGTGACGGTATTGTCGATGTCAATAGTGTCTGCGGTTTCAGGTGCTTCACCGGGCTATGCCCACGGTGAAGTTGGTGTAGGTGGTGTCGGTGTGGGCAGCGTCATCGCCGACGCCGCCGCTGAGGGTGGTGCTGGTGACGGTTCAGCTGACGCCGTTGGTGTGGGCTGTGCGCTTGTCGTGTCGGGCGTACGTGGTGTTGGTGACACTGATGGTGATGTTGGTTTTGGTGGTGCTCCGGGTGTTGGCGTCGTTGGTGACGCCGATGGTGAGGGCGCTGCAGGTGATGGTTTGGCGGTTGGTGCTGGTGGTGGTGCTCCGATGGTGAGGGTGCTGGCGGTGTTCGGTGCGGATCCGCGACTTCGGGGTATATCCTCGCCACTCCTGGCGGAGGGTGCCGTTGGTGTTGCCGCGGATGAGGGTGGTGGATGTGATGGTGTTGTTGATGTTGTTGGTGCTGCCTGGGGTGGTCGCTGGTGATGCTCCGGGTGCTGCTGATGCTGCGAGTGGTGATGCGGATGGTGAGGGTGTTGTAGGTAGGTGATTCGCCGGTCTGGGGTGCCGCTGGCGTTGTTGATGGTGAGGGTGGCGGATCCGGGTGTGGGTGGTCCCTGGGCCTTGTTCGGTGCGTGCTGTTGCTTCTTCTGGCTGGGGACCCGGTGGGTGGCGTTGCTCGCGTTTGTTCGCCAGTCCTGCTGGCGTCTGTGGTGACGCCGACGGTGAGGGCGCCGTAGGTGATATACTGTGCTGGCGCGGTGGGTGCTGGTGATGGTGGGGGTGTTGTAGGTGACGCATCATGGTTGCTGTCATTCCGGGTGACGTCGTTGGCGGGAGTGGTGTGGGTGGTGCTGTGGGTGTTGGGGTCGCTGGTGATGCCGACGGTGAGGGTGTTGCAGGTGATGCTTTGGTGGATGGCGTTTCTTGTGGTGGTCAGATGGTGAGGGTGTTGCTGCTGATGGTGCTGGGTCGTCGGCGGTTCTGGGTGTAGGGTCCCGCCACTTCTGGCGGTGGGCCTGGCGTGCGCTGGTGGTCGGCTGGTGGTCAGTTGGCTTGCGGTCGTGGTGGTGCCGGTCGTCTCCCGTGTCAGGGTAGCCCCTTTGCCTATCCTGGGGTCTGCAGTTGCAGCTGTTGCACCGGTTGTTGTCGATGGTGTCGATGCTGTGGGTTGGTTGCGGTGTTGCTGTGATGCTGACGTTGGTGGCGCTGGTGATGTTGTTTGTGAGGGTGCCGCCGGCGGAGCTCCCGCTGTTGGCGCCGCTGGTGATGCCAATGGAGAGGGCGTTGTAGGTGATGCCTGGGTTGATGGTGTTGCATGGTGGTGCTCTGACGGAGCCATGGGGGTAGGTCCTCGCCACTCCTGGCGGAGGGTCCCGTGGGGGTTGCTGGCCGGTGCGTTGGCCCTGGCGGTGTTGGCCGCATCTGTTGTCGGGGCAGCTCTTGGTGTTGTTGATGCCGTTGCTGTTGCAGTTGTTGTACCGGGTGATGCCCAGGGCGAGCGCGCTGTGGGTGTTGTTGCTGCGGTTGCTGCCGTTGATGCTCTGAGTTGCTGTCGCTGAGGTCGCATTGTTGCTGGTTCTGTTGTTGATGCCGGTGGTGAGGGCGTTGCGGGCCATGTTACAGTTTACGGTGTCTCTGCTGTTGATGATGATGAGGGTGCTGCTGGTGGTTCTGGTGTGGGTCCGTGTGTGGGCTGTCAGTGGCTTGTGTTCGGGCGTGGGCCGTCTCTTTTCCCGGTTGGGCGCCCGGTCGGCGGCGGCGCTGGCCGGTCCCGTTAACTCTGACAGGGAGGGTGCGCCGTAGGTGGTGTGGGTCGCTTGTGATGACGATGGTGAGGGTGTTGAAGGTGATGCTCCGGGTGATGTCCACGGTGACGCCGGTGTAGGTGGCGCCGGTGGTTGCAACAGTGTGGGTGCTGCTGGTGATGGTTTGGTGGATGGCGTCTCGTGCGATGCTTTGGTGGCGAGGGTGTTGTTGATGATGGTTCCGGGCGAGGGCCCATGCCACCCCTGGTGGGGGGCTTGGTGGGCTGAAGTTGTTTGTTGGTTCACCGGTCTTGGTGGCGTGGGCTGCCTCTGGTGCCTGAGGGTGCCGCTGGTGACGCTGATGGTGGGGATGGTACTGGTGATGGTGTTGTTGATGCCGTTGGCGTGAATTGTGTAGGTGTTGTACCTGGTATTGCTGCGGGTACGTGCCGTAGGCGTTGCTCGGGACGGCGGTGCGGCCGATGATGGCGATGATGAGGGTGCTGCGCTGCATGATTGTTGGTGGTGTTGGTGATTCCGATGGTGAAGGTGCTGGGGGTGGCGGCTTTGGGTGCGGGTCTGTGCGTGGCGTGGGTGTGGTCGTTGGCCGGTGTTGGATGGCTTCTTGTGTTCATTTGATGTTGGCGAGGGTGTCTTAGGTGTTTTGCTGGGAGCTGGGGTTGCTGGTGTTGCCGAGAGTGGGGGCGTTGCGCTGGATGTTGGCGCTGGTGAGGGTGCTGTTGGTGATGTACTGGGTGCCATTGCCGCCCCCGTTGCCGTTGGCTCCAGGTGTTTCCGTTGGTGAGGGTGTTGTGGGTGGCGTTCGGTTTGGGTGCTGTTGGTGGCGCTGCTGGTGTGGGTGCCGCAATCCTTGGTTCTGCGTGTGGGCTTGGGCGTGGTTGGTCGTTGGGTGTTGCTGGGCGTGGGCCCTCGCCATTCCTGGCTGAGGGTTTGGTGGGTGGCGCTGCTGGTTGGTCTACCTGTCTGTCCTAGTGGTGTTTGTTGCGTTCCTTTACCTCTCCTGGCGTAGGGTTGTTGGGTTCTTTAGGGTTTTCTGTGTTGTGTGCCTTTGTGGTGCGGGCGGTGCTGGCGCTTTTTTGTGTTGTGCTTGTTTGTGGCGCTTGTATTCGTGGCGGCCGTGGTGGTGTGTGTTGTGTGCGCGCGGGTGTGTGTGTGTGGTGTGCTTGTGGTGCGTTTGGCTGCCTGCCCTCGCCTCTCTGTGCTTGGGTTGGCGGCTCTGTGTGGGTGTCAGGGCTGCGTGTTGTGGTCCCTCGCCTGCCCTGGCTCAGGGGCCTGGGTGTGGTTCCCTGCCACGCCTGGCTGGGGTTTGGTGGCGGCAGTGTGTTCCTCCGCCGCCCCCTTTGCCTGCCCTCCCCCCGCTTTCTCTTGGCTGCGTTGCCTGGCGTGCTGTTCCCCTGGTGCCTTGTCCGGGACTACCCGGGCTGTGGTGGGTGTGCGGTGGCGCTGGGGGGGGGGGTCCTTGACGCTGGCTCGGGTCCCTTTCCCTGGTGTTTCCTCTTGGGGGGGCCGATGCTTGCACTCCCCGTCAGGGTGTTACTTGGTTGTACGGGCCGTCCATTTGTACCCGCTCCGTACAAATGGACCTGCTCCGTAGCCAGGTACTCCAGCCGTTCCCCACACCGGGGTCCCGTACACTGTGGGTCGCAGGGGAGTCCTTGCGGGACAGGCACGTCTCTTGCCTGCCCCGATGGACGGTGTGCCCTAGCCGCAGCTCCTCGCTGGGCCCGAACTGCAGTACGTGCCGTGGGAAGTGCTCCTGGTCAGGCCCATTGGTCACCCCCCCAGCCCGCTGCCACCTCGGGCTGCTGACCAACGGTCCCGGGCGTATCCCACCTTATTGCGTGTGCTCAGGTGGGGCCGATATGGTCAACGGGGGGGCCCTCAAACCCCTGAGGTTGCGCCCCTTGCATGCGTCTTCTGTGGGCTCTTTCCGTCCCGTCCCCCCCCTCCCGCTGTGTTGGGTGCGGTGGTGGGTCTTTCGCCAGCCCTGGCTTGGGTGCGATGGTGGTGGTGGGGGGACGGCTGCTCGCCACTCCTGGCCGAGGTGCTTGTGTGCGCGTCCCCGCCACTCCTCGCTGGGGCCCGCCGCTGGTGGTGGCGGGAGGTCCCTGGCCACTCCTAGCTGAGGGGCTTAGGTGTGGCTGCCCGCCACTCCTGGCTGGGATCCGCTGGTGGTGCTTGGGGGCTGGCCCTTCGCCACTCCTGGCTGAGGTCCTCTGGTGTGTGGGGCGTGTCTAGGTGGGGTTCCCCTGCCACTCCTGGGTGGGGTGCGGTGGTGGTGGTGGGTGGCCGGTCGCCACTCCTGGCCGAGGGTCCTGGGTGGGCGTTGCCTCGCCACTCCTGGCTGAGGGCCCCAGGTGGGTCCCCTGCTACTCCTGGCTGGGGTCCGCTGGTGGTGGTGGTGCCGGGTGGCTCCTCCCCACTGCTGGCTGAGTGTCCTGGGTCGGTGTTCCTTCGCCACTCCTGGCTGAGGGCTCCGTGGGCGGTTCCCCGCCACTCCTGGCTGGCGTCCGCCAGCCGCGGCACTGGCCGTTTCCGTGGTGTTGGGTGGGGGGATTCCCGTGTTGTGTGTATTTGTGGCGCGGCGCGTGCGCGTGGTGTCTGTGCTTGTGTGTGTGTTGTGTGTTCGTGGTGTCCGTGTTGGTGGCGGTAGGGGTGTGGGTGTGTTTGCGTGTGTGGTGTGTTGGTGGGCTGTGGTTGCTGGTCCTTGCCTCCCTCGACTGGGGCTTGCTGCTGGTGTTCGTGTGGGTGTGGCTGGTGTGTGCTGTGGCTGGTCCCTCGCCACTCCTGGCGGATGTTCCTGTGTGCAATTCCCCGCCACTCCTGGCTGGGTTTCACTGTCCGTGGTGGTGGGTGTTCCTCGCCACTCCTGGCTGAGGGCCCTGGGTGCGGTTCCCCGCCACTCCTGGCTGGGGTCCGCTGGCGGTGGTGGTGTGTTGTCCCTTGCCACTCCTGGCTGCAGTTCCTGGTTGCGATTCCCCGCCATTCCTGGCTGGGGTCTGCCAGTTGCAGTCAGGTGTTCTGTGAGGGTGGGGGGAGTCCCGTGTTGTGTGTTTTTTTAGCGTGAGTGGTTGCCCGTGGTGGCTGTGCTGTTGTGTTTTTTGTGTGTTTGTAGTGTCCGTGTTGTTTGTGGTGTGGTGTGGTGGTGTGATGTGGGGTTGTCTTCCGCGTGCGCTGGTGTGCGTGGTTCCGTGTGCGTGGTGTGTCGTTGGTCTGTGGTTGCTTGTCCCCGCCTCTCTCAGTTGGGGCTTGCGGCTGGTGTTTGTATGGGTGTCGTTGGTGTGTGCTCTGAATGCCCCGCCACTCCTGGCTGAGGGTCTCAGGTGCAGTGCCCCGTCACTCCTGGCTCGGGTCTGCCGTTTTGTGATGGTGGTTGGTCCCTCGCCACTCTTGGCTCAGGTTTTTGGTTGCGGTGCCCCGCCACTCCTGACTGGGATTCGCCGCAGTGTGTTGTGGGTGGTCCCTCGCCACTCCTGGCCGAGGGCCATGGGCGTGGTTCCCCGCCACTCCTCTCTGGGATCCGCCCGTTGTGGTGGTGGGGGCTCGTTCGCCACTCATGGCTGTGGGCCCCGGGGCCCCCTTCTCTTTGGCCCTCGTGTGTGTCTGTGTGTGCTGTGTGGCGCCTCGTGTTGGTGTGGGTGGCATGCGGGGGTTGTGTGCGGTGTGGTTGCTGTATGTGTGTGTGCGTGTGCATGCGGTGTGTGGTTTGTGGGGTGTGTGATGCTTGGTTCGGTTCGCGACGTCGGTCGACCTGGTCAAAGAAGGAAAGCAGAAAAAGAGGTCCTGTAGATGTGTAGCAGAAATGTGTGTAGTACATGCATTTCCGTTACATACCTTTCTATTGTCCCACCCTGCATTTTTCCCCTGTAGAGAGAGCATGTGCAGGCTGTTCAGGGGTTGGTTTGGTGTGGCGGTCGGGTGCAGCGGTCCTACCTCCCCTCCTCTGTTTCTTGTTTTTTTTTCTGCTTCTGTGTTTTCTTGTTGTCCTTTACCTGTTTAGTCTCGTTGCGTGTTATGCCTTGCTTCTTTTACTTTTCTCTCGTTCCTGTAGCGTCTTGGATAACATACCTCTTTGGCGTACCTTGCGTGTTTCCCCTATAGAGAGGGCCTGTAAGGTGTAGGGGGTGCACGGGCATGGCGGGGGATGGTTTCTCATGCCTCTCCTCTCTCCTCAGGTAGGTAGGTAGGTATCTTCGGGAGCTCGGGATGCCTCCTTTGACATTGCAGGAAGAAGGTCTTACCAAGGGGACGTCCTGTCCCTCCCACTGCCCTATGTCAGGTGCCTCTTGAGCCACTCCCGCATGTGCTTGGGAAGGCATTGTTGCGGCCACCCGGTCCATGTGTCCCAGTTGGGAGGGTGTCCCCACATGTGTCCATGGGTAGGGCCACATGCCCCCTCCTTTGGGCGGCAGCTCAAGGGGGCTGCCCAGCCGTGTGGAGTATCTCTCACCACAAGGGGTATTGCTCCCGCTTGTCTATGGTACGACCGCCTCACCCTTGTGGCTTGAGTTGCGGGGCCACTCTGCTTGGCAGGTGACCCCCTCCTGGACTGTGTACCGGCTCGCCTGTCACCGGTTGCTTCCATGGCTCCGGGTGACGTTGCAGCCTGGCCGGGCCCGGACCAGTGGCCTTGGAGTACCGCTCCTGCCACTGGCCCGGTGGGTCGGCTGGGTCGCCCCAGTGCGTCCGACCCATGGGGTATTGGTTCTTTCCTGTCCCTCGGCCGCCCTACGTGTGTGCAGTGTCCTGGGCCGCTGGGCTCCTGTTCACCGGTGTGCCCGCGCGGTTTGCTGTGGTGCGTCTGCGGTGTCCTCGGCCAGCTGGCTCCTATTCACCGGTGTGCTCGCTCGGTGTGTTGTGTTGCATGTGCGGTGTCCTGGGCCACTGGGCTCCTGTTCACCGGTGTGCGTGCTGTGTGCAGTGCGGGTGTGCCATGGGTGGTTGTGTCCCTCTTCCTCCCCCCCTAATTTTCTTTTTTTTTTTTTCGTTTTTTTTCTTCTTTTTTTTGCTCTTTTTTTTTTCTTTTTCTTTTTTTTTACTTTTTTTTTTTTTTACTTGTTTTTTTTTTTTTTTGGGAAAGAAAAAAGAAAAAACAAAAAAGAGAAAAACAGGGGCGCGCGTACACTGCAGGCACAGGCACGGGCAGCTGGTGCGGCGGTGCAATAGCGTTGTGTCCTCTGGCGTGTGTCGTCGGTGCTGTGGCGGCGGTCGCGCCCCAGGGGTGCGGCTCGCGCGTCCTGATGTACACGGGCTTGGGTCAGGGTGGGTTCGGTGAGGTTTCTCCTTGCTTCTGGAGCTGGCCCGTTAGGCATCTGTGTGGGCTGTGGGTGTGGGCTGTGGTTACGTTGTTCCCTCGGCGTGCTTGGTTAGTCAAGGGTTAGCGGTTTCGGGGTGTGGCTCGGGTTTGTTTTGTGCTTGGGTTCTGGCTCGGCTAGGCGGTTGCGCGGGGCCGGGCGTGTGGGAAGCGGCGTCCACGGGGTTGTGCGCCCGAGGCGAGTGCGGGGTGGTGCGTGCGGGCCGGCCGGTGGCCGGTGGCCTCACTGGGAGTCCCACACGGAGGGGTCGAAGGGTGTGCCGGGGGCGTACGCAGCGTGCAGGTTTGGCAGCAGCGGGCGCACGTGCAGGGCGTCGGCGTGCCCGATGAGGACCTCACTGAGGACCGAGGGGTTGGCGGCAAGCAGTATGCGATGCCCGGGAGGGGTGGCGGCGAGGAGCGGGAGGATGTCCGCGGCCCGCGACGTGGGGGCGAACACGACGTGGGCCGGGTGCGGCCCCGGGAGCGGTGCCGGGGGGAGCGGGACCACAGCAAGGCGGTCTACTGTGAGGTGCGAAGTGGCGCGATGGTGGAGGAGCCGGGCTAGGGCGATGCTGTGGCGCAGTGTGTGGGGCTGGGTGCTGGGCGGCGTGGGGACGTGCGGCGGGAGGGGGGGGGGGCGGGGCGGTGGCGTGGGAGGGGGCACGGCGGAGGAGTGACGCCAGCGACGTGTGTGTCGTGCTGAGGGTGGAGAGGAGCCCACGGTAGCGGGCCTGGGTTCGGCGCCTTTGGGCGTAGTGGTGCTCGTTGTCGTGTGCGTTGGCTTCCTCCGGCGTCCGGTTCGTTTGGTGACTTCTGGGCGGTGGTGGTGGTGGTGGTGGTGGTGGTGGTGGTGGTTTGCTGGGTAACGGGGTTAGATGGCGGCACTGCTGGCCGGGGGGTCAGGCGCGTCGTGTTGTGTGGCCGCCGGTGTCGGTGCGCCGACGCTTGTGGGGTGGTGAGGGGGTGTGTGCGTCCGGGGCTGGGCTTTGGGTGATGTCCCACAGGCGGATGCCGTCTCGCTGCGTTTCCTGGAAGGTCTCCCGCAGGCGCCTGAGGACATACGGGTGGTCCTGGGGCGCGGGGAGGTTGCGGGGGTGGACTCCCAGGGGGTGGAGCGCATCGGCCAGCATGGCTTCCCATGCGGCCTGCGGCATCCACCCCCCCGCTGGCCGGAGGCGGCAGTTCTCCACCGACCCCTTGCGGGGCCGATGGACCAGGCCCTCGAGGGAGGGCTCTCCCCGGGCCCACTTCCGCAGCTCCCAGAGCTGCGTGTGGGTCCAGCGCTGCCACCACTGTTCCTGGGCGGGCCTGCGGTCTTGGGCGGAGGAGTGGGCGTGGGTGGTTGTGACGGGGTCGTGGGGACCGGCGGCGGTGGCGGGCCTGGGGGATTCCTCGTAGTCCTGTTCCGTGGGGGTGCGTGGGGAGTGGAGGTGCACGCGGATGTGGACCCGCGGGTGTGCGCGTACGGTCTCCGCCTCGGGGTTGGGCGGGGATTCGCGGCGGCGGCGGTAATGGGGCATGCGTTGCGTGTGGGCTGTCATCAAGGGCCGGTAGGGGGGCGGGGACGCTGCTGGGGACCCTGGCGTCGTTCTGGCTTGGTCGGGAGCGGTCCGTGGGCCTGGGGTGCGGGCTTTGAGAGGTGGCGGGACGAGGTGCGTCGCGCTTCAGCCGCGGCGCGCTCTGCCATGAAGGTGGCGGCGGTGGCGTCGGTGACGGTGGGGGGGCGCCGCGCTGGGCGCTGCTGCCTTCGGGCCTGGGACGGCTGGGGGGACGTCCTGGGGGGGCCGGGCTCGCGCTGCCGTCGTGGCGCCGGGTTTGGGCTCGGGTTTAGGCTTGGCTGCGGGTTGCGGTCGTGGCGTGCTGACGGGTTTGGGTGGCCGTCTGGCGGCGGTCTTGGGCTTCGGCTGGGTCGTGGGTGTGGGCTTCGTCGGGGCGTGGGCCCTTACGGCGGCGGGACTGCTAGCGGTGGGGGCGGGTTTGGAGGCCCGTTTGGGAGGTGTCCCCCGCGGCCTGGGGGGTGGAGTGCTGGATGAGGACGTGGTGGTGGTGGTGGATGAGGTGGTCGTGGTCGTGGAGGTTGTGGAGTCGGAGGCGGAAGAGAGGGCTGTGGGAGACGGCGGAGGGTCCTGGGCCTCGGGGGCGGGCGTATGATGCTGGGTCCTGTAAGTAGCGAGAACGAGGGTGCAGGTTCGGGCACCGGGCGTGTGCGCGCGTTTTCCCTGGTGTTGTCTCGGCTGTGCGGGCACGTGGGTTACCCGGGGGGTGGCCATATCTGCTCCAGGACGTGCGGGTGTGTTTGCTGGAGGTAGTCGAGGGTCTGGAAGAAGCATCGCTGGATGCCGGGCATGTCCTCCTCTGTGAGGTGGGGGTAGTTTTGGGTGGGGGTGTCTGAGCCCGGCCACAGCAGCGTCATGAGGCGGGCTGCCACCATGTACGGGCATAGTTGTAGGGTGGTGGGGCGTGGGGGGGTGGGTCCCCTGCGGTTTGGGGGGTTTTCCCTCTGCTGGGGGCGCAGCGTGACCACCCACAGCCATCGGTCCGTGAAGAGGCAATACATCGCCCTACCAAGGCCCTGGTAGCAGCTGCGGATGGAGAGCAGCGTGTCCAGGGATTTGGGTTCCCACGTGCCCCAGATGTGGGGGTTGTCCGGGTCGTCCCCCCTGGCGTACGTGTCGGGGCCTGGGTTGTGTGGGGGGGGGGGGGTGTAGTCGGCGGGGAGGAGGGAGTCGGTGCCGTGTACCACCCAGTGGTCTGTGGGTGCGTGGTAGGTGGTGGTGGAGAGGGTGTAGTGCAGATTGTACATGAGGGTCATGTACGTGGAGGGGGCTGGCTGCTGCTCGTCGGGGGTGGGGATGTCCCCCGGGACGTGGTGCCAGAAGTTGCTCAGGGAGGCCATCCGGGCTACCCATGTTTCCCGCTCCCACTCTTTGGTGCTGTCGGGGGTGGCGTCGGGTGGGGAGTGGGCCATGTCGGGCTCGTGGTAGCGGGTGCGGCCCTTGGTGTCCACCCGCCCCGGCACGGGTCGTCCGACCGAGTGTCGCCCCCAGTCGATGTGGGGCACCCAGATCCGGCTCCCCGTGGGGGGCGGGCTCTCGCCGTCTGGGGTGGCGTGTGGGGGGCGCTCGTGTCGGGCGACGTGGAGGAAGGCGTCGAAGAGGAAGTCTCTGACGCCTTCCCCCAGGGTGGCCGCCTGGACCAGGGTGGCAGCCCGGATGGGGGTGCTGGTGCCGGAGGTGCGGAGGTACAGCACGACGTCCTGTTCCCCGAGTCCCCGGAGGTGCTGCCGTACCGCTGCGGGGTTGTGTAGGGCGTAGGGTTCGGCCGGTGCGGCGACTGGTGGTGCGGGGTGTGATCGGGGGGGTGGTGTGGGTTGGGGGGGGTGGTCGTCGTTGTCGCGCGTGGGGTCCGGCGATGGGGTCTCTTGTGGCGGTCGCGGGAGGGGGGATTCGCGGTGGCGTGTGTCGGCGGGGGTATCGACGTCAATTGGCTGGTGCTGGCTGCCGCGTGTTGTGTCCGTGGCCTGGTCTCGGGGGGGGGGCGGGGGGGGTGGTGTGGGGGTGGCGCTGTTGGTGGTGGGGGGGGCGGGGGTGGGTGTTATGCTGGCTGGGGGTCTGGGCGTCCCTGTGGGTCGTGTGGGTGTTGCGTGTGTGTGCGCCGTGCGGCCCTTGCGGTTCTTGACTGGTTGTGGTGCCGGGGTGTGGGTGGGAGGCGGCCGCATGAGCGTCCGGGTGGGGCTGTGGTCCGTATGTAATGGGTGGCTGCTGGTGGATGGTGCTCGCTGGTATGGGGTTTGCCTTGGGGGGCTGCTGGTGGTGGTGGGGTCGGGGGGGCGGGCGTGGGTGTTGTGCTGGCGGGGGGTCCGGGCGTCCCTGTGGGTCGCGTGGGTGTTGCGTGTGTGCGCCGTGTGGCCCTTGCGGTTCTTGACCGGTTGTGGTGCCGGGGTGCGGGTGCGAGGCGGCCGCATGAGCCCCCGGGTGGGGCTGTGGTCCGTATGTGATGGGTGGCTGCTGGTGGATGGTGCTCGCTGGTACGGGGTGTGGGTGGGGGGGCTGTTGGTGGTGGTGGGGCGCTCTTACTAGGCCCTGGTGTTGCTGGTGTGCGTGCGAGGCTCCTCGCGGGTCCATGGGGGTGTACCGTGGCTCGTATGTCGTGGGCCCGTGTAGCGGAGGCGGCGGGTGGTGCTGGACCGCGTGGTGGTGGTGTGGAGGGTGTGCCGGTTGTGTGTGGTACCCCGGCGTTGGTGGGTGTGGTGGCAGGGGCTGGTGGTGGTGGAAAACGTAATGGTGTGGTGCGGTGATGTGCGCTATGTGGGGTGGGTGGTTCGCGGGGCCTGGCTGTGCTGGGGCGTGGTGGGGATGTAGCTGGTGGGGGTCGCTGTAGCTTGGGGGCATTAGGGGGTAGGGGTTGGGAGGGACGGGGGCGTGGTGGTGGTGTTGGTGGTGCCATGTCCTTTGGCTCTGCGCGTATGGTGGTCCTGGCATGGTGTGGACGTGTGTGGGCGGTGGTGGCTGACTGGACTGCAGGGTTTGGGTGCTGCGGTACGGTGGTGGTGGTGGGCGCTGGCGGTGGCGGTGTTGTTGGTGTGCCCCGGGGGTCTGGGCGTGGGGTGGTGCGGTGTGGCTGGACCCGGGCCTTGGTCGGGGCGTCGCGCCCTGCTGGTGGGCGCGATGGCGGCCCCTCTGACCCGTCCTGGTCTTCTTGGCCTGGTGGGTGTCGGGGGCGGGTGAACCCCCCTGTCCCTGTGGGGGCGACGGGGAGCGGGCGTGCCAGCGGTGTGCCTCTTGGAGGCTCGTCTTGAGGCCTCTGACGTAGGTTTCCTGGTCCGTGAGGCCCATCCGCGTGGCGGTGGCCTCGTCGGGGGCGGCCAGGTGGGCGTCCGGAAAAGACGCCCAGCCCACCAGGGGCTTCTGTTGTGCGGGGTGGGGGTGGTGTGCCGGGTAGAGGAGTGCGCTGAGTGGGTAAGGTGTTCCCTTCCGTCGGCCGAGGGCGTTTTTGAACCGGCGGCAAGTGATTCGGAGGTAGGCTGCTATCTCCTCTGGTGCCGTGTTGGCCAACGCTTCCGGCGTCAGGGCTGCTGCTTGGGGGACCGGGAGTTGTGGGTCTGGGAGGTGTAGGTCTCGGTGGTGCAGGTACAGGGCCAGGAGGATGTGGCGGCCCGCCACGTTCAAGCCGCCTCCGCTGTGGCGTAGGGCCGGGCTGTGGGGGGGCAGGGGTGTGCTGCCCGTGGCCACGGCTATGGTCCATGCGTGGTCCGCCGCGTCCGCCACGTAGTACCCTCCCAGGTGGTCCCGGAGGGTGTCGGTGAGGAACCCGGTTAAGCTGGAGTGGCTGGCGGGGGGGGGGGGTGCGACAGGGGCCGCGGGCCGCTCGCGGTGGCGGGGGTTGAGGTCCCCGCAGTGGGGGCAGTGGGTGAGGCGGTGCGCGGCTCCCAGGCAGACCCAGTGGTCCGGGTTGCAGGGCAGGGCTGTCTGTGGTAGCCGCCGGCGAACGCAGAGGGGACATGCGGTGGCTGGTGGTTGGTGGTACCTGTGGACGGACGGCGGCGTGGGGGGGCTGTTGGTGGTGGTGGGGCGCTCTTACTAGGCCCTGGTGTTGCTGGTGTGCGTGCGAGGCTCCTCGCGGGTCCATGGGGTTGTACCGTGGCTCGTATGTCGTGGGCCCGTGTAGCGGAGGCGGCGGGTGGTGCTGGACCGCGTGGTGGTGGTGTGGAGGGTGTGCCGGTTGTGTGTGGTACCCCGGCGTTGGTGGGTGTGGTGGCAGGGGCTGGTGGTGGTGGAAAACGTAATGGTGTGGTGCGGTGATGTGCGCTATGTGGGGTGGGTGGTTCGCGGGGCCTGGCTGTGCTGGGGCGTGGTGGGGATGTAGCTGGTGGGGGTCGCTGTAGCTTGGGGGCATTAGGGGGTAGGGGTTGGGAGGGACGGGGGCGTGGTGGTGGTGTTGGTGGTGCCATGTCCTTTGGCTCTGCGCGTATGGTGGTCCTGGCATGGTGTGGACGTGTGTGGGCGGTGGTGGCTGACTGGACTGCAGGGTTTGGGTGCTGCGGTACGGTGGTGGTGGTGGGCGCTGGCGGTGGCGGTGTTGTTGGTGTGCCCCGGGGGTCTGGGCGTGGGGTGGTGCGGTGTGGCTGGACCCGGGCCTTGGTCGGGGCGTCGCGCCCTGCTGGTGGGCGCGATGGCGGCCCCTCTGACCCGTCCTGGTCTTCTTGGCCTGGTGGGTGTCGGGGGCGGGTGAACCCCCCTGTCCCTGTGGGGGCGACGGGGAGCGGGCGTGCCAGCGGTGTGCCTCTTGGAGGCTCGTCTTGAGGCCTCTGACGTAGGTTTCCTGGTCCGTGAGGCCCATCCGCGTGGCGGTGGCCTCGTCGGGGGCGGCCAGGTGGGCGTCCGGAAAAGACGCCCAGCCCACCAGGGGCTTCTGTTGTGCGGGGTGGGGGTGGTGTGCCGGGTAGAGGAGTGCGCTGAGTGGGTAAGGTGTTCCCTTCCGTCGGCCGAGGGCGTTTTTGAACCGGCCGCAAGTGATTCGGAGGTAGGCTGCTATCTCCTCTGGTGCCGTGTTGGCCAACGCTTCCGGCGTCAGGGCTGCTGCTTGGGGGACCGGGAGTTGTGGGTCTGGGAGGTGTAGGTCTCGGTGGTGCAGGTACAGGGCCAGGAGGATGTGGCGGCCCGCCACGTTCAAGCCGCCTCCGCTGTGGCGTAGGGCCGGGCTGTGGGGGGGCAGGGGTGTGCTGCCCGTGGCCACGGCTATGGTCCATGCGTGGTCCGCCGCGTCCGCCACGTAGTACCCTCCCAGGTGGTCCCGGAGGGTGTCGGTGAGGAACCCGGTTAAGCTGGAGTGGCTGGCGGGGGGGGGGGTGCGACAGGGGCCGCGGGCCGCTCGCGGTGGCGGGGGTTGAGGTCCCCGCAGTGGGGGCAGTGGGTGAGGCGGTGCGCGGCTCCCAGGCAGACCCAGTGGTCTGGGTTGCAGGGCAGGGCTGTCTGTGGTAGCCGCCGGCGAACGCAGAGGGGACATGCGGTGGCTGGTGGTTGGTGGTACCTGTGGACGGACGGCGGCGTGGGGGGATGGGGGCTGGTGGCGCGCGCATGCTGGTGGGAGTGTGTGCGGTGCCTGTGGTGTCCGTGTGTGCTGTGCCAGTGCTGTGCTCGGTGGATGGTGTGTAGACGTGGTGGGGGTTCCGTGTTGGTATGTCACGGGGTAGGTTCTCATGGTTGGTAGAACAGGAGTTTGAGGAGGTGGGCTTGGTCTGATGGGGGCAGGGTTGCCGCATGCTGCAGGTATTTGTGGGTGCGGTATGTGAGCTGCTCCGCCGTCTTGGCAACGGCCGTCCGCTGCATGTGCGCCGCCGTGGCCTGGGGGTCCTCCGCGTGGGTGCGTAGCAAGGTGTAGACGGCAGTGGGG
Organism: Eutreptiella sp. 'Long Island Sound 2002'; assembly: GCA_964036045.1. NCBI lineage: Eukaryota > Euglenozoa > Euglenophyceae > Eutreptiales > Eutreptiaceae > Eutreptiella > Eutreptiella sp. 'Long Island Sound 2002'. Next base: position 116,468,959 of record OZ038382.1, read on the forward strand.
ACGAGTCCCCTGCGGACTGCCTCGAGCACCTCCGTCTGCTTGAGGACGGTGGTGAGTTGCTGGGTCGCCGGGGACTGCGTCAGCCATCCGGCGTGCTGTGCGATGGTGTGGGTTGGGTTCCAGTCTGTGAGGGTGTCCAGTCCTCTGTACAGGGGGCACGCCTTGAAGTTGTCCCATGTTTCTTCTTCCGCGTGGCTGCAGATGCATTTGGTGTGTCCTGCGGGGACGTGGATCGAGCGGCGCGTATACCATCGGTGGTATCGGGTGAGGAGGGGAAGTTGTTCGATGGCGAGTTGAGGTCGGGGCTTTTGTAGGTGTGCTGGGAGGCTATCCGGGCGCAGGGCGGAGTACTAGAGGGGGGTGTGGACGGAGTCTTCGAGGCGTCGGAGGAGTTCGGTGTTCGCTGGGTGGCCTAGTGTGGTTGCCAGTTGCTGGATGGGTGTGGGGTAGTGGTACTGCTTGTCTCGATCCGTGTACGGCGTGTCCTCGGGCATCCATTGGGGGGGCTGTGTGGCCAGGGGTATCGGGGGCAGGTGCTGCAGGTGGCTGTGGTGTGGGGTGTCCAGTCGCACGCGTTCGAGCCCTGGGGTGTGGTTGGTGTTCAGGTGTTTGGCCTGCGTGTCTGCGCGTCCATTGCCGTATGCGTAGCGGTGTGACTCCTGCTTGACGATGTGTAGGGCGTCCTGGGGGTGCATGCCCTTGAAGGCCATCCATAGTCCCAACGCTTGTGTGGTGAGGCCGGATTCGAGTGCTTTGTGGAGGGGCAGGTCCGCAAGGCGCCTGGTGAGGTGGATGTCGACCGTGGCGTCCACGACTACCCAGATGTTGCGGGGCCGGATCGTCGTGGGTGGCGGTGTGGCGGTGACGGCGTCTGCCATGGTGCGCAGTTCGCCGTGGGAGGACGCCCCAAAGATGGTGGCCCCGGTGTGGTGTTCCACGTGGAGGCCGTCCGCGTGCCGGGTGATGCGCACGGAGGCGCAACCGACCGTGAGGGTGCGTTGCTGGGTGCCGGATGCGTCAGTGAAGTAGATGATGTCGGTGTCGCTGGGTATGGGTAGGCGGGCAATTGCTGTGGGGTGATAGACGTAATTGGGGTTCCCCTGGGCGGTTCTGACGGTGATTTGCGTGGGTTGCAGTAGTGGCGCTGCATAGACGCCTATCCCCTGGGTGATGATGGCCTGGGCTGGTGGGGTGATGTGGAGGAGGCCCCTGTCTGGGCGTCCCTGGGTGATATACGCGTACATCAGGTGGAAGAGATATCCCGTGTTGGGGTGGAACTTCTGGCACGTGATGGTCTGTCGCCGCTCCTTGTCGTCTTTGTCGCCGCGGAGGGTGGGGCATTTGTGCTGTAGGGGGCGCATGGGTGCCTCCTGAGGTCCTGCGCGGTGTGGGTCGCAGCGGTCGTACTCCATGGCTACGCTGTCCGGGTCTGCCCGCTCGTTGGTGAACGTCCATGTCGCCGTGGGTGTTCGGGTCCAGGCTACGTGCGTCGGGTGGTCTGGGGGTACCGTGTGAAACCAGGGGGAGAGCCATGCCTGCTGGTCGGCGGTGGCGGCGGCGGTGGGGGTGCGGTAGTGGGTGGAGATGAGGTGCAGCAGGGGCTACGGAGTGTCGAGGGCTGCCGGGCCGCAGTGCCAGCACGTGCGTGGTATGCCCTGGTCACTGTGTCTGACTGGTGGTACATCGGTCTCCGGTGCATTGTGTTTGGGGATGGACCAGGGGGCATGGTGTCGCTGGACAGTGCGGGTAGCATGTTTGTGGCCGTTTGGTGCTAGTAGCAGGATGGTGGGTGGTGTCCAGCCTTCAGCTGACGGGATGGGCTCCCCCTGCGTCGTGCCGCCGTCGTTGGGGGTCTCGTGCTCGCTCGGGCGGGGCCGGGGGTGCTGGCGCTGGAAGGCTGTGTACGCCGTGTCGATGTCCTTGGGCCCCGGCATGTCGCGCCCTGCCTTCGTAGCACATGCGCGGAGGTACGCTTGGAAGACGTGGCGTGCTGGCCATTGTGGGTCGGAAAGGAACGGGGCGTGGCGGGCGTCGCATTGGGCCATGATCTTCATCTGTGTTGGGGTGATATACACTATGGTGATGGTGGCCCCTACGAGGCGCAGGGTGTCCACCTCGCCTGCCGGGCGTCGGTGGATGTCCGTGTGTGTGGCCACGAGTGGCCCCTGTTGATCGCAGTGGTGGTTTGTCAGGATGGCGTATGTGTGGTGCGGTAGGAGGAGTTGTAGCTGGGCCCAGATGTCAGTGCCCACGGAGGTGGAGACGCCGTGTTGCGCCAGGATCCACCGGGAACAGGTGTTGCGGGCCATTTGCGCTTCTTTTATGCGTATGGCTGCCGCCTCGCGAACTTCTGGTTGGTGGTTGTGTGTTACCCTGTGTAGGAGGTGTGCTGCGTGTTTGGCATAGGCCATGTCGACCAGGGCGCCTGTATTGTCTCCGTAGTAGCGCCAGTTGGCCATCATGGCCTCCTTGGGGAAAGACGTGGGCCAGCCTCCGTGTTGCGCCCATGCCTTGGTCACTTGCTGTCGAGCGTGGCGTAGTGCGTCTTGGGGGCGCGGGAGGTGCAGGGCTTGGTACCCGATGGCCGCGTTGAGCACTGCTTCCATGAAGTATGCCAGGCCCTGCGTAGACAGGAGGTCCCCCCTGGCAATTTGGGGTAGCCGGGCGAGGCGCTCTTCTAGCTTGCTTGGGAGTGTGATGTGGTGGTGCCGCGTGGCCCGTGTGACTCCCAGGTGGACTGTGGTGTCTTCCAGGTGTAGGGGTTCGCCTTTCCGGATGTGGGGGGTGGGGGTCTTGGCGTCGGCCAGCCCGACCGATTTGCGGGGGTGCACTAGGAGCTGGTGGGCGTCCAGGTAGGTTGTGGTGAGTTGGAGAATGGCGGACGCTTGTTCGGTGGTCGTTGGTAGCCCTGCGCTCTCACGGTCGCGGTGGCGGGTCGCCGTAGTTAGGAGGTTGTCGTCCGCGAAGTTGATGAGGGGGGACCGTAGCGGGTATGGGGCGTACCCCGGGTATACCCGTGCTAGCTCGAATACCAGTGGCAGGGTGACGGGGAGGTAGAGGAAGGGGCCTTCGGCGCCTCCCTGGGAGACCCCGCTGTCTGTGCCGGTCCAGGGGGTGAGGCCTGCGGCTGTAATGACGGTGTAGAGTCGGGTCTGGAAGTACCCGGTCATGAAGGATAGGAATGGGAGGCCCATGGTATCCCATACCTCCGTGAGGAGCCGGTGGGGGGTGTGGGGGAACGCGCCTTGGACATCGAGGGAGGCGATGATCATCTTGTAGGGGTTCATGTCCAGTGCGGTGTCCTGGAGGAAGATGGCCTCGAGAAAAGTTTATAGTGTTTTCAGCACTGTGTTTTTGCTTCTCCTGCTGCCTGTTGTTGCTGTAGGGTGTCCTGCTGCTTGTTTTGGATGATGAAAAGCTTTTGTTTGTTGAAATTCAGTAAAGCCAAGTCAATCCAGGATAGCCCAAGCCAATAGTATGCAAGGAGAAGGTAATTCAGGATCAAAGCATGAAGGGCTGCAGTGTAAACAGTGAAAGCTGATTGGATATTCACAGAAACTGCAACTTAGGTCACATATGAATGCATATTCACAAAGATAGCTGAAATGTTTTAGGAAAAGAGTTAGAAAACTGCCTCAGGATCACTCTCTCTCCATAGTGCCATCTTAGAAGATGTGCACTCTTTGTTTTGGGTCCCATATGTGCCGACGTGGCATGGTATGTGGCGATGAGGTCACTGCCATGTCACATGGGATCTTCCTACTTAGCTAGGCTGACCAGGAATTGAACCCAGGACCTCTCAAAAAGAGGTGCCCAGCCCCCTAGGGTGCATACCACTAGGATAGCTAAGAATTCATGGAAAAACATAGATAAATTCATAGGCTCTACCTTAGGTATGTCAGTGCTCAGTCAACTCAGGAAAAGATGTTTTACTTCACATTGAAAGGGGATTAAGGGGTCCACTCCATATCCTGATTGGGTGTTTGGTTCCATAGGTCAAAATGTGTTATCACCAGTTTTGGTTGGACCAATACTAAGATTAAAATGCATGGATGCTCAGTGCATCTCTAATACAACTAGAGTATGCCTCAAAGCAATGGAAAAGCACTTATTCTTACTCCCCCCTTGTGCTGTGGTGGCCACCACTGTCGCATTTCAGGAAAAAGGGAATTTTTCTTGGCCTTTCCTTGGTTTCCACATCTACTTTAAAATACCTACAGTCTCCCTCACACTGAAAAATGGGCGCTCACCATGGCTGGCGTCCTTTTGCTGCTCTGATTGTATCATATCCTACAGAAGACTCAGCGCTCATGGCGCTGCCGGGGCTCCTGTGGCTTGGTTGGGTTAGTATGGGAGCATGCCAAACATGTGCATATGCATCCCTCCCTCCAAGACCCAGCGTCGACACAACCCAAACGCAAGACACATTATACACACTCGCATGGGTTCTCGTAAACCTGCTGGCGACCTGTGACCTGTCTTAGGGCGAAGGGAGTCGAAAGAAAATTAAAATTGCCCCTTGGTGGGGTCTTGGTTCTGCTCAGTCTCTCCAGGCACCTGCGTTTCGGCCCGAACACGGCCTACTCAGCGAGGTTGCGCGTGGGTATCTGCAGAGGCAGGAATGGGAGAATTATGGACGAATCCACGCAAAAACGAAGCGACGACACCAAAATCCGTCAAATGACGGCGTAGAATATTTCTGAAACGACACACTTGAGCAGAATCCAATTGTGCATCAGAAGCACATTTTTATAGAAATTATAGTCATCTCTGGATTTTTTAAATCCAGAAATTCATACGCATAAATAGGCGGCGCGCAGGAGCGGCTCCTAGCGAAGCGCCGGAAAATGGAGAAATAATGGAATTGCAAACGTATGTCTCACGTAGTCTTGAAAATGACGAGACACACATTAATAAATAAACATACAGATTCCACCCACACTAATAGAAGCTTCAAAAATTCAAGAATTCGAGAATCAATCGAAAAGACCTCAATGAATCAGGTATAAACTACAGGTATGCTTGTCTCGCATGCCGCATACACATTGCTCGTCTCGTGTCTCCGTGAACGAGTCGTGTAGCAGCGCTAACAACGATAACCACGATAGGACGCGGTCGGGGGATTGATTTGAAAGATTGCAGATGATTAGCGGTCAGATCAGGGTGATTAGACATACACACAAGTGCATAGCAACGTTCTTCGCGTGCGCCCCTTTTGTCCTCTCACCTTGCTTCACTTCCCAGCGGTAGGTAAGGTAGTTACGCCCAGGCGGGGCCACCCCCTGGTTGAGTCAAGATTGGCGCTGAGATGGGCAGGTTTGCCCAAGTCCTTCGTGCATACTTGCGCATGCACACACGCATTAAAGGGTAGGCCACGCGAAGTGCGCACGGTAAACCTTGTTTAGGCTACCCAGGAGCTCCTCAGTACGTTCTTTAAGAGAACCTGAGGAGTCCCTTAACGCTTGCTTGCTTGATAAGGGTAGCTGCTCCTGCAGCGTGTTTGCAGACAGTGTATTATAGGTCACGCTGAGAAGGGTATAATACCTGGAGCGTGGCTTGGTTCCTCCACCGCAAACGCCCTTTCGTTTGCCTTTGTTTTACAGGTGGGCAGGTAGGGTGAGTGGTGCAGCGGCTTTTTTTTTTATGCCCTGCTAAACAAGGGCGCAGATCACACAAACAAGTAACTCCGCTCCGCCTGTGGCAGAGCAGCGAGTCCGACTTCATCGACATCTGCGCCTTGCACGCGAGAGCACTCCTTCCCTCCAAGCCCTAACAGGGGAAACGCGTTGTGGCGTCCCCTGTCAGGCCACAGTTGCTTAGTAGCGCTGTGTTCTCTTGCCATTTCACAGGAGGGTCGCTAGGACGCAAGAGACCTTCATCTTCGCAACGCCCAGTAGAGTGTGTGTGTAGGAGTGGTAGTCCTGAGTGGGGGCTAGAGCCAGTTGCCCAGTGCTCGCCCACTAGGATGGTGCCACTGTAGGGTGTGTAGGACCTGTAGGGGGTGTGTCACTGTCCCACCCTTTTCCTGCAATTTTAGCGGGGTTGGTGGGCTGTGACAGTGGTTAGGTCAGTGTTTTGGCCACATAGCAAAACGGCGTTTTGCATGCCTTCATAGCTTTTGGCCACCCCTCCCTGTAGTAGACAGATAGGTAGGGAAAACAATACCTGGATTAGCACGCTGGGTATTCCCCCAAGGTTTTGCGCCAGCACAGAAATTGGGCGCATAGGGGAGGGGAGACCCTGGGCGTACCCCGTGGCATCAAAAAGCCAACCCTCCAGGTTTAGCAAGGGCGCAGACTTGGGTATAATTAGGACACCACTTCTGCGGCTTGCTCTCAGGACCTTAGGAATAGCACACTCACACATACGCTTTGGCAGGTAAGGGTAAGGTTCAGTCCCTAGCTTTAGTCTTGGAGGCAAGCGTCTCAGCGAGCCTCAGCAACTCACCAAGGTTGTTCTGGGACAAGTACTCAACCAGAACTGAGTTTAGGCGTCCCTCAGGTAGAACAAATGCAGAGAAGGGCTCCCAGGTGGCCTCTCCGACTCCAAACCCTTCCCAGGGGGTGAGGAAGCGCCAACCCTGGCGATAGCGGTGGCGTAGGACAGACTTCACCAGGTAGAAGCCCTCCTTAGCCATCTCCTCGGCGTTCATGTCGGGGAGTTCACCTTCAACTTCCATAGGGCTGGCAGCCCCTTGTAGGTCCAGAGCGGCGATTTCCTCGTCGTTCAGCTCCCACTCCTCCCCACAGAGGTCTCCAGGATCATGGTAGCGCTTCAGGTGTTGAGCAGCGCACACCAGGGTCCCCCCTAGACGGGGAGAACACCGCACAGTGATACGGTGTCCGTCCACAGATAGGATCTTGTACGGCCCGAAGTATGGGTCATCGCTGGTAGAGCGTGGCCAGGCGGGTAGTCGACTGTGGTGCACCAGTACCCAGTCCCCCTCTTGGTAGGTCGCCGGTACACGGTGCTTGTTCTTCTTGTTCCACTGACGCTCCCTCACTCTCTGGAGCATAGCCTTGGCCTTGTCCACCTTCGCTTGTTGCTCTTGGACCCATTCACCCACAGAAGAATGGGTGTCCTCTGGATAGGGGGCATGTAGGAACCATGCCGGGCGCCCCATGAATAGCTCATGTGGCGAGTAGCCAGTAGCTGAACTCTCTTGGGAGTTCATCATCAAGGATATGACGGGGAGTAGTCTCACCCAGTCTCTGGTGCGTTCAGTTTTGCACCATATCCTGACGTTCTCCTTCAGGACACGAATCTGTCGCTCACATAGGGGGTTGCTCGTGTGAGAGTAGGGAATCCCCGTAGACACCTGGACATTGAGGGATCTCAGGACCCTCTTGTACCAGCCAGTATCTGAGCGTACTCGTACGTCCTCATCGGAGTTGATCTCCTTGGGCGCCCCATAGACACAAAACCACTCCTCCAGGAGTATCTTGATAGTCTCCTCTCCGGTAATGTGCTTGGTACATGGGAACACCCTGGTGAACCTGGTCAACCCACAGGTTACCACGAGGGCGAAGTCATAGCCCCCGAACTTCGGCATCTCCGTATAGTCCACGTATAGAACACTGTTGGCACAGTGTGGGATGGGCAGGGTCGAGTAGAGACCTCTGTCCCTGATATCCCCTGGTTTACAGGACCCGCACGGGCACTTGTCCACGATAGGCTGGAGTGTCTTCCGCAGTTGGTCGTCAGTCCACGTAGTGTGGAACCACTGCTTGAACAGCCTCAGCGTACGGTCAGCACCCACATGACCACCGGACTCATGGGTCCACTTCAGCAGCGCTGGGACTCGGTCACTAGGCACCACGATGCGGTCCTCGTGCCAGAGGTAGCTCTTGTCCCGCTTCCACTGGTCTTGGTTGACCAGGAGGGGTTCGAGGCGTTTCTCCAGGCGCCAGTAGATATCCCCAAACTCCTGTAGGTACTGCGATTGTTGGAGTCCATCCAGGGGGCGTATAATGGTCATGTTCAGGTCCAGATGTACGTCCATACGGCTGAACGCCTCCTTAGCCAGCGCTTCAGACCGGGCACCAATCAGGGCGTCGAAGTTGTTGCGGCTGATGTAGTCGGCGCACTCGTTCTTCACCCCCTGGATATGGTGTACTGTCAGCCGTAGTTGACTGAGGTAGGTCCACCAGCGACGTAGCTTGGCCTTCTCAGGTGGGGGACCCTTCTGGGAACTGCGGACCGGTTCTTGGTCGCATAGCCAGACCACAGGGTTACTCCCCAACAGTCGTGCTTGTGAGGATAGCACCAGCATACCCGCGAGCAGTTCCTGCTCATAGGTGGAGTAGTTCCCCCTGGCCTGGTTCCAGTTCCAGTTCCAGTGGCCCAGAGGTACTAGGACCCACTTGTCGTCAGGGTAGCTGTGCTTGAGGGTTCCATCTCGGTTGAGACATTCCGTCCCCCATTGGGAAATGGCCGAGTCGAACTCCTCCTTCTCTAGTGCTTGCCATTGGAACAACGTTCCACCACCGCCCACATTGCTGGCGTCGGTCACCAGGATAATCTCCCTTTGTGCCCTAGGCATGCCCAAGCACTTAGCGTTGGCTACCTTGTCTTTGAGCTCGTCAAACGCTTGTTGCTCTTGTGGGCCCCAGCGCCAAGTAGTACTCTTCTTGATCAAGTCAGTCAGTACAGCGCTGGTGTAAGTGAAGTTTTTGATGTGTCGGCGATAGAAGTTGCACGCCCCAATGAAACTGCGTACATCATGAAGTCCTTTCTTGGGGTCTTCGTGTCGTACCTTGGCATCCATCAGGGGTTTGGCCTTAGAGGCCGCTGGGGTCCACCACCCATAGCCAACGTCAAACCCCAAGTACTGCATGGTCTCCTGCATGAACTCACACTTCTCCAGCTTGAGTCGTGTGTGGTTCTCCTGGCAGACCGCAAAGAACACACCCAAGAGGATTAGGTGATCCTCCTGGGTACTGGTCCCGAGGCATACATCGTCGATGTGAGCCTCCATCTGGGCCCCACGGGATATGAGCTCCTGCACCTTAGGTCTCCTTCGTAGGATGGACAAGATCTTGTTCATCAGCTCTTGGAACAGAGCGGGTGCGTTAGCCACGCCAAATGGCATGACTTTCCACTTGAACACCCTCCCCTGAGGGGTGATGAAGGCCAGTAGTTCCTGCGCGTTGGGCGTCAGGTCCACTTGCCAGAATCCACTTCGCTTGTCCATCTTGGTCTTGTAGCGACAGGAGGCTATCTTCTCCAGGGTAGACTCCATATTGGGAATGGACCCTGAGTGGTTCAGCGTCTTCTTGTTCAGCTCTCCGTAGTCCACTACCAGCCGTTTGGCTGTAGACCCAGGTTTAGCCACGAGGAAACAGGGGCTGCAGTGTAGGGGGTAGTCCCCGTCCTTGTACTCCAGGACTAGGCCAGCGTCGATACATTCTTGTATCTGTCGCTCGATCTCGTCGGCCTGCTCTTTAGGAGCTGGATAGGGTCTCCTCCGAATCTTATGACCCACGAACTCGGGTTTCAGCTTCAGGTCCATCTGTACCAGCTTGTCGCATGAGGCTGGAGGGGGTAGTTCTCCGAACACCTCCAGATAGGTCCTTATCAGCTTCTGTACCCGCGGGTCCAATACCTTGATCTTGTCCTGCATGTCCTCGTCGGAGTGTAAGTTGCTTGCCCCTTGAATAGACGTCGGGAGGTGGTCCTCCACCGACTCTTCGCTCGCGGTAGCATCCTTCAGCCCTTGGTAGGCATATAGAAGGTCTTGCTCGACCATCTCCGGTGGACGATGGCAACATAGGCACGCTCGAGGGGGTTCACATACACAATCCCCCGAGAGGTCGTCCTCATCTGGGGTCCTCACATGGGTGCCCCACACGCTCTTCATGAGCTTGAGATCTACCTCCCTTTGCCAGGTGGTGATCTTCTGTTCGAGGTCCTCCTTCAGTTGGGATAGGTCTCCCATACGTCCTTGCTTCAGTGGCCACGAGCTGCGGGTAGGCTTCGCATAGCATAGCTTTTTCGCCACCAACTTCCTCTTGGAATCCACATACTCCCTGAGCCTGGATCGAGGGTCGCGCTCCTCATCCACGGGGTCTTCCACCCTCATGGAGAGTAGGGGTTTTAGTGGGGCGACGTACTCGGCGTTCTCCACTTCCTCCACCGCGGTCTGCACGAAGAAGGCGTCGTGCTCAGTTTCGTCGTCTGAGTGGATAGAGCTAGGTAGCTCAGATAGTCCACACTCAGAGACTCCATCAGGTACAGGTACATGGCAGGGAGAGTTTGGGGCGTTGGTGTCAGTCAGGACGTACTCATGTCCTCCGGGTGTAGTTTCAACAGCATCTTGAGGTCGTAGGCGATCCTTCAAGTCACCCAAGGCGAGTCCATCGCTTTCTCGTTGTATAGCCTGGACCAGAGTAGGGTCCAGGTCTTCCCAGGGGATGGTGGTAAGACTTCCGTCCACCGCGCTGAGCATACTCCCCCATCCGGGCTTCCCAATGGGCGTCTTGCGTCCCAGAGGTACGTAGATGGCCTCATCAGGTAATCGCACCGAGCTGATAGTCAGCTTGTCAAGGAGGGTTCGCCAGTACTCGTTGCCCCCATGGGCTCCCCAATCGGGGGAACACAGGACCATACGGGAACGTTCCAAGGCCACCTTGGTCAGCACCTTCCCCAGTTCACTGAATCTGGGGTTCCCGTAGGCCATCCCGAAAGAGGGCCAGTAAAATTTGTACCTGCAGTTCTTCCCCTTGCTGCAGTATAGGTCCAGTACATGCTGCTTGTCGCTGGCGAACAGCTCCACACTTAGGTCTTCTCGAGAGTAACCCAACCCCTTCAGACCTTGGTCTAGGACTTCCCCTAATAGTTGATAGTCCTCAGTTTTGGAGGCCGCCATCATGGTTGAGGGCTCCTCCTTCGATAGTCTCAGGTAACTCGAGGTATGTTCCGACTGCTCCAGTGGCACAGACTCTCTGCCACTGCCGTGGTCCACGTACAGGAGGTAGGGCGCTTGCAGCGTCAGGGATTGTATCTGGGAGTGCTGCACGAAGAAGTCAGTACCCAGTACAAAGTCGAAGGCCTCAGTGTCCATCACATAGAACCGATGGGCGATAGTTCGAGAGCCCATAGGTACCTCCACTTCACAGTCCCCGCAGCTGTGCACCACATGTCCATCCCCCATGCGTATAGCCGCGGTGGTCATGGTGTTCTTCAGGCTCCCACAAGGTAAAATTTTCTTGGCCACTATAGATATTGTGGCGCCAGTATCCAGTACCCCCAGGTATTCACGTCCCCCTAGTCGGATACGTACCCAAAACACCAGGTCTTGGGTGCCACCAGAGCGTCCCCGTCAGAATTCCGCGGGACAGGTCACCTCGAACCCCTTGTTCCGCAATTTGCGGGCCATCCTCATGAAACGGCTTCTCTTCTTGGCGTTGCCGTCATCACCACCTTCATGCTCACGCTTGGCTCCTTGTCCTTGCTGGGCCTGCGTCTGTGAGCGTGTGGTAGGTCCAGACTGCCCTCCAGAGGGCTCGGAGTTCCCCCCTGGATTAGGGTTGGGGTTACCTCCGTTCTTGTCCTTGTTCTTGTTTTCTTGACCACGTCCTTTCGACTTGCCCTTGCCGGAGTCGTTGCCTTTGGCCTTGCCTCCACCTTTGCCTGAGCTTTTGCCAGGATCTTCCCCCTTAAGCTTCGCCGATAGGCGTTGCTTATGGTAGCACTCATCCTCGTAGTGCTTCCGCTTACCGCAGAATGCACACGTGATGGTGCAGCGGTAATGATCCGGCAGCTTCACCTTGGCGCCGGTGATCTTCTCCTGCTGCTTCCCCTGGACGACGAAGCAGTCTCGCTGCTCGCAGTCAGAGGCGTGCTGCAGGTGGCCCTGCTCATCTCTGGCATCACACCAGAATAGCTCCTTCACGTTCTCCATTAGGCGGGCGTGGGCGTGTTTGGGGGTAGTCCCCTGCCCAGGTCGGGACCCTTGGTACCCTTTGCCTCCAGAACCTCCACCAGGACGGTAGTTGTTCAGGTGCTGGTTGCTCTCCTTCTCCAGCGCCATCTCCAGGAGCAGCACGCATAGATCCTCGTAGCGGAGGGATCTAGCCTTGCGCTCAGCCGTCAAACGGCACTCGTACCATAGCTCTCGGGGGAGCTTGGCGCACAACCAGAACAGCAGGTCGTCGCTGCTGTAGGAACCGGGCGTCAGTCGTCCAGCCCAGTGATCCAAGTCAGCCAACAGCTCGGAGACCCTGCCAGGTTTGGGGTTGTTGGGCAGCACGGGCAGGTTCTGGATCTCGGCCCTGATGGAGAGGTCGGTCTCGTAGGTTGGGTACTGCCTCTCCAGGGCGGCCAACACGTCGGCAAAGGTGGCGGAGTTAGTTATGATCTGCCGGACCTGCTTCTCCAGGTACTTGGTCTTGCAGCACTGCAGGAGCAGATCGCACTTCACTCGCCCACTCGCGTGGGTTTGGCCGGTCAGTCGTAGGAACCGGCCAAAGTTCTCAGCGAACTCGCTGAGGTCCTTGCCTGTGAACTCAGGCAGGTTCACCACTATCTTGGAGGTGGCAATAGCCTTCGCCTCCTGAGCTCGGCGTCCTTCAGGGCGTCGGGTCTTCTTCTTCTTCTTCTTCTTCTTCTTACCCTTGGGGTCCTCGGGGTCCTCAGGGTCTTCGTCATCCGATGGCGAAGAAGAATCCATCGACGGCGGCTCGTCGTCGGAGGGGTCTCCGCCTAGATCACTGGAGCCATAAGGCTCCACGTCCACCATAGCCCTTAGGGCTGTCAGCCCCAGCCGGTCCAGCTCGGCCCTCGTCGAGTTCGGCACGTGGCTGTAGGGCGGCTGGGCCGTTCTCGGGACGAATGGACTTCTCGGTACTGCTGCAGGAGTCGGCATCGGTCGGCTCCTCAGGCTCCCCAGGGTATTTGTCAACCCTGCCGCCAGGTGGTTAGCCTGTACTCGGTGGGGTGACATTCCCACCGTCGTAGGTGACGCATGGGACGGGATCATCAGGGGCTCCAGTTTCTCCCTGATCTCTTGCGTGGGGTCGCTCACGATTTGCGAAGTGGCTCCTCGGAGCACCTCGTTGATCTCCGACCGCGTCAGGGACCTGTTGGAGGATCTTCCTGATCCTCTACTCCTGCCTCCCAGAGACTCTGGTCCTCTCCTCAACCCACTCAGGGGTGCATACCCAGGTGCACACCCAGGAGCATACCCAGGAACTTCCATGTAGGCTCCAGTGGCGTGGAGTGGATGGGGATGGTCGGCCGCATACCATCGCGGCGCAGAGCTGGAAGCCACCGGCTCACTGGCAGTAGTTGCCTCAAGGAGCGCAGTGGTAGGTGGGCCCATGCCATAGGCGGGTTGGTTGTGGATGTGGATGTTGCGGCGGCTGGGAGTGTGGTGGTTATGAGAGAGGGTGATGCAGGGAGGCCAGAAGCGCTTGGTGCGCTTTCGAAGGTAGGGATACTCGTCAGGTCTTGCCCTTGTTCCTCTCCTTCGTCTGCTTCTCATCCAGCATCCTTCTCGCTCTCGTTCTCTCTCTTCCTCTTCACAGGCTGAGGCTGAGAGACCACTTCCTCCGCCGTATCCACTGGCCCATGTAAGGGCTCCACCGAAAGTACAGCGTCAGGCGCCGGCCTTGCCGGTGCCTCAGGCGCTGGCGCTGTGTTCACATCGGCGTCCACTCTTCCTGGGTCCATCTTAATCCGCCCTTCTGCTTATATTTGCCTGCTCGGAGCACTGGTTGTACGGCGCGAGGTCGCTGCCGGTGCACAGAGACAGGCTGCCTCTGCTACCAGAAAAGTTTATAGTGTTTTCAGCACTGTGTTTTTGCTTCTCCTGCTGCTTGTTGTTGCTGTAGGGTGTCCTGCTGCTTGTTTTGGATGATGAAAAGCTTTTGTTTGTTGAAATTCAGTAAAGCCAAGTCAATCCAGGATAGCCCAAGCCAATAGTATGCAAGGAGAAGGTAATTCAGGATCAAAGCATGAAGGGCTGCAGTGTAAACAGTGAAAGCTGATTGGATATTCACAGAAACTGCAACTCAGGTCACATATGAATGCATATTCACAAAGATAGCTGAAATGCTTTAGGAAAAGAGTTAGAAAACTGCCTCAGGATCACTCTCTCTCCATAGTGCCATCTTAGGAGATGTGCACTCTTTGTTTTGGGTCCCATATGTGCTGAGGTGGCATGGTATGTGGCGATGAGGTCACTGCCATGTCACATGGGATCTTCCTACTTAGCTAGGCTGACCAAGAATTGAACCCAGGACCTCTCAAAAAGAGGTGCCCAGCCCCCTAGGGTGCATACCACTAGGATAGCTAAGAATTCATGGAAAAACATAGATAAATTCATAGGCTCTACCTTAGGTATGTCAGTGCTCAGTCAACTCAGGAAAAGATGTTTTACTTCACATTGAAAGGGGATTAAGGGGTCCACTCCATATCCTGATTGGGTGTTTGGTTCCATAGGTCAAAATGTGTTATCACCAGTTTTGGTTGGACCAATACTAAGATTAAAATGCATGGATGCTCAGTGCATCTCTAATACAACTAGAGTATGCCTCAAAGCAATGGAAAAGCACTTTTTCTTACTCCTCGTGGGGGGACCTGCCGGCCATGGCTCCCCACATGCTGGCGGGCACTTGGGCGAAGACCGCTGGCGCGATGCGGCCTAGGATGAGCGTCCATACCAGCTTGACCTCGGTGGTGGCGCAGACTATGGGCCGCCAGTTCCCCGGCTGCGCCCAGTTCCCCTTTTTGTAGAGGGGGTGGACCAGGTTGGCCCACTCATGGGGGATGGGCGTGGCGCCCGTGACTATGTCCCACAGGCGGGCTGCCAGGCGGCGTTTGACAGGCAGGGTGAGACGTTGGTACGCTTCGGCCGGCAAACCGTCGACGCCGGGCACGACCCCCTTCTTCAGGCGGTCTAGGGCGCGTTGCAGTTCTGAGATGCTGAAGGGGTTGTGTTCGATGGCGCGCCGCTGTTCCCGGTTGAAGACCCTGGGTACATGCTCGCGGATGGTGTTTCTGGTGTGGGGGTCGAGCTCGGGGAGGGCGTCCCCGTGTTGTGCCTGGAAGCTGTCCAGGACTGCCTGGAGGACGGCGTCGGGGTCATTGGTGAGGCCTCCTTCGGGGGTGCGTACCGCGTGGATGGTACGGCGCCCCGTGTCCTCCAGGATGCGGCTGACGTACCGTAGGGACTTGTACGGTGTGTCGTTTCTGCCGTATCTTTCGCTGTCTTGGGCTGCGGCCGCTATGCGGTGGGCGTGCCATACCTGGAGTTGGTGGCGGCGGGTAGTGAGGAGCGCACAGAGGTGGGCGTCCCGGTCTCGTGCCTCCGGTGTGCTGGGGCGTAGCAGGGTGGCGAGTTCCCCTTTTGTGGTCCAGATGTCATGGACGAGTTGCTGGAGGGTGAGGTCTGGTGGTGCTCCCGTGTGGTTGGTGTCACGCTCCATGCCGCATGCTTGTGCCGCCCGGCGCATGGCGGTGGTGAGTGTGGGTGCACCCGGGCGGCGCAGGATGGCGTGTAGGGCCCTGTTATACCTGTGCCAGGCGCCGTGGTCGTCCTCGGCCGGGAACTGCAGTGTGGGTGGGAGGGTGTCGTCTGGCAGGGTGGCCGCGGGTGGGGGTAGGTTGGGGATGATGAGGTCGATGTAGAGGGGCCGGTGGCCCGTGCCTGTGGGCGGGAGGTCCCCGTAGGCTGCTTCGTGGACGCGCACCGTGGTTGGGTCCCCGCAGCACGTGTCGATGCGGGATGGGTGGGTGCCGGCTTGGTGGGGGTAATGGGAGGGTGTGCCGGTGAGTCCTGCCGTGAGGTCGGTGAGGCCCAGTTTGTGCATGGCATCCCGGACAGCTGTGTCGGTGGCTGCGGGTGGGCCGGTGTGGTCGTCGTCGGTGGGGGCGGCGTTTAGGTCGCCTATGATGATGGTGGGTGTCAGGAGGGAGAGTCGTTGGTACGCCAGGCTCAGGGTGTCCAGGAAGTCCTTGGTCTCCTCCCCGAATGGGACGTGCGTGAGTAGCACGTTTAGCTGCCATCCGGGCCCCACGCACACGTACGCTCCGAGGCGACCATCCACTCCGAGGTCGGGGTGGGCATGTACCGTGACCGACGTCTTGTGGTAGAGGGGTACCCCCCGTTCCCAGTCGGCGTGATATTTGTTCCCCTCCAGGTCCAGGATCGGTGCTGGTTCGGGTTGGTCCGCTCTGCGGAGGGCTCCCTCCAGGAACCCCAGGAGGTCTGCGCCTCGGGGGTGCGGCCCGGGCATGGCTTGCAGTGTAGCGGCCTTGGTGGTCGTCGGTGACCGCGGGCTCGTTGAGGATGTTGATGCGGGCGTGGGCTTCCGCAGGCGCCGGTTTCTGTGGACCGATAGTTGAAGGGCGGGCCGTGTCCGGCCCTGGCCCCTTCAGGCGTCGAGGAGGTCGATGACGCCCTGAGCTGCGGGTGCCCTGCGGTTCCGCTTCTGGGGCTAGGGTAGGGCCCATGCATTGTGGACTTCGCCCGTGTACTCGGTGCCGGTGAGGTGCTCCGTGTCGGGGGTGCACAGCTGCATGGGGACCATCTCACGACCGGTTCGGTCTCGCCAGAGTTCGATGGTGCGCCCCGGCTTCTTGTCGTTGGGGGTGGCCGGGTCCCACTTGACGTGGATCTTGAACCCCTGGTGGTCCCCGGTGACGAGGTACCGGTGCTTGACCTCCCCTGCGGCCCATATCCACTTGGAGGGGCCCGCGGCCGTGGGGTACTCGAAGGGCAGCTGCATCCGGGTGCCGATGTCGTATTCGGGATACAGGGCAGCGGCTTCCGCTTTGGTCCAGCTCTTCGGCTTGGCCCTTGGCTTTGGCGCGGGTTTGGCCTGTGTGGGGGCCTTGCGCTTCTGCGCACCTTGGCGGCGTCGGGCAGCGGGTTGTCCCCGTTGGGGAGGTGCGCCCTGGGGCTGCTGTACGGGTGCGTGGCCCGGTGCCAACATAGGGTGTTCGCGGGCGGCTGGGACGTCAGGCTTGGACGTGGGGACGGGGTCCTTCAGCTGGAACACTTGCTTGGTCATGAGGCCAAGCACTTCCTCGGCCTCCTGCAGGGCGTCGGGCGGGTCCGTGGGCCAGGTGAGGAGCCGGTGCCCGGTGCCTGCCACGTGGCGGCGCATGTGGGGCGTGTAGCGGGTGGCGTGGCGTGTCCACGTTCGGGTGCGTTCCGGGGGGAGGGGGCCTTCTGGCGCCCCCTGCGCCCAGTAGAGGGCGTAGTGCAGCGCTTCCCAGGCTGCCTCTGAGGCGTGGGGGATGCGTGCGGCGAGTCGCAAGCGGTCCCCTCCGCGTGGTGGGGGCAGGACTTCGTCGTCAGGGGCGTGTGCCGTTGCCCGTCGGACCTTGCCGTGGTCGTCCCATTCCACCGTCCACCAGGTGTCCCGGTGTTTGAGGATGTGGACCTCCGTGGTGGTCGGGGGGGGCGTCCATGGCGTCCCAGCTGACGAGCTGGATGGGGCGGACCGCAGGGTGGGTCTTCGGGGGTGCTCGCATGTTGAGGATTCGGTGGATGTCCTCGGCGGTGGGGCCCGCGTCGGGGGCGTCCTGCGCTGCTTGGGCTAGAGGTGGGGAGGGGCGGTCCTCCCAGAGGCGGGAGGTGGACGCCGTGGCGTACATGGCTGCGATCAGGACGTGTTCTGTCAGCCCTTCCACCATGAGGTGGTTTTCCCCCTCCAGGTCTCGGGGGATGGTGGCTTCCGCCTTTAGGGTGAGGAGTGCGATGGTGCGTTTGGGTCCAGGTGTGGCGTGCGTCGGCTCATCTGGCGGGCGTCAGTCGGATGGGGTGTGGGGGGGGCGCTTCTGGAAGGGGGATGGTCCCACCGCCAGGTGCTCGACAAGGTGTAGCGGTATGGCTCGGTGGCGGTCCGCTGCGGGCAGGAGGTAGGGGTGTGGGTCCCCGGGTATCGTGCCGAGGAATATGCCCCCCCTGTAGGTAGGGGTGGGCAGGGGTTGCTGCAGAGTGCCTGCGCATGGTAGCGCGCACCGAGGGTTGCAGTGGGTGCATGGGGCTGTTATGGGGTTCGGTACCGCGTACACGGTGAAGGGCCCTACCGCGCGCTGGATGTAGCGGGGGATGATGTTGCGGAGGTCCGCCACCCGTGCGGTGCAGCTTTCACCATAGTATATCCAGAGCGTGTCCTCCAGTGCCATTTTGGGGCGTAGTTTGCGAGCCAGTAGGTGGAAGGTGCTTTTCTGGGTGGCCTCGGTGACGGCTCCGGGTCCAGCGTTAATGCGTGGGAGCAGGTGGTTTTGGTGGTGTGCCGCGACCTGTCGGCGGGCGGTGTGGAGGGCGGTGCTGTCGGCGGGAGGGGGCGCGTGGTCGGTGGGCCTTTTGCGCGGGGTCGGGGCGACGTGTAGGGGATGCTTCCATGCCGGGCGCGGGTGGTGTTGCAGTGGCTGGAGGCCAGGGTAGGTGGTGAAGGTGTATATGGTGACGGGGGAGCGCTCATGCGTGGCCTGGAGGTAGTAGTGGTCGGGACCCGTGTTGTGGGTGACGATGACGTTTGGCGTTGGTATGTCGTAGTGGAGTGCGGTATTGGGGAGTTGTCTGGTGATGCGTGCCGTCGCGTCCCCCGTTTTGGGCGCGGTGTCGTGGGGCACGAGGATGTGGACTGCCCACGCATCGTGGGCGGGGAGGTCGAGGTCCGGTAGGGTGGGATGAATGGGGCGTCCCCGGAAGTGTGTGAAAGCTGGGTTGTGGCGTGCCGCCGTTTCCTTGATGATGGACGGTGCCCACTGGGGTGGCGCCCCAACTTGCTGGGCCATGGCGGCGACGGCGCGGGCGATCGCCGTGAGGTCTGGGCCGATGCCAGGCTGGTCTGCCGGTGGCTGCAGGCCCCCTTCTGGTGCGGGGTGGTGCCACCATAGGGTGTAGCCCTTTTGTGTGTTATCGTGGGGGGTGTGCACGAGGCCTTGGTGGTTGGAGATGGCAGTCTTGAGGGCTTCCGCTGCCTCGCGGTGGAGGGTGCGCGTGTAGGCCCAGACTCCGGTGGGGGGGGCCGCCCCGGTGTCGGATTCGGCCGTGGTCGGGGCCCGCTCGAGGGTGTGACTGGTGAGGGAGGGTCTGTGCAGCCCTTCGTGCAGGGAGGCGCACACGCGTGCCCACCTGTCCGCCCATCCCTGTTTGGCGCTTCCTGCGTCTGCTCCTGTGGGCAGTCGCACGATGACCACGTGCCAGGGGTGTGACCCCGGTACTACGGTGGGGGGTGTGGTGTGCTCGTGAGCGTGTAGCCACACTGCGGTGTCTGCGTTCGCCGTCACGTAGTCCTCTCCCTCCGCTGTGTGGATGTTTTTGACGGCGGCCTCTCCCTCCAGGGTGAGGAGGAGGTGTGTGCTGGGGGGCTGCGCGTGCGTCTCCGCGTCCCGGAGCCACAGGTACGTGAGCGCCACGGTGCGGGGGAGGATTTCCCCCCACGTGAAGTTGCCTCCGGGTGATGCCCACTGCAGGGGCAGTGTGCGGCGTCGCCGCGAGTCGTTGGTGGCATGGTAGTCGTGCGGGAGGTGACGTTTGGTGAGCCGGTGCGGCATGCGTTCGGTGGTGGCTGTGGGGGGGTCCCAATTACATTCCTCCGGAGGGGGTGCGTCTGCGTCGTCCTCCTGGGGCTGGGTCAGCGGCAGCGCCTGTGCATTGGGTGCGGCGTCGGGTACTCCGCTGTGCTTGAGGATGTAGGAGCCTTCGGGGGTGAGTTGTAGGACGATGTCCCACTTCGCCGTTTGCTCTGGGGACCACTGGTGGGGCCCGTCCTGCGGTCGGTGGAGGGTGACCTGGTGGCCCGATCTCGAGCTGTGGTAGGCGAGGAGGCTGAGGACGGTGTCTTGCTCCGGGTCCTCCACGCTTTCCACGTATGCCGTCATGTCGGTGACGTCAACGTCGTACTCGTCCTCCCATTCTTGTGTGGGGGTGCCTGGAGGGGGGGGGGGCGGTGGTGTACCCGTGGAGTCCCGGCCCCGTGACGTCGGGCAGGTCGTGCTCGAGGGACGCCTGGTACTCGGCGGGCCCGTTGCTGGCTTCGTGGGTGGGGTGGTGGCGCCGCAGGGCGTTGGACAGGTGCGTCCAGGGCGCCCGCTCGCGGGGGGGGGGGGCCCGGGGGGGCATTCTGCGGGCTGGGGTCCGCAGGGCCGCTTGCTGCGGGCTCGAGCTCCGGCGGGGTGAGGTCCATATGATGCTCCGTGTCCTCCGTGTGTTGGAGTTGCAGTTCTAGCAGGCTGTCGATGTCCAGGGCCATGGGGTCATCGTGCGCGTTCACGTGCTGGGGTGCTGCTTCATGGCACGGCAGGCGTGTGATGC
The DNA here is from genome assembly GCA_964036045.1 of Eutreptiella sp. 'Long Island Sound 2002'. NCBI lineage: Eukaryota > Euglenozoa > Euglenophyceae > Eutreptiales > Eutreptiaceae > Eutreptiella > Eutreptiella sp. 'Long Island Sound 2002'. Next base: position 116,489,234 of record OZ038382.1, read on the forward strand.
TGGTGTTTGGGGCACGTGCGGCGGCCGGTGCGGGGTCGTGCGCCGGGGGAGGCGCGCCGTTTGGCGTGGTTGTGGTGTGTGGCTGCACGCTGGTGGCTGTCCTGGCCGGCGGTGTTGCCCCTGTGTGCGGTTCGGGTTGTGGCCGGTGGTGGGTGTTGAGCTGGCGCGGAGGTGTGCGGGGATTCCAGGGGTGGTGCCGGTGGGGTGGGGTGCGGAGTCGGCGGGGCGCGGCTTCGTTCCTGTTTTGGTGGGCTGTGGTGCCCCTTGCCCCCGGGTGGGGGAGGGGGGTGCGGTGCGGTATGGTGGTGTTGTGCTGTGTGGTGGCCTTCCCGTTGGGGGGGGGGGGGGGGCACCGCTTCCAGGTCTGGTGGGGTGGGTTGTCGCCCGTGGTTTGTCCTCTGGCGGTGTGGGGCAGCCCCGCGTGGTCTACTGATCGTCCTCCTGGCGTGTTTCAGTACGTGGGCCGTGCGGGGTCGGTGTGGCGTGGGGCCTGGGGTCCCCTGGGGCGGGTTGTGCGGGACTGGAGTGTCGCAACCAGGGGGGTGTGGTCGTGTGGTGCTTCGGGGTGTCGGCCCACCTTTGAGTGGGCCCAGTTGTGCGGGGTATTGTGTTCGCGGCGTCCGCGGGTCGGTGGGTCGCGGCTTCTTGGGCGTGTTGTGGCCCCGGTGCGGTGCCCGTGGGTGGTGAGTGGCGGTCTGTGGCTGGGGTGTATCGTTTCCACGGTGAGGGGGGGGGCTATTTGCTCGGGTGTGGAGTGGGCCCGTGGTAGGTTGCCGGCGGGTAGCGGGTGTCGGGGCCTCACTGTGGGTGGGTATTCCGCGGTGTCCCCTTGTTGCGTCCCGTGGTGGTCTCTGGTCGGCTGGCTGAAGGGGGTTTTTGGGGTGTACCGCATCCATGGGGGCACCATTGTGTGTTGGGGCGCCGCAGCGGTGGGTGCGGCGGGTTGTGGGGGTGGTGCTTGTGTCGGTGTCGACCGTGTGGTTGGCGGCAGTGTGTCGTGTGTCGTCCTCGGCGGCTCCTCATGGTGGTCCGTTGTGGTGGTGCCTGGGGGGTGGTCTTGGGCTTTGCGGTTCCTGGGAGGGTGCGGGACATGCGGGGTCGGGTTGGCTTGGGGGGGGGGGGGGGCGCGTGTGTGGGCTTGCGTGTTTGTCTTCTGCTCCCCCCCCGGCCCCTTCCTCTGCCTGTCCCTTACTCCTCTCTTTTCGTTGGCTTGTTTGCCTTTGTTTTTTTTTTGTTTTTTGGGGGGGCTAGCTGGTGTGCTGTGCGTGGGTGTGGGTGTGTGCCGGTGTCGGCGCCCGTGTGGGCGTGGGTGACGTGGGGGTCGGGTGGGTGTTGTGCTCTGGGTTCCCTGTGTGTGCGCCGGCCCACAGGCTTCCGGTTCCCAGGGCGCCGGTCCGGGGGGGGGCTGACGGCGGGTGGTTGGCGGCAGTAATGGCGTGGCGCTTGCGTGGGTGGCTGCGGCTCCTGGTTAGTGTCTGGGTGGCGTGGCCGGGCGTGGGCGTGCGTGTGGGTGTGTTCATGGCGTGGGCTGATGGGGTGGCGGGCAGTGCGGGCGTGGTTGGTTTGTGTGGGTGTCGGGTATGTGTGCGCCGAAGGCGCAGTGGGTTGGGATGGGGCACCGTGGGCGATGCAATGGGTGGAGGAGATGCTGGTGACGCCTACGGTGGGGTGCTGTAGGCGTCGAAACGGTTTTGTGTTGTTGACATGGGTGCTTCGGGTGACGCGCCGGGCGGCGACGGGGTTGGTGACGCTGGGGGGGCCTGCGGCTCCGGTGGTCCCTGTAAGTGGTGCAGTGGGTCGTGGCGCGACTGGTGATGCCGGCGGTGAGGGTGCTGCCGGTGACGTCTATGGTGAGGGCGCTGCAGGTGATGTCATGGGTGGTGGGGATGTTGATGTGGGTGTTGCAGGTGGTGTGCGGGTTGGTGGCGCCGCTCATACTGTCCCTACGTAGGGTGTTGCCGGGGGTGCTGTGGGCGGTGGTGTCGTCGGTGGTGCCGATGGCGAGGGTGACGCAGGCGATGCACTGGGTGACGGTGAGGCCGGTGTGTGCCGTAGGTGACGGGTTGGGAACGGGTGGTGGGGGGCCGGAGGGGGGTTTGCCGTTGGTGCAACGGGCGATGGTGGCGTTGGTGCCGCAGGTGGTGGCTTGGGTGATGGTGCTGTTGGTGATGCCGACGGGGTGGTTTGTCTGCCTGTCTGCCCGCGGAGTCGGTGCCGGCGTTGGGCGGTTGCCCGTGCGCGTGGTGGTCGGTGCGCCGGGCGTTTGGTGGGCGTCGTTGGGTGCGGGTGTGCGTGTTGGTGTGTACGTGGCGCGGGTTGCGGGGGGTCTGTGGGCGTCGGGTGCGCTGTTGCCGTGTGTGTGGTGGTTTGTGTTGTGTGGTGGAGCGTGGCCGGCGTGTGCGTTGCGTGGGTGTCGTGGGGTCTGGTCGGCGTGGGTGGTGTCGGTGTGGGTGTTTGGGGTTGGGTGCTGGTTGTGGGCGTGTCGTTCGCGCGGTGCGGTCGGGCGTGATGATGGTGCCGCTGGCGACGTCGATGGTGACGGTGCTGCAGGTGGTAAGGGTGGGACGGCGGTGTTGGCGGTTTCCGGTGTGGGTGGTGTGGAGTGTGGGGGTGTGGCAGGTGTGGTGCGGGGCGGATGGTGGTGTGCTTGGTGACGGCGTCGTAAATGCTGCCGGGGGGGAGGGTGTTGTTGGTGGTGTTGTGGGCGGCCGGTGGCGGGTGGTGGTGGTGGTTGTGGCTGGACTGCTTGGTGGTTGTGGTGTCGGCGGGCAGCCCTGATGATGGGCCCTGGGTGTGTGGTGGCGGGTGGGCGTGCATGGTGGTGGTGACCGTGTGTCATTGCGGGTGGTGTTGGGTGTGGTACCGTTGGGCGTGTGGTTTGCGATAACTGAGCACTCACCCCTCCGGTTGGCGCGGGCCCGGTGGTCCGGTAGCCTGTCCGGCAGGTGGCGCCAAGGGCTCACGCGTCCCTCCGGACGGCGGCTGTTCTGTAGCCGGCAGGGGCTGGGTTCGCTGCCGGGCGCACACACATCCCTCCGGACGGCGGCTGTTTCGTAGCCGGCAGGGGCTTGGTTCACTGCCGGGCGCACACACGTCCGTCCGGACGGCGGATGTTTCGTAGCCGGCAGGGGGTGGGTTCACCGCCGGGCGCACACACGTCCATCCGGACGGCGGCTGTTTCGTAGCCGGCAGGGGTTGAGTTCACTGCCGGGCGCACACACGTCCATCCGGACGGCGGCTGTCGCGCTGTGGGGACTGCGGGGCTTGGACTTGTTCTTGGCGGCTCGTTCGTCGTCGGGTGTGGGTGTTTGCCGTGGTGGTGTCGTGTCTTTGTGCCGTGGTGCGTGCTGGCGTGCGGTGCTGCGCGTGTGCCTCGCTTGGCCTTCGTGTGGCGCGCGCTCCTTGCCCGGGCGTGCTGTTGCGCAGGCGAGGGGACACACCCTCTCTCTGGCGGGCCCGTTTGGCCCCATGGCGGGCCCTGTTGGCGCCCGGCTGTGGCCCGGCGCGCGGCAGTGGGGTGTGTGCACGCTGGGGGGGGGGGGGTTCGCACCCCTCTTCTCGCTTTCCCCGCCTTGTCCCTCTGTCCCTCTTCGCCGGCCTGCCCTGCCTGCCCACCCTCTTCGTACCCGCTGGGTTGGCCTTGGCCAGACGGTTGGTCTTGGTGGTCTGACATGGTGTTTCTTTCCTGCAGGGCGGCGTCGGTTGGGTTCGTTTTGGGGGCGGGTTGCTCGTGTGGTGTACCGCGCCGCTTGGCTCCTGTTCACCGGTGTGCACGCTCGGTGTGTGGTGTTGTGTGTACAGTGTTCTGGGCCTCCTGGCTCCTGTTCACCGGTGTGCACGCTCTGTGTGTGGTGGTGCGTGTACGGTGTCCTGGGCCTCCCGGCTTCTGTTCACCGGTGTGCACGCTCTGTGTGTGGTGCTGTGTGTACGGTGTCCTGGGCCTCCCGGCTTCTGTGCACTGGTGTGCACGCTCTGTGTGTGGTGTTGCGCTTACGGTGTCCTGGGCCTCCCGGCTCCTGTTCACCGGTGCGCACACCCTGCGTGTGGTGCTGTGTGTACGGTGTCCTGGGCCTCCCGGCCCCTGTTCACCAGTGTGCACACTCTGCGTGTGGTGTTGCGTGTACGGCGTCCTGGGCCTCCTGGCTCCTGTTCACCGGTGCGCACGCTCTGCGTGTGGTGTTGCGTGTACGGCGTCCTGGGCCTCCCGGCTCCTGTTCACTGGTGTGCACTTTCTGTGTGTGGTGTTGCGTGTACGGTGTCCTGGGCCTCCCGGCCCCTGTTCACCGGTGTGCACCTTCTGTGTGTGGTGTTGCGTGTACGGTGTCCTGGGCCTCCCGGCTCCTGTTCACCGGTGTGCACGCCCTGCGTGTGGTGTTGCGTGTACGGCGTCCTGGGCCTCCCGGCTCCTGTTCACCGGTGTGCACGTTCTGTGTGTGGTGTTGCGTGTACGGTGTCCTGGGCCTCCCGGCTCCTGTTCAACGGCGCGCACGCCCTGCGTGTGGTGTTGTGTGTACGGTGTCCTGGGCCTCCTGGCTCCTGCTCACCGGTGCGCACGCTCTGCGTGTGGTGTTGCGTGTACGGCGTCCTGGGCCTCCCGGCTCCTGTTCACCGGTGTGCACGCTCTGTGTGTGGTGTTGCGTGTACGGCGTCCTGGGCCTCCCGGCTCCTGTTCGCCGGTGTGCACGCCCTGTGTGTGGTGTTGCGTGTACGGTGTCCTGGGCCTCCCGGCTCCTGTCCACCGGTGTGCACGCTCTGTGTGTGGTGTTGTGTGTACGGTGTCCTGGGCCTCCCAGCTCCTGTTCACCGGTGTGCACGCTCTGTGCGTGGTGTTGCGCGTACGGTGTCCTGGGCCTCCTGGCTCCAGTTCACCGGTGTGCACGCCCTGTGTGTGGTGTTGTGTGTACGGTGTCCTGGCCCTCCTGGCTCCTGTCCACCGGTGTGCACGCTCTGTGTGTGGTGTTGCGTGTACGGCGTCCTGGGCCTCCCGGCTCCTGTTCACCGGTGTGCACGTTCTGTGTGTGGTGTTGCGTGTACGGTGTCCTGGGCCTCCCGGCTCCTGTTCAACGGCGCGCACGCCCTGCGTGTGGTGTTGTGTGTACGGTGTCCTGGGCCTCCTGGCTCCTGCTCACCGGTGCGCACGCTCTGCGTGTGGTGTTGCGTGTACGGCGTCCTGGGCCTCCCGGCTCCTGTTCACCGGTGTGCACGCTCTGTGTGTGGTGTTGCGTGTACGGCGTCCTGGGCCTCCCGGCTCCTGTTCGCCGGTGTGCACGCCCTGTGTGTGGTGTTGCGTGTACGGTGTCCTGGGCTCCCCGGCTCCTGTTCACCGGTGCGCACGCCCTGCGTGTGGTGTTGTGTGTACGGTGTCCTGGGCCTCCCAGCTCCTGTTCACCGGTGTGCACGCTCTGTGCGTGGTGTTGCGCGTACGGTGTCCTGGGCCTCCTGGCTCCAGTTCACCGGTGTGCACGCCCTGTGTGTGGTGTTGTGTGTACGGTGTCCTGGGCCTCCCGGCTCCTGTCCACCGGTGTGCACGCTCTGTGTGTGGTGTTGCGTGTACGGCGTCCTGGGCCTCCCGGCTCCTGTTCACCGGTGTGCACGCCCTGTGTGTGGTGTTGCGTGTACGGTGTCCTGGGCTCCCTGCCCCCTGTTCACCGGTGCGCACGCCCTGCGTGTGGTGTCGTGTGTACGGTGTCCTGGGCCTCCCGGCTCCTGTTCACCGGTGTGCACGCTCTGTGTGTGGTGTTGCGTGTACGGTGTCCTGGGCCTCCCGGCTCCTGTTCACCGGTGTGCACGCTCTGCGTGTGGTGTTGTGTGTACGGTGTCCTGGGCCTCCTGGCTCCTGTTCACCGGTGTGCACGCTCTGTGCGTGGTGTTGCGTGTACGGTGTCCTGGACCCCCCGGCTCCTGTTCACCGGTGTGCACGCTCTGTGTGTGGTGTTGCGTGTACGGTGTCCTGGGCCTCCCGGCTCCTGTTCACCGGTGTGCACGCTCTGTGTGTGGTGCTGTGTGTACGGTGTCCTGGGCCTCCCGGCTCCTGTTCACCCGTGTGTACGCTCTGTGTGTGGTGTCGCGCGTACGGCGTCCTGGGCCTCCCGGCTCCTGTTCACCAGTGTGCACGCTCCGTGTGTGGTGTTGCGTGTACGGTGTCCTGGGCCTCCCGGCTCCTGCTCACCGGTGTGCACGCTCTGTGTGCGTGTACGGTGTCCTGGGCCTCCCGGCTCCTGTTCACCGGTGTGCACGCTTTGTGTGTGGTGGTGCGTGTACGGCGTCCTGGGCCTCCCGGCTCCCGTTCACCAGTGTGCACGCTCTGTGTGTGGTGGTGCGTGTGCGGTGTCCTGGGCCTTTTGGCTCGTTTTCACCGGTGTGCACGCTCTGTGTGTGGTGTTGTGTGTACGGTGTCCTGGGCCTCCCGGCTCCTGTTCACCGGTGTGCACGCTCTGCGCGTGGTGTTGCATGTGCCGTTTGGCCCTTTTGCGCTCGTGTGGTGCGTGTTGTGTTGTGCGTGTGGTGTCCTGGGACACTTGGTTCGTGTTCTCCGGTGTCGCGGTGCGTTGTGGTGTGTGTGGTGTCCGGTGTGCGGTGTTGCGTGTGCGGTGTCCTGGGCCTCCCGGCCCCTGTTCACCGGTGCGCGTGCTCGGTGTGTTGCGTGGTGTGTGCAGTGTGGGTGTGGGTGCGTGCTCGCGTTTGCCATACCGCGGCCGCGTCGTTGCGGACTCTTTGTTTTTGTGGAAACATTTTTCTTTACACATTGCTTCCTATGGTGTCTGACTTATTCTTCCCGTCTTGGACTCTTTGATTTTGGCGACGCCCAAGAGTAAGCGTGTCTTAATGCATGCATGGCGGTGTATGCTATTTACGCGTTGGTTTGTGGACTCTTTGCATTTTGCGACGCCCAAGAGTAGGCGTGTTTGTTTAATGCATTCATGCTATGCTACTTGTTCTTCATGTCTTGGACTCTTTGTTTTTTGCGACGCCCAAGAGTAAGCGTGTCTTAATGCTTGCATGGCGGCCTATGCTACTTAACCGTTGGTTTGCGGACTCTTTGTATTTTGCGACGCCCAAGAGTAGGCGTGTTTGTTTAATGCATTCATGCTATGTTACTTATTCTTTATGTCTTGGACTCTTTGTTTTTTGCGACGCCCAAGAGTAAGCGTGTCGTAATGGGCTCAAAGGTGCGTGGGGAGGTACATGAAGAAGGACAAAGGAAGAGGAAGCGTGCAAGTCGGAGGGTGTGGCGTGTTAGTTATCCATTTCTTCGGTGTTTACGCGCCGCCCGTGAAGCGTTTTTCCTTACCTATACGGCGTGTTAGGGGGCGGGAGGCACGGTTTGTGGACTCTTTGTTTTTTGCGACGCCCAAGAGTAATTGTGTCTTAATGCTTGCAAGGCGGTACAAAGTACTTACTCGTTGTACCTTGGGACTCCCACGCTACGTATTCTTTTTGTCTTGGACTCTTTGTTTTATGCGACGCCCAAGAGTAAGCGTGTCTTAATGCATGCATGGCGGCATATGCCACTCGCTCTCTGGTTGGTGTTGGGGCGCGCACAAGTCCCCTACTCCTATTGCATGCACTTTGCTAAGTGATTTGGGGCACGCAACGTTCCGCTTTCCCGTCTTGGCGGCTCTTTTGTGCTACAAAAAAGGGGGGTTGGTGTGTAAGAGCGGTTGTCATGGTTGCCCCGCATTGCACCGCAGGACAGGACCGTTAGCCCCCCATGACAACCACTCCCTGGCCGAAGGCCATCGTTTTGGCCCTACTCTCGCCTCTAATCTTCTTCTTTGTTGTTGGAGCGCGCACAAGTCACTAGCGCCTAGGGCACGCACTTTGCTAGGTGTTTTGGGGCATGCAACGCTCAACTTCGTCGCCGTCGCGACTCTGTTGTTCTGCTCTTTCTGTGAGTGTCCTAAATTTTGCGACCTCGCCAAACAGCGGCGTAAAATGTTTTTGGTGGTTTCTGAGGTCGGAAAAATCGATTTTGCGCTTTATTTTTGCTGGTTGTGCGTCATTTTCGTGATTTTTTATATTCTTCTGCTGCGATCGCGCGACACGAACGAGCTGAAATCAATTCCTCCCCCCTCAGTTTTATTTTTCGTGGGGCGGTAACATACTTGCCATACCTTGTGCATCCCCTCGTTACCATACCTTGTGCACCTCCTATAAGGAGAGCGTGTGTAAGGTGTGTGGGCGTGGCGGGGGACAGGTAGCGTTCTTACCTCTCCTCCCCTTTGTTCTTTTTCTTCCCATAGCCCTTTTTTGTTTCCATACCATCTTTCTCCTTGACCTTGTCTCAGTCTTCATGTACCTTGCGGGCGCTTGGCGTCTTATGGTTACATGGGCGTGGTTCGTGTTTGTATGCTTGTGTATGTATGCGTGGTCCCTTCGGCGCCCTCCTTCGCAACATTAACATCCTTGGTTTCCACACCTATGCATATGTAGCGGGGGTGGTATGGGGTGTATGGGCTCATAACATACTTGTTCACCATACCATTGTTTCCCCGTGGTCCGTGGCCATCCTATACCCTTTTTTTTTCTCCATGTTTCTCCTTGACCTTGTCTCCGTCTTCATGTACCTTGCGGGCGCTTGACGTCTATGGAGAAATGGGGATATGAGCGTGTTTCGTGTATGTATGCATGCTTTATGACGTGTGGAGTTGCTTCGATGTTTGTTTTTGTGTGAGGTGTTGTACCTCTGGTGCCCTCGTTCACAATGTACTTGGTTTCTTCCCCTACGCACATGTAGCGGGGATGGTGTTGGGTGCATGGGCTCGTAACATACTTTCCCGTCATACCTTTGTTTCCCCGTGGTCCGTCTGGTGGTGTTTTGTGCTTTGTTTGTTTTTGTTTTGTGCCTCTCCCTTCGTTTTTTTTTTTGGACGCGCACAAGTCGTCTAGCTCCTATGGCACGCACTTTGTTAGGTGTTTTGGGGCAAACAACGCTCAACTTCTTCATCTTCGCGACTCGCTTGTTCTTGGTGTCGCCCTCTTCCATGGCCTTCTCGAACTCAATGATGTGTTTGGCCTCCTCTGTTTCCTTGGTGTCTCCATGGCTCGATGTGTCCATCCAAGCCTTGCCCGCGGGATAGGCCCAACGACTGAGGCAATCAGCTACAGACATAGACGACGCTCAAGTCTAACTTCGCAAAAGTGTCATGCCATCGGGCTCCCCTTGCCGCTGGACCCGGGGGAGTACCCACATGCTCCTCCTGCCAACTCTGAAGTGATTGACGATCGGCACATACCACCTGGGGTTGGATTCCGATGTGGCCCGACCATTTCTGGAGCTTGCACACAACGGCATACGTCTCCTTCTCACCCGCGGTGCACGTCTGACGTTGGCCTTCCACCAGGACTCGACGCCAAAACGCCACTGGGACATGCCCCCAGGGCATACTCCGAGGCGTCTGTGCGCAGCACAAATCCCTTGTCTGGGTCGACCAAGAATAGACCCAATTGACCCAATAGTTGTTCCTTCGACTTGTCGAATGCTTCTTCGGCTTCCGTTGTCCATCCCAGTTTTTTCTTGCTTCCCTTCCGACCATCGAACTTGCCCACCTGTAGCATCTTGTGGAGAGACCCCGAGAGATCCGCATACATTCGTACATATCCGGAACAATAATTGCAAAATCCCATGATGGACTGGAGTTCACTTATGGTTTGGGGTTTTCCCCAGTGGTGTAGTGCTGCCAATTTCCCAAGTATGGGTTCCCGTTGCCCGTGCCCGACCACATGTCCAGCGAACTCCACTTCGCTCACAAAGAGCCATGCTTGTCCAAGACCCCCAATACTCGGCGCAAGTCCTTCTCATGCGCCTTGATGAGCTCGTGGTCGGTCATGTCCTCGGTGCCTGACCCAATAACGATGTCATCAACAAACGGGTCGGCACAATCTCGAACGGGTTGTAGGAGATCCTCCATCATGCGTTGAAAGGCAGCATTCCCGTTCTTGGACCCGATGGGAACTACCTTCCATTGGATGGGCCCCGGTGGAGTGGACCTCGGTGTGCATGGCCGGGAGTCCTCATGCAGAGGCATTCGGTGGTACCCGTGCTTCAGGTCCATCACCGTGAAGATGCGCTTCTTCTGCTGCTTTTGTAGGATGGAGTAAATCAGCGGTAACAAGTACGAGTCTTGCTCGGTTTGTTTGTTCAGTCCCCTGTAATAGACAACCAATCTCCATTCACCCTTCTCCTTATTTGGAACGATGAAGGCCGGGCTTATCCATTCACTATCGGAGGGTTCAATCCAACCACACTCAATAGGTTCCATCAAGAGCTTCTTCATCGCTTCTGCTCGCTCCCCTTGGAGTTGATATTCCCGGTGACGACGAATGTTTCGGTTAGGTTTCAGCTTGATCTTGGCCGTACCAAATTTCCCCGCGATCCGGAGGATTCCTGTTGGTAACTGCACTAAATAGCCGCGGATAGGGTTCAAGAAATCTATCTCTGAGCTCGGCTACCTTTGGATTCTCCTTGGCTTCGTCCGCCGCTTGCCGGGGTAATGAAACTACCGACTTCACTGCGGTGTTTGCGTCTTGTGGATCCAGGTCCGGCATCTCCTCGTCTGATATGCCCTGTACAGGCCCAGGACCAGGACACCGTACACGCAACACAACCCACCGAGCGGGCGCACCGGTGAACAGGAGCCAAGTGGCCCAGGACACCGCACACGCAACACAACACACGGAGCGAGCACACGAGTGAACAGGCGCCAGGTGGCCCAGGACACCGCACACGCAAAACAACACACCAAGTATGCGCACCGGTGAACAGGAGCCAAGTGGCCCAGGACACCGCACACACAACACAACACACAGAGCGGCACGCCGGTGAACAGGAGCCACGAGGCGCCGGACACCGCACACGCAAAACAACACACGGAGTGGGCACACCGGACAACAGGAGCCAAGGGGCCCAGGACGCCGCACACGCGAAGCAGCACACCGAGCAGGCGCACAGGTGAACAGGAGCCAAGTGGCCCAGGACACCGCATAAACAACACAACGCACCGAGCGGGCGCACCGGTGAACAGGAGCCAAGTGGCCCAGGAGACCGCATGCACAACACAACACACCGAGCGGGCACACCGGTGAACAGGAGCCAAGTGGCCCGGGACACCGCACATGCAACACAACCCACGGAGCGGGCACACCGGTGGACAGGAAGCCAAGTGGCCCAGGACACCGCACACGCAAAGCAACACACCGACCAGGCGCACCGGTGAACAGGAGCCAAGTGGCCCAGGACTCCGCACACACTACAATACACCCAGCGGGCGCGGGGGAGAACAGGAGCCAAGTGGCCCAGGACACCGCACACGTAACACAACACAGCAAGCAGGCACACCAGTGAACAGGAGCCAAGTGGCCCAGGACTCCGCACACACTACAACACACCCAGCGGGCGCACCGGAGAACAGTAGCCAAGTGGCCCAGGACACCGCACACGTAACACAACACACCAAGCGGGCACACCGGTGAACAGGAGCCAAGCGGCCCAGGACAACGTACACGCAACACAACCCACCGAGCGGGCGCACCGGTGAACAGGAGCCAGGTGGCCTAGGACACCGCACGCGCAAAACAACACACCGAGCGGGCACACCGGTGAACAGGAGCCTAGTGGCCCGGGACACCGCACAAGCAAAGCAAAGGGCGGAGCGGGTGCACCGGTGAACGTGAGCCAAGTGGTCCAGGACACCGTACACGCAACACAACACACCGAGCAGGCACACCAGTGAACAGGAGCCAGGTGGCCCAGGTCATGGGTCGGACGCACTGGGGCGACCCAGCCGACCCACCGGGCCAGTGGCAGGAGCGGTACTCCAAGGCCACTGGTCCGAGCCCGGCGAGGCTGCATCGGGGACCATGGCAAACGTCACCCGGAGCCATGGAAGCAACCGGTGACAGGCGAGTCGGTACACAGTCCAGGAGGAGGTCGCCTGCCAAGCAGAGTGGCCCCGCAACTCAAGCCACAAGGGTGAGGCGGACGTACCGTAGACTAGCTGGAGCAATGCCCCTTGTGGTGAGAGATACTCCACACATCTGGGCAGCCCCCAGAGCTGCCGCCCAAAGGAGGGGGTATGTGGCCCTACCCATGGACACATGTGGGGACACCCTCCCACCTGGGACACATGGACCGGGTGGCCGAGATAATGCCTTCCCAAGCACATGCGGGAGCGGCTCAAGAGGCACCTGACATAGGGCAGTGGGAGGGACAGGACGTCCCCTTGGTAAGACCTTCTTCCTGCAATGTCAAAGGAGGCATCCCGAGCTCCCGAAGATACCTACCTACTTACTTCTTGTGGAGAGGCCCCGAGAGATCCGCATACATTCGTACATATCCGGAACAATAATTGCAAACTCCCATGATGGACTGGAGTTCACTTATGGTTTGGGGTTTTCCCTAGTGGTGTAGTGCTGCCAATTTCCCAAGTATGGGTTCCCATTGCCCGTGCCCGACCACATGTCCAGCGAACTCCACTTCGCTCACAAAGAGTGAGGACTTTTTGGGCTTGCACACCATGCTGTGCTTGTCCAAGACCCCCAATACTCGGCGCAAGTCCTTCTCATGCGCCTCAATGAGCTCGTGGCTGGTCATGTCCTCGTTGCCTGACCCAATACCGATGTCATCAACAAACGGGTCGGCACAATCTCGAACGGGTTGTAGGAGATCCTCCATCATGCGTTAAAAGGCAGCATTCCCATTCCTGGCTTTGATGGGAACTACCTTCCATTGGATGGGCCCCGGCGGAGTGGACCTCGCTGTGCATGGCCTGGAGTCCTCATGCAGAGGCATTTGGTGGTACCCGTGCTTCAGGTCCAACACCGTGAAGATGCGCTTCTTCTGCTGCTTTTGTAGGATGGAGTAAATCAGCGGTAACGAGTACGAGTCATGCTCGGTTTGTTCGTTCAATCCCCTGTAACAGACAACCAGTCTCCATTCCTTCTTCTCATTTTCTGGAACGATGAAGGCCGGGCTTACCCATTCACTGTCGGAGGGTTCGATCCAACCACGCTCAAAAGATTCCATCAAGAGCTTCTTCATCGCTTTCGCTCGCTCCCCTTGGAGTTGATATTCCCGGTGACGATAAATGTTTCGGTTAGGTTTCAGCTTGATCTTGCCCGTACCAAATTTCCCGCGATCCGGAGGATTCCTGTTGGTAACTGCACTAAATAGCCGCGGATAGGGTTTGAGAAATCTATCTCTGAGCTCGGCTACCTTTGGATTCTCCTTGGCTTCGTCCACCAATAATCTTCGAACATTTCCGGCCACGGGCTGGAATCCTTCGAATTTGTCACACACTCTTGAAGAACACCATGTCGGAGGGTTGGACCCTGCGGGACCATGGCATTGGTCGGCCAAATGGTCCATAACTCTCGCCACGAAGTCATCCTTCTCAAACTTCCCGGTAAACAACTCCCGGTGGTCCCACCAATGATGTGACCTGGCCTGGGCTCGCTCCTTTCGAGCAGCCACTCAGTCATGCATACCCATCCGCATGTAGGCGACAACCTGGTCGATCGCCGAATGAGAGAGTACGTCAACACTCTCCGGAGGGTCACTCTTTTCTTCAAACATGACCCTCATCAGCACGGCCTCTACCCTTCTGAGAAACGCTTCATCACCAGGGGGTTGGCATTGTGCACCGTCAACCAAGAAAGCCTTGGTACTCAATGCTTGTCCCGGGGCGGCCATTGGTATACCCTTGGCGTCGATGAACAACTGCTCCTCAGGTCCGAAATGCATCTCGTCGAGGGTGATGGAGTCCAAAGCTGGTTTAAGATCCTCAAACGGACATGGGCGGAATCCTATGCCAGTGGTGACGAGGATACCTTTCGCTCTACCCGCAATAATCTTGTTCACCGTACGTCTGGTGTCTCCTTGAGCACCATGCCAGTACATGGGCCCCCTACTCCTTCAATCCCAAATGCTTTGACAAAACAGCGTCCCCCTTGTGCCAATGCTTCGTACACTTCCTTAGCTGCGGGGCATCGCGGGAAGCAAATACGTCCGTCCCGGGATCTTCGCCTCCAAGTTGTTGGACCATGCCATTTTACACTTGTGGCGCCATGCCGTATTCCATGAGATGACCTCCGCGGTCCCCATTGAACATGGTACTCACAGTCCTGACCGCCTGCAGGATTCTTTCCTCCTCATATCCGGTCCACTGAGGTAATGCTGGGGTATGGTCCGTAGATAGCCAGGTAAGACGCTCCTTGCCCTCTCCAACCAACGTTGCACGGTGGGGAAGAGCTCCAATGGCGTTGCTCACCAAAATTTTATACCCTAAAATGATATCCCAACCGCAGATATCCGCGGCAAAAGAATTCCCAGAAAGTACGATCCGCTTCGTCAAATCAGGTCGGGTCAAGCGATCATGTTCCCTAAATTCCATGCCGATAGTGGCTTTATGGGTACCCCCACCCATAATTTCGCCAGTGGCAACCTTCAAGCGCACCGGTCTTCGGCTGGGCATTAGAAATTCTTCCAAAAATAATCCCTTCAGAACCAAGCTCACTTGGGCACCCGTATCCACCAATACATCAGCAATTACCTCTTTCTTTCCACACCGTACTCGCACTTTCAAGTACAAGTGCCGTTCGTCGCCATGTGGAGTATGAACAAGTCTCACTGCATGCAACTCTAGTACGCTTGGATGCATCAATACTTCGAGCGTATGATCCCGGATGGTGTAGATCTTGGGTTGGTCATGCCCATCCACGGGGCTCTCCGTGGTCTCTCCATCATTTATTTGTGTGCGACCAGAATCCATATGCACTTCCCTTGGAAGGGTGTTCAATGGGCTGGGACTTGCAAAGGTCAGCTTTCTTGGCTCCTCCGGAGCCCTCTTTGGTACCATGGGTACCTTCTCTCTTTCTATTTTGCTGATTTGTGGCCGAGAGACCTCCGGTGTACCATCCCCATTCGGGCTTCTCTAGGTCTGGTTTACCGCAGCACCATCATGCTGCAAATCACCTGGGCCTTCACTTCCCATTCGTTTTTGCAAATTTTTCAAGTCCTCCGTGGCCCTCCTTAGCAACTCGGCAACCTCATCAATTTGCCGAATCGGCCAATCGCCACCAGGGCTTGATCCCACATGTCGACCTCCATCAGCTTGTCTCTTTTTCCATTCATCAATCCGCTTTTCCTTTGGGACTTTTTCTGGGTGGGCTTGGAAGTATGCCCGCTTGTCCTCCTCGTACACCTTGCACATTTTGTGGTCGTGCTTATGGGATCGCCCTTCCCCATAGAAGACCCAGCACCCACCATGTTCCCGACGGCACTCGGTGAAGCTCAACGCAGGATTTCCAATTCTCTGCGGCTCCTTTCCTTAACTGGGTGTTGATTTCCTCCACTTGCCCTTCTCATGACCATACGCTTTCGTGTTGTGGGCCACAAACGCGAAGAAGTGTGCATCTTCATGATCTTTCTGAGTCATGTACTCCCCCCCAGACGATTTCTTTCCTTCCTCAGACCCTGGATCCTGATTTCCCTCTCGCGTGATAACTCTGATCGTCCCGCCGCTCGCAATTCCCATGGCCGTGACGGTCCTTAATGTGAGCTTCATTTTTGGAATTCAGCTTCAGTGCTACGCTCACGAATTGGACTATTGAGTCCAGGCTCATGCGGGATGGGATCATCTGCACCCTCAGCTTCTCACCATGTCTCCACTCGACGTTGTTGAGCCTCAGCAAACGTCCTCCAGCCGCGTCCCCGAACACCTCCACGTAGACCGAATTCTTCATGGAGATCATACGTTCCGGCTCTCCCAAGTTTCTCCGGAAATATTCCATGATACGAGGATGCATAATGCGTACGGCCAAGCGCTTACTGGTGTACCTACGGCATTCGTTTGGATTTTGTGGCCAACGGTTACCAAGGGTACTTGCAGGAATTTTGGATTTTGGGTTTTGTAAAGGATGGCATCACTGGTGAGGTCAAGAACGATAGGAGTCACGGGAAAGAGGATGGAAAAATCCGGTATAGGCAGTAGAGCTCGCACTATGGCAGGGTCTGGTCCTACAGACGTTCTTTATGGTAGCAGAGGAGTACCTGCCGCCTACCGCCACCCGGCGAGCTTGGGCCCCCTGGAGCCCTGCCCAAGTGGACCCCGGGTCACCTTTGTAGAAGCCCGAGAAGAAAGAAGACACTCGGAGAGAAGAGTGGGTACCGACATGGAGGACATCTTCACCTTTTGTGAAGGATCATGTGGAAAATGTTGTCATCTCCGAGTACCCACAGAGGAATCAGACAAGGTCACGAGTTGCAGCAGCGGCTCAGAGACTAGGGGCTACTGCAAATGTGGTTTGCCAAAACCGTCCAAGGGCGATGCGGAAACGGCGATGGAAATGACGCCAAGCCCTGTCTGCCAGATGTTCAGTGCTCCGTCAGACTCCGAGGGATATCATACTTGTAACCCTTTGGATGATGCCGGTGCACAGCCAGATTTCCCGGCGGGCCGGTCGCATAACGCCCCAAATCCTGAACTTGCACATGATGCAGAACGGGAATCATTACCGGGAAGAGCAGCCACCACCATCGTCCCGAAACAAACGGGCAATGGTGAAGAAGTGACGATGGACGGTGACGGGACAGGCGACACCGTCATGGGTGGAGGGGAAGGGTGTGGAGCTCGCGGGAGGCTGCCACGGGATCGTGAAGGAGATGACCGCCATCCTCATGAGCACATCAAGAAGGCGGCGTGCGGGCAAGCCGGGAGTGGAGATCACTGCTATTGCCATCCTGTGGACTTCCTCATCGGAAGTTTTCCCGGGTGGGCAAAGATGCCCTTATGCAAAAGATCGACAAGTTGCATGACACCACTTCTAGAATCCTTGAGGAGCACGCCATCTTCGACAACGATCTGAAGACAGTTCGATTACATCGAGAGGACTACGAGGGCAGGTTGGAGAGCATGCCGGTACAGCAGCAACGGGTGGTGGATAACATGATCTGGTACTTGGAGACAGTCGAGAACAGGATGAGGGAGATTGAGAAGCGTGGAGGAATTCCAACGCCCGTCCCAGGACCAGGCCCTGACCTGCCACGGGATCCTGCTCTGGAGTCGTTGCTGAGACGGGTGACGACCTTGAGGACAGCGGCAGAAGGAGTGGCGCCCATGGAGGGTCCCATGGAGTCGGCGCCTTATGGGCCGCCACGGGTTGACCCCTTGCTATTGAGACACATCCCACTATTTTTGCAACTGTCATGCTGGGGAAGAAGACGCCGGAAAAAGGCTCGGTGATCGGTACGACCAAGCGGGATGCCCGTGAGGAGACCGTTGAGATCGACATGAGTAGTCCTCCAGCCGCGGCAGCGTTCGACGCCAGAGCTGCCTGTGCGGCACCTGTGGACGAAGAAGCCTCGAAGTCAGCGGCTCGCCGAGATGGTTCAAGTGGAGGAGCGGGGGATCCATGGGTGCGGGACCCGCGGTCAGGAATATGGACTATGGGAGATGCGAGCGTGGGAGAAGCTGAGCCCCGGCCACGTGAAGACATGGAACTGAGGGGTGTATATTCCCACTTTCCAGGAAATGGGAGTTCAGGAGGAATCCGCCTCGGGGGCGTCATCGCATCCGATTTTCCTGATGCCGTGAGGCTCGGAGACCTTCGGGGTGTGAAAATTCCCTACTATGACGCCAGTCCGGCCAGCCTCTACGACTTCATCCTCGACTGGGAAGATTTTGCCGAGGAAGTCGTGGGTGACATGCAGCAGGAGTTGCGTGAGAAGTGGGCGTGTCGCACCTTTCCACATCGTTTGGCCTCGGAGCTAAAGGCGGACTTACGTGATCAAATTCGAGAGAAGACGATCAGTACGGAGGAGCAATGCCTCGATTAGTTGGAGCAAGAAGAAAGAATTGATGCTCCAAACCATAAGTTGGACGATCTTTGGTCAATACCCCTCAACGTGGAGCGCGGACAATTGCGGTTGAGGAATTCGAGGAGGTATATCCGAAAGTACCGCCGGCTTCTGAAGCAAGTGGAAGATTGGTCCGAATCAAGCGACATTTGCCATATCTTGCGAGATGTATTACCATCGTACAGGAGGAAGCTTTCTGGAAGACGAAGAATAGAAGCGGACGAACCCTTGCAATAAAATCCGAACACTTAATCAATCAATCCGAATGAGCTTGAGGCAATGGAGTCCCAATAATTGATTGCCAATTTGGGTTGAATGTGTCCACGTCTATACATGGACATGATCATGGAGAGGGGAACAAATGAGACAATGTCGGGCAAAGGGAGGGGAAGAAACAGAAGTATAAGTGAAACCCTGGAATAGAGTATGCGATTACCGAAGACGGTGTTGCATCCCTACTCCAAGAATCGATTTCATATACCATGCACATTCGAACCACAGACATATGACGCCATGCTAACAACGTCGATTCACCACATTGGGGAAAAGGACATTGAGGTCATGCGCGACAAAATGGCATCAATGAGGTCCATATGGCACATGACGGAAAACAAAGAAATGATACACATCATGGGATTCAACATAAGTGCGGCAACACATGGCCCGTCTTCACCCTTGCCTACAAGACTGCAAAACTGGAATTGAGAAAGATAAGCTCCAAATATGAAGAATGTCTCACCGTTGATCAAGCCTGACACCATAACCTCCATGAACAAAAAATACGGCATGGCCACAAACATGACTTGTCCACACTCATGAATCACCAATGATCACAAATAAAGGGCTTGCAATGAGGATCACCAAATAGAAGTCAGGATAGTGATCTGATGGCATTAACTGACACCTGGCATGTGTGACACAGTCCATGTATCATCATGCTGGCAATGCCTGCGTACTTCACACCAGACGCCGGATGCCTATCACTTAGCAATAACATACACGATGACCAGCAAGTGAATAGACTTGGCAGGTTTACTTGCTACTCGCGCAGAAGACATCAAGAAGGGCCAGCCCACCAAACCTTACCTGTTTAACGTATGCTGCATCCCAATTGCTGGGCTCCTGCAGTTAGAGTATCGCGAACCAAAGGCAGGAACAAAATTGTAACGCGAACACACAACAGACACCTCATGCCCTCACATGCTTGGACATGCCACTCAGTCCCATCACCTGGTGCCTAATTGCTTGGGAACCGAAGGCATAAGCAAACACAAATCGTCATGTGCATAGAAACAATCCACACATGGACGTGAAACCAATATTGCCTAATTGCATGTTCGAGTCACACCTAACCAATTCAATGCATGCTATTTGGAGAGAGATTGGTCAAGAGTGCTTGGGTAATAGTATGCCCCGGGTCACATGAAGAGATCTAGATCCGGCCCGCAGAGAGAGTGCACATCGAGAGATATCCTGGGTGCAATGAGAGCACATGTGACACATGGTGAGATTGTCCTATCCAAAGGAGAGATAGTCCCGCCTCAAAGACAGATGGTCCTGCCCCAATCGGGGCCTTGATAGAGATGGTCCCGCCCCAGTCCATGCCCTGAGAGAGGAAAACCCTCACCCATCCCTGCCCGGGAGAGAGAACCTAACTGATCCATGGCCGAAAAGAGATAACCTAACCAATCCATGGCCGAAGGGAAATAACCTAACCAATCCATGGCCCAGGAGGGAGAACCTGAACTCACCAAATTCCAATCCCGATCGCATAGCCTAGCCATGACCACTGGAAGCATGCATATGGAGAGACACCTTCGCCTAGCCATGACCAATGAAGGCATGCATGCACTTGAAGTGAAAATCTCCGACATGTTTTGAGGATTATCCCTATTCCCGATTGCCAAATCAAATGAGCTATCCTCATGCCATGACATACTTCATGTGGACAAAGGAGGGATAGTGGATCACCAACCGTGTTCGACCAATACATGAATTCACCGAAGGTCACCGGAGTAAGACAGCAACTGAGAGGTTAACAACCAGGGCATAAGTGCAATTCTCCACCTTTAGCATGTTCACCCATTGCACGTGCACACCACATGTTCAACACACACATTCACCAAAGATTGACCCTCTTTGATTCCATGGGACATCAAGTTGTCATGACACATGCAAAGCAAACAAATGATACGTCAGAGAATGAGGAATTGCTTTGCCTTTCGGAGCAGCGAGCGAGTTACTTTCTTCCCTTCCCGTGCACCTAGCTCAGCCACATCCACTTCCACTTCACTTCCACTAGGGCTCCTCCAGCTTCAAGGGACTCGTGGTCCCCCATGCACGTAGGCGCGGCACTGCTGAAGCAGATGCGCCCATTAACGTACACCGGTCTCCTCCCAAGTGCAGTGATGCACCCAAGATCAACAGCCGGTGTGGGCGGAGGCAACACACCAGGGTTTAGCCAGATCCTTAACTCCGGGCCTTGTCTCATCCACTGGAGTTGCCCTAGGTTTTGGTTGCCTTCCGTTTCCGTAACAGTATATAACCAACACTATTGGCACCCGTTCGGAAGAATTTTCAGACAATCGGCCCGCATCGAGGAACAGAGAGCACGCGAACGCCAACAGGAACACAAGAAGGGCGCGCGCACACACAGCAGGTCTGATCCAAACAGGAAATGTTAAATCCTCCATCCTGTGGTTTATAGATAATATAGTTTCGGAATTCTCCTGAAATTACATCCGAAATCCCTGAAATTGCGGAAATCGCTGGAAAAATTGAACATTGCAGCCAACTGGGATCTGAACCGGCTTCAATTGTCCGGTATTTGTCCCTGGGGGCGAGATGAGAGTCTATGTACGTGTATCGCTTTGCTTTAATTAAATCATACACCAACAGACCAGATTTCTGTCCTCCCCAGTAGGAGGGAATGCGGGACTAATTTTGGCGCTTTTGCGTTGAACTACCACTAAGCTGCATAGTTTTAAATCGTGATTCTGACGAAGCGAGTCACGGTGAGCCAGATTTAAACTCCCCTTACTTTGCTTGTTTTTCCCGAAACTGAACGGCGGGGCACCCCTTCAGAACTCTGTTTTACTTCTGAACTCTGAATGTTCTTATGAAGCGTTGGCTCTGGGCTTGTTAAACCCTAAGAGCGGGTACTCTGTCTTGATGACTCGTACGATCCAGGGAGTTACCCTTCGCCAAGCACCCCGTATCGATACCCCAGTTTCTGGAGCGTTCCTCACTGTGGGGGTGTAATGGTGATTACATTGATTCCGCACTGAGGGACATGTGCTGAGTTTGTTGAGTTACTCATTCCTACTTACTGTTCCCCATGTAAATGTGCCCCATTTTTGTAATGGGTGTTGACTGTGCTGTGGGCGGATGATTTTAGTGTTGTTGCTGGGGTACCTCGAGATGCACCCTAGGCCGGGGAGGAAGGACTGAGGGCTGCTTGACAATAGCTCCAGTAACCCCGATGCATCCTGACCTGCAGTACTATGTACCTCTGGATAATACTACCTTGTTCCTGTTGTGTGTTTAGCTGTATCTGGCTTCTAACGCTTTCTGACGCAAAGCGAGGCCCCTGGCCCTGCGGAAAGCTGGTCTGAGACGCTTAGGTCATATTGCCAGGCGTGTCCAGGAGCAGAACCCGAATCAAACCCTAGATGATGCTCAGGTAATCAGAGGATGTTGTATATTACTGCTGAAGGGCTTCCGTGAATGGTAGTGTACCTACTGTTGACCTTCGCGGTCAGTTTAACATTTATCCGGCATTTTCGTGCCCGGGGTACGGCAACCCCCCGTAAGGGTTGAAGGGGTGACCACCCTTCCCCAGTTCTTTGCATGTAACCCCAGTCCGAAAATGGCCAGGTGCTTTGTCATCTAAGTTTACATGTGCACGTCTTTACCCAAGAGGGCACTTTGAGTGTTTCTCGAAGCTTTTTCGTTCGTGAACGTTTCATTTCTGTATGCCCTTTGTTTCCTTATGGTTAATTGCCTACTGTTTTCCTGATTTATTGTTGTTGATTCAAATGTTTTTCTTCTCAGTGAATGGCAGTAAACATGATTGGCTATGCCCCTTTTCTGTAACGTTACCAGGTAAATCCGGAGACCCAGAAAGGAGAAGGGTACCTATTTTGTCCGTCGGCTGACACTATACTGGACGCATTTCCAAGTTCAATGTTACCCCTGGGTTCCCCAACTCTGTGCCTGCTTTAGGCAGGCCTGAAAGGGAGTCATGACAGCCGTCAATAATGGTCCATTGGGACTGACTGAGATGGTTCTTGACACTCCTTTTAGATACCCTCGCGCATGACATGGGGTCATGATAGCCTCCAAATATGGTCCCTTGGCGACTAACTGAGATGGTTTGTGAGTCGCTTTGCAAATGTACATAGCGCTGACCGAATGATACGTGCAAGCACAAAGAAGTAGGCAATCAAGGCACCCTTGATTCAGAGCACTGCTGTCAATTGGCAGGCTCGTGCTATGTGCTACACTGTACGATGGGGTTCCATATTCCAGCCAATGTGTTCACCTCTGAGTTACCCTATGTCAAAATGAACCTGACCTGCTGCAAGCTATGACTTGATGAGCAGGATCCGTCTGGTTAAATCCAGGTGATGACCTCAGTCCTCTGGAGCAAGCACAACCCAAGTCCACTCCCTGGAGCACTCCCCACACAGCGCCCAAGTCATGTTGACCACTGGGTGTCGTAACATGTTCTAGTCGTCTTGACCTCTGGGCGATGTTATCTGTTGAAATATGCAGGGGGAATCCCTGGAGGCAGGAAGAGAGCTAGTGGACTGTAGAAAGGAGAGTCGAGCTTGCCTGCCACGTGTTACACCCTGCATTCCACGGGAGGGGGATAATATCACGGAACCTGCCATGGCAAGTATCTTCTGGATGTTGGGTAAGCGTGAGTAACCCCGACAGCAGGTTTGCCGCATAGAACCCCCCCCGTGAGCTTGCCGTCCGTAAGCCCTGTAATGTTCTGAAATGAGTTGCAGCGGTGTACGGCTGCGCGTGTGTGTTCCTCTGCGCGTGGCCTAGGTACTGACTTAACCACAGGGATGTGTTGTACTGTTACGCTACGTTGAAGCCCACAGGTACTTCAGATGAACCTGCTGTAGGGTGTATAGCAACTGACGAACCTCAGATGGTCCGTCAGTCTTTGGGATTAGCATGTATTAACTCTGTGTTTGGTGCCTGGCGCCTACTGCAAGTTTACCCCCATGTGCCCCCTCGCCTGCCCTTTCAGTTGAGGGTACTTAGAGCCGTGGTGTCAATTGGCAGGCTCGCTGTTAGTGGCAAAATATACCAGGAGGTCAGGGGATAGTAAAGTGAATACGGAGCCGACCGAGACCGGCGGGAGAAAATGATTCTTTTGTCCTGTGCCTGCCGCAACTCAGGTAGAATAAGCTGTGCTTGTATCCATAAGTTGGTTCTCTACGGTCGTGTAGTATTTCCTCCCCTGCATACTGTCCTTGGTCCTGTCTTAGTTGTGATTTTCTGTGCTGACCTGAACAGCAGAAATTGAATTCACCTGATATAGATGGTTGAGGAGAAGGTAGGAATGATAAGCCGGGATTCAGGGCTGTGAGTGAATTTACCTGAGTGTTTTTGAATGGAATTAAATTTCTGTTGGAGTTCCCCTTCGGAGGGGGGCCTCCTACTTTGCACATGGGTCTCTTGAGTAGGTTCTGAAGTGCATATTGTTTCTATTATTTTATATCCAGCCTTGAGGAAGCTGGCCCTCCTGAGGAAGTGGGATACCTCAGGCGGCACCCCCGCAATATGGGGTAGGTAAATTCCCTTCTTGCCTGTATTTAACGCTGTTTCTGTTGTTCTGCTGATCCCCTGTGATGCACTCCGTGTAACCCTTTTCTCTTAGATATCCAGGATAACTGTGAATTTCTTTCACGGTACCTAGACAGTCCTGAGTTTGTGGATGTACACTAGGTTCGCATTTGAGGGTAACGGGAACCAACCTTTTGCAGTTGGGCGGAATATTTGGTGTTTGCACCAATTCTTGGTGTTTGCCCCCTCCCTCTCCCCACAGACAGAGGTCCTGAGCCCATATTCTGTCTGGGTACCTCCTTGTAGGTTATTTACTCTGCTGATATTTTGTGTTGTATTGACTTTGCGCTTGCCTGATTTTCAAGCGCTTTCAGGTGTTTTGGTCCAGACACAGACTTTCTGATTTTCCAACTGACCCGATGAGTCTAGCTGGACTTGTGCCTAACCTTATCTGTAGCCCTCTGGGGAAGACCTCAGTTTTGTTCTTCTTCTTTTTTCAGTTCTTGGACGTGCCAGAAATTTGTCTCTTCCTCGGATGTCCCGTATACTGTGTACAGTACTGAGGGAAGCCAGGGAGGGACCTGACTGCAATTACAGTTTTTGTTTGCGTCGGCGTGACGCCCATTAGACACCGTCACCTTCAGGTGTGTGTGTGGTCAGTACTTCAGGTGAGTTCAGATTCAGATGTATCACCCTGATGAGCTGTTGTTTTGCTCTAACTGCCAGGTATAACCAGGTGGGACCAAATGCACGTTCTGTGGTGACCTTCAAACAGGTTGTGTATGCAGTCTGTAGGATGTTAGGGGGGGTCATTCAACCCCCAGGCAAAAGGATTCCTGCTTTTCTTGTTCCTTACTGGCACATATAACCTGAGGGTGGTTTGACCTGGAATTTCTGTGTGTCCTGAAGACCCCCGCATGCCGTGTCTGCCTGCCTTGTCTGCTGATCATGTGCTGCTTAATCCTCTGAGAATTTTCTGTCCTGAACTACCTGATGCCAGTCAGTGTGCATGGGCAGCATGTGAGAAGGCGCCTCCCTTAGACACCTCCACTTGTGGTGCGTGGTCTCGGGGGGAGTAAGAAAGAATTTTCTTTCCCATTGGGACGCCTTCTGTCGCTGTTCGTGATTGTATTCTGCTTTTGTTTTGATCTGTTACTGTCTATGGATCTGCGTTCTGAGATCTGGGATTGTCGGCGATCGGTAGTGTTATTGTGCTGCGATCTGCGATCTGCGGCAGTGCTTACGCAGTCCAGAATAATCCAAATTTTCATATTCTAATATGTTTTCAGATCTCTGATTGCCTGGATTATTTTGTTCCTGAGTAACGTAGACACGCATGATTAGGTCATGCTGGTGGTTTGTTTTGTCAGTTTGAGTAGATGTTGTGCACCAACCATAGTTTGATGATTTGTTATCCGTTGAAGCAACACCCGTCATACATTCCTTGCATGCATGCATGTATCTCGTTTTTTATATGTTGCGTAGCAAAGTGACCAAGATAATACTTATGGAAGCATTACATCATAGGATAGCATTACAATGAGTGATGAGTGTACTTATGTGATTGTCTTCTTCTTGTTCCTTAGACATTATGCCGTGGTGAGCCTGGCTGAGGTTCAACCAGGTATCACATAGAGAATGAAGATGCACTTGTGCCATACTGAGGAGTGCATTACCTCAATTGGATCTTGCTTTGTGCTTTGCTTCACTTGCATGTAGTTGTGTTTGTGTTTGGTTGGTTTTTTTGTGGGTATGACCCTAGGAGTATTTTGAATTGAAATATTTGAATGCAACAAATCACATGAAATGTTTTAGGTAAATTTTTGCTGGTGTGCGACCCTCCCAAAAATTATATAGTTTTGTGAGCCAATTTTTTAAATCATGTTTTATAGGTTTTGCTCACCATTGAGTAGTTGAAACATAAGCATTCTGGGGATATTTTAAAGCAGGTGATAACTTACTATGGAGTCGAGTAGTTGTCCTATTCCTTCTCCCTCACATGGGTAAGCAAGTAAGTTAGGACGGCCGCGTCCGCGGCCTCATCTAACATCTCCTTGCTTGTTTTATATGTTGGCCGCCTCTGGCGGATATGAGAGCTCTCCAGCATCGGTTCCCCTGGCGACCCCTTTCTCACCTCACGGCCAAGAACTTCAACCAGGTTCGCTTGGGGCATGACCGGCGGTACGTTCCCTTCAGTCGCCGACCTCACGGTCTCAGCTCCTTCTGGTCATTCATCGAAGGATCTTCCGGCGTTCCCCCCCTAACAAAGCCTTTCGGGTGCCTGCAGGCGGCTTTTCTGGAGTACCAACTGGGCTCCCGGATGCACTTGGATGTCGTCCATCCGCGGCTGGAGGCCAGGGGGCAACCCTTTCAACCTTCCCCAAGGTCCTGCTTACGCGTGAATCTACGTGTACCGGGCTGCCAGCAACCTAGTGGCGCAGGCCCATAGGATCCTCATCCATGCGGGGAATGTTTTGTGCTCCTTGCACGGGTCGCTCCTATCAAATCCCCTTCTGCCCCGCACTCGGCGCGTTCACCTCCGCACTTTCCTGCCAGGGCGTCTGGCCACTTGTCCCAAGTACTGGCCCCATTGGCCTTCCTGTGTAATGGCACGAGAACACAGCGTCTCCAGGCGGCTGTGCCCGAGCAGGGACGCCACTACACGTACCCCCAATAGGGCTTGGAGGAGGGGTGTGTTCTGTGTTCTGTATGCTTCCACCGCATGTGGTCTCGCCGTTGTGAACGTCGTTCTTCAGACCTCACATTGCAGAATGCCCTTCTGATGTTTGTCCCTCGCCACTCATGGCCGAGGGTCTTCCTTTCTGCTGTTCCTCCCCATACCTGGCTCGGGCATGCTGCTGTGAGTGTCATCCACGCCCTGGGTCATGCAGGGTGGGCAGTCCATGTGATCCGCCTGTTTTTGGGCACAAGAACACAGCACGCGTCATTTGACGGTTTTTGTTTGCGGCTGTGGCCTAGCAGGGACGCCACTACACGTACCCCTGCTAGGGCTTTGAAGGATGGAGTGCTCTGTTGCGGTGCCCCGCGTGTGACGAGGTGTCAATGTTGATGCCATCCTGGATGTGTTTGTGTCTTCGCCTTTGGTTTAGCTGCATGGGCGGCATCGGGTGCACCACGTCACCCTACGTGTTCCACCTGCGGCACGAATGACTCATGTATGGTGAGGGTGCGGAGAGGCGTAGCTACCAGCACCCATGTCTGGCCTGCTATACCCCGATTACCGGGCCCGCCTCTGCGCCATCTGCCGGGCCCATCTCATGCAAAGTCACGTGGTCAGCCACATATGATCCAGTCCAGGGCGCCAGGCCGCCACTTGTCCCTGGATGATCCAGTCCCGGGGACAGCGACTCCTGCTGCTTGTCCCGCTCCGGATGATCCAGTCCGGGGCGTCTGGTCTTTTTTCACTGGTTAATGCTCGCGTCGTGCTACGGCCATTCGTCCTTTTTTTTCCCCGGATGATCCAGTCCTGCGCACTTCATGGGCTGGTCTGCGCTTTGCTGCATTACCACGGCCTCGTCCGGGTCTTCGCATCACTGCATGACCATGGGCGTCCTTCCGGCCTACCTCACCGTTTCTGCATGTCCTCGTCCTCTCTGCTGCTGCTCCCCTCCACCTCAGCCTCGTCCTCATGTTTACTTCTCTGCATCACCACGGCCTTGTCCTCCCCATGGTTACCCTACCTCTTTGCGGCCCCGTCCTCACCTCCGCCTCTTTGCTGTACCACGGCCTTTTCCTCACAGCTGCTTCTCTGCATCATCCCGGCCGTATCCATAGGTCTGTTTCTCTGCTTCACCCCGGCCCCGTCCTCATCTTTGCTGCCCTGCGTCTCCCCGGCCCCGTTCACTTCTCTGCCTCTCTGCATTTCCTCGGCGTTGTCGTTTGCGTTGCCTCCGGGTTCGTCTCCGTTGCTGCACCACCTTGGTCTCGGCCTCCTGTTTCCTTCGCCTCTGGCCGCCACTTTCCCCTGGACGCTCCAGCCCGCCGGGTGGGAACCCCTTCTGGTTGATCCGCCCCGAGAAATCCGGCCCGGGGCGGCAGACCACCTTTCCCCGGCCCTGAGGCTTGTGGCCGCTCCTTCTTGTTCTGTCCCGGACCTTCCAGTCCGGGGTGTCTGCCTGCCACGTGTCGGTCGACTATCGTGTCGTGGGTGCGTTGGCTTCTGCTGCCTGATCTACCCCGGATGTTCCTGTCTGGGGCGTCTGGCCGCCCCTCGTCCCCGGGTGATTCAGTCCGGGGTGCGAATTGAAGTATTTGAATGCAACAAATCACATGAAATGTTTTAGGTAAATTTTTGCTGGTGTGCGACCCTCCCAAAAATTATATAGTTTTGTGAGCCGATTTTTTAAATCATGTTTTATCGGTTTTGCTCACCATTGAGTAGTTGAAACATGAGCATTCTGGGGATATTTTAGAGCAAGTCATAACTTACTATGGAGTTGAGTAGTTGTCCTATTCTTTCTCCCTCACACGGGTAAGCGAGTAAGTTAGGACGGCCGCGTCCGCAGCCTCATCTAACATCTCCTTGCTTGTTTTATATGGTGGCCGCCTCTGGCGGGAATGAGAGCTTCCCAGCATCGGTTCCCCTGGCGACCCCTTTCTCACCTCACGGCCAAGAACTTCAACCAGGCTCGCTTGGGGCATGACCAGCGGTATTTTCCCTTCAGTCGCTGACGTCACGGTCCCAGCTCCTTCTGGTCATTCATCGAAGGATCCTCTGGCGTTCCCCCCCTAACACAGCCTTTCGGGTGCCTGCAGGCGGCTTTCATGGAGTACCAACTGGGCTCCCGGATGCACTTGGATGTCGTCCATCCGCGGCTGGAGGCCAGGGGGCAACCCTTTCAACCTTCCCCAAGGTCCCGCTTACGCGTGAACCTACATGTACTCAGGCCATTGACCCGGGGACCTCAGGGTCAGCCCTCACACTTGCGGACAGCTCACCGCAGTACCGGAGTTCAGGGCATTTTCTCGACTTCCTGTGGTCCCCCTCCCCATCGTTGGCCCATGGTTCATCACTCCATGGCGACTGGTTTCTCAATCCCACGGGGCTGTTGCTTGGCGCTTTGGTCTTCCATCCCATCCCATGTCCCGTTCTCCTTTGCCACATCCCGTCACCGGCCCAATCCCAGCGTCCCGTGGTTTCCCTATCCCACGGGGCTGTTGTGCGGCCCGTTCAACACCCCCATCTTAGCTCCAAGCCCCATTCTATCCATCATCCCGTGTTTATACCCCACCAGCCTGCTAGCAACCTAGTGGCGCAGGCTCATAGGATCGTCATCCATCCGGGGACCGTTTTGTGCTCCTTGCACGGGTCGCTCCTATCCAATCCCCTCCTGCCGGGGCGTCTGGCCACTTGTCCCAAGTACTGGCCCCATTGGCCTTTCTGTGCAATGGCACGGGAACACAGCGTCTCCAGGCGGCTGTGCCCGAGCAGGGACGCCACTACACGCACCCCCAATATGGCTTGGAGGAGAGGTGTGTTCTGTGTTCTGTATGCTTCCACCGCATGTGGTCTCGTCGTTGTTGACGTCGTCTTTCAGACCTCACATTGCAGAATGCCCTTCTGATGTTTGTCCCTCGCCACTCATGGGCGAGGGTCTTCCTTTCTGCTGTTCCTCCCCATACCTGGCTCGGGCGTGCTGCTGTGAATGTCACCCACGCACTGGGTCATGCAGGGTGGGCAGTTCATGTGATCCACCTGTGTTTGGGCACAAGAACACAGCGCGCGTCATTTGACGGTTTTTGTTTGCCGCTGTGGCCTAGCAGGGACGCCACTACACGTACCCCTGCTAGGGCTTGGAAGGATGGAGTGCTCTGTTGTCGTGCCCCCCGTGTGACGAGGTGTCAATGTTGATGCCATCCTGGATGTTTGTGTGTCTTCGCCTTTGGTTTACCTGCATGGGCGGCATCGGGTGCACCACGTCACCCTACGTGTTCCACCTGCGGCACGAATGACTCATGTATGGTGAGGGTGCGGAGAGGCGTAGCTACCAGCACCCATGTCTGGCCTGCTATACCAGGATTACCGGGCCCGCCTCTGCGCCATCTGCCGGGCCCATCTCATGCAAAGTCACGTGGTCAGCCACATATGATCCAGTCCAGGGCGCCAGGCCGCCACTTGTCCCTGGATGATCCAGTCCCGGGGACAGCGACTCCTGCTGCTCGTCCTGCTCTTGATGATCCAGTCCGGGGGGTCTGGTCTTTTTTCACTGGTTAATGCTCGCGTCGTGCTACAGCCATTCGTTCTTGTTTTTCCCCGGATGATCCAGTCCTGCGCACTTCATGGGCTGGTCTCCGCTTTGCTGCATTACCACGGCCTCGTCCGGGTCTTCGCATCACTGCATCACCATGGGCGTCCTTCCGGCCTGCCTCACCGTTTCTGCATGTCCTCGTCCTCTCTGCTGCTGCTCCCCTTGACCTCAGCCTCGTCCTCATGTTTACTTCTCTGCATCACCACGGCCTTGTCGTCCGCATGGTTACACTACATCTATGCAGCCTCGTTCTCACCTCCGCCTCTTTGCTGTACCACGGCCTTTTCCTCACAGCTGCTTCTCCGTATCATCCCGGCCGTATCCATAGGTCTGTTTCTCTGCTTCAACCCGGCCCCTTCCTCATCTTTGCTGCCCTGCGTCTCCTCGACCTCGTCCACTTCTCTGCCTCTCTGCATTTCCTCGGTGTTGTCCTTTGCGTTGCCTCCAGGTTTGTCTCCTTTGCTGCACCACCTTGGTCTCGGCCTCCTGTTTCCTTCGCCTCTGGCCGCCACTTTCCCCTGGACGCTCGAGCCCGCCGGGTGGGAACCCCTTCTGGTTGATCCGCCCCGAGCAATCCTGCCCGGGGCGGCAGACCACCTTTCCCCGGCCCTGAGGCTTGTGGCCGCTCCTTCTTGTTCTGTCCCGGATCTTCCAGTCCGGGGTGTCTGCCTGCCACGTGTCGGTCGACTATCGTGTCGTGGGTGCGTTGGCTCCTGCTGCCTGATCTACCCCGGATGTTCCTGTCCGGGGCGTCTGGCCGCCCCTCGTCCCCGGGTGATTCAGTCCGGGTGCGGCGGGTCCTGCTGCTTGATCCGCCCCGGATGATCCAGTCCGCGGCGTTTGGCCGCCGCTTGTCCCCGGTTGATCCAGTCCGAGGGGCGGCAGCCCCTGCTCCTTGTTCCGTCCCGGATGATCTCGTCCGGGGCGCCTGGCCGCCACTTGTCCCCGGATGCTCCAGTCCGGGGGGCGGCGGCCCCTGCTGCTTGTTCCGCCCGGGATGTTCCATTCCTGGGCGTCGGGTCTGCTTCTTCAGCATTTTGTTGTCGCTTTGTTTCGGCCGCTCCTTCTTGTTTTGCCCCGGATGATCCAGTCCTGGGCACTCAATGTCCTGGTCTGCTCATGCACTGCATCTCCTCGGGCTCCTCCTCTACTTCTCCTTGGCCTCGTTACCTTGGCTGCTCCACTACTTCCCCACGTCCTCCTCCACTTGTGTGCATCGCTGCTTTACCTCGGCCTTGTCCTCATCTTGATTTCTCTGCTTCTCCTCGGCCTCGTCCTCCGCTCTGCTTCGCTGCTCCTCCACGGCCTCGCCCTCGTGGCCGCTACTCTTTCTCACCGTGGCCATTGTTCTTGTCCGTGGCGTTCCGCCGCCGCTTGTCCCGAAATGATCCAGTGTAGGGGGTGGCAGCCCCTGCTCCTTGTTCTGTCCCGGATGCGCCCGTCTGGGGCGCCTGGCCGCCACTTGTCCCCGGACAATCCTGTCCGGGAAGCGGCGGCCCCTGCTGCTTGTTCCGCCCCGGATGTTCCAGTCCGGGGCATCGGGTCTCCTTCCTCCGCTTTTTCTTGTCGTTTTGTTTCGGCGGCTCCTTCAAGTTTTGCCTGGATGATTCTGTCCTGGGCACTCCATCTCTTCGGCCGCCTTGGGCTGCTTGTCCACGGACTCGTCTGGGTCACTTAATCACTGCATCTCCTTGGGCTCCTCCTCTTTGCTGCTCCTCTGCTTCTCCTCGGCCTCGTTACCTTGGCTGCTCCACCGCATCCCCACGTCCTTGTCCACTTGTGTGCATCGCTGCATCACCTGGGCCTTGTGCTCATCTTGGTTTCTCTGCTTCTCCTCGGCGTCGTCCTCCACTCCACTTCGCTGCTTCTCCACGGCCTCGCCCTCTTGGCCGCTTCTCTTGCTCTCCGTGGCTCCTCCTGCTTGATTGTCTTCTTGTTGTTTCTTAGACACTATGCCGTGGTGAGCCCGGCCGAGGTTCAACCAGGTATCACATAGAGAATAAAAATGCACTTGTGCCATACTGAGGAGTGCTTTACCTCAACTGGATCTTGCTTTGTGATTTTCTCCACTTGCATGTAGTTGTGTTTGTGTTTGTTTGTCTCGTTTGTGGGTATGCCCCTAGGAGTATTTGGAATTAAATTGTTTGAATGCAAACAATCACATGAAATGTTTTTGGTGACTTTTTGCTGGTATGCAACCCTCCCAAAAAGTTATGTAGTTTTGTGAGCCCATTCTTTAAATCATGTTTTATAGGTTTTGCTTACCATTGAGTAGTTGAAACATAAGCTGGGTAGGTAGGTATCTTCGGGAGCTTGAGATGCGTCTTTTGACAATGCAGGAAGAAGGTCTTACCAGGGGGACGTCCTGTCCCTCCCACTGCCCTATGTCTGGTGCCTCTTGAGCCGCTCCCGCATGCGCTTTGGTAGGCATTGTCGCGGCCACCCAGTCAATGTGTCCCAGGTCGGAGGGTGTCCCCACATGTGTCCATGGGTAGGGCTACATGCCCCCTCCCTTGGGTGGCAGTGCTGGGGGCTGCCCAGCCGTGTGGAGTATCTCTCACCACAAGGGGTATTGCTCCCGCTTGTCTACGGTACGACCGCCTCACCCTTGTGTCTTGAGTTCCTGGGCCACTCTGCCTGGCAGGCGACCCCCTCCTGGACTGTGTACCGGCTCGCCTGTCACCGGTTGCTTCCATGGCTCCGGGTGACGTTTGTTCTGGTGCCCGATACAGCCTGGCTGGGCTCGGACCAGTGGCCTTGGAGTAACGCTCCTGCCCCTGGCCCGGTGGGTCAGCCGGGTCGCCCCAGTGCGACCCACCCATGGGGTGTTGGTTCTTTCCCGTCCCTCGGCCGCCCTACGTGTGCGCGGTGTCCCAGGCCTCTTGGCTCCTGTTCACCGGTGTGCTCGCGTGGTTTGTTGTGTTGTGTCTGCGGTGTCCTGGGCAACTTGGATCCTGCTCACCGGTGCGCCCGCTAGGTGTGTTTTCGTGCGTGTGCGGTGTCCTGGGCCCCTTGGATCCTGTTCACCGTTGTGCCCGCTGGGTGCGTTGTGTAGCGTGTGTGGTGTCCTGGGCCACCTGGCTCCTGTTCACCGGTGCGCCCGCTGGGTGTGTTGCTTTGCGTGCGCGGTGTCCTAGGCCACTTGGCTCCTGTTCACCGGTTTGCCTGCTCTGTCTTTTGTTTTGTTTGTGTGGTGTCCTGGGCCATGTGGCTCCTGTTCACCGGTGTGCTTGCGTGGTTTGTTGTGTTGTGTCTGCAGTGTCCTGGGCCACTTGGCTCCTGTTCACCGTTGTGCCCGCTGGGTGTGTTGTGTTGCGTGTGCGGTGGCCTGGGACCCTTGACTGCCGTTCACGGCTATGCCCGCCGCGTGTCTAGTGTTGCATGTGTGGTGTCCTGGGCCACTTGGCTCCTGTTCACCGGTGTGCCTGCTCTTTCTTTTGTTTTGTTTGTGCGGTGTCCTGGGCCACTTGGCTCCTGTTGACCGGTGTGCCCGCTCGGTGTGCTGTTTTGTGTGTGCGGTGTCTTGGGCCTCTTGGCTCCTGTTCACTGGTGTGCCAGGCTGTGGTGTCCCGTCCCTTTGTTGCCCTCGGTGCACGTGCATGTGCGGTGTCCTGGCCCTCCTGGCGCCTGTTCACCGGTGTGCGCGCTGTGTGCGGTGCGCGTGTGCCGTTGGTGGTTGTGTCCCTCTTCCTCCACCCCTAATTTTCGGTTTTTTTTTCATCTGTTTTATTTTCGAAATGGAAAAAAGCGGGGCGCGCGTACACTGCAGGCACAGGCACGGGCAGCTGGTGCAACAGTGCAATAGTGTTGCAATCTGTGGCGTGTGTCGTCAGTGCTTTGGCGGCGGTCGCACCCCAGGGGTGCGGCTCGCGTGTCCTGATGTACACGGGTATGGGGCAGGGTGCGTTTGGTTAGGTGCCTCTTTGCTTTTGGTGCTGGCTGTTTAGGTGGCTGTGTGGGCTGAGGGTGTCGGGGGTGGCAACGTTGCTCCCTCGGCTGGCCTGGTTAGGAGTCATGGATTAGCGTTTCTGAGGTATGGCTCGGGTTTGATTCCTGTTGGGGCTTTGGCTGGGTTAGGCGGTTGTGACGGTTGCTGGCTTGGGTTCGGTGCCTTTGGGCGTAGTGGTGCCCGTTGGCGTGTGCTTGGCGTCCTTTGGCTTCCGGTTTGCTTGGTGTCTCCCTGGCGGGGCGTGGCGTGGCGCCCCGCGGCGGTGGTTGACTGGGTAACGGAGTTGGGTGGCGGCACCGCTGGCTGGGGGGTCAGGCGCGTTGTGCTGTGTGGCGCGCTGGGCTCCTGGGGTGCTGTGGGTGCCGCTGGTGTCGGTGTGCCGACGCTTGTGGGGTGGCGAGGGGGTGTGTGTGTGCAGGGTTGCGCTTTGGGTGATGTCCAACAGGCGGATGCTGTCTCACTGTGTCTGCTGGAATGTCTCCCGCAGGCGCCTGAGGACATACGGGTGGTCCTGGGGTGCGGAGAGGTTGCAGGGGTGGACTCCCTGGGGGTGGAGCGCATTGGTCAGCATGGCTTCCCATGCGGCCTGCGGGATCCACCCCCACGCCGGCTGGAGGCGGCAGTTCTCCACCGACCCCTTGCGGGGCCGCTGGACCAGGCCCTTGAGGGAGGGCTCTGCCCGGGCCTACTTTCGCAGCTCGCAGAGCTGCGTGTGGGTCCAGCGCCGCCACCACTGTCCCTGGGCGGGGCAGCGGTCTTGGGCGGAAAAGTGGGCGTGGGTGGGTGTGACAGGGTCGTGGGGACTGGTGGAGGTGGCGGGCCTAGTAGATTCCTCGTGGTCCTGTGCCGTGGGGGTGCGCGGGGAGTGGGGGCGCGTGCGGATGTGGACTCGCGGCTGTGCGCGCACGGTCTCCGCCTCAGGGTTGGGTTCGGACTCGCAGCGGCGGCGGTAGCAAGGCATGTGCTGTATGTGGGCTAACATCGAGGGTTGGTAGGGGGGCGGGGACGCTGCTGGTGGACCCTGGCGTTGTTCTGGTCCGGTCGGGGGCGGTCTGTGGGGCCGGGGTTCAGGCTTTGAGAGGTGGCGGGACGAGGTGCGTCTCGCTTTGGCTGCAGCGCGCTCAGCCATGAAGGTTGTGGCGGTGGCGTCAGTGACGGTGGGGGCGTGCCTTGCTGGGCGCTGCTGCTTCTGGGCCTGGGATGGCTCAGGCTGAATGTCATGGAGGACATCCTCGGGGGGGTCGGGCTCGTGCTGCCGTCGTGGCGCCAGCCTTGGGCTTGGGTATGGGTTTCGCTGCGGGTTGCCGTGGCAGCGCGCCGACGGGTTAGGGCGACTGCTTGGCAGCGGTCTTGGGTTGGGCCTGGCTGCGGGCGCGGGCCTCGTTGGGATGTGGGCCTTGGCGGCGGAGGGGTTGCTTGCGGTGGGGACGGGTATGGGGGCCCGTTTGGAAGACGTTCCCCGCGGTTTGGGGGGTTGAGTGCTGGGTGAGGACGTGGTGGTGGTGGTTGATGAGGTGGTTGTGGTGGTGGAGGTTGTGGAGTCGGCGGCAGAGGAGAGGGCCGTGGGGGACGGCGGAGGGCCCTGGGCTGCAGGGGCGGGCGTAGGATGCTGGGTCCTGTGAGTAGTGAGAACCAGGGTTGGGTTCAGGCACCGGGCGTTTGCTCGCGCTTTCCCTGGTGACCTGTGCGTGCTGGTGCCGTTGTAGGTGCATGTGGCGGTGTGGTGGCGTTGTCTTGGCTGTGCGGGCACGTGGGTTACCTGGGGGGTGTCCATATCTGCTCCAGGACGCGTGGGTGTGTTTGCTGGAGGTAGTTGAGGTTGCGGAAGAAGCATCGCTGGATGCCGGGCATGTCCTCCTCTGTGAGGACGGGGTATTTTTGGGTGGGGGCATCTGGGCCCCGCCACAGCATCGCCATGAGGCGGGCTGCCACCATGTACGGGCAGAGCTGTAGGGAGGTGGGGCGTGGGGGGCTGGGTCCCCTGCGGTTCGGGGGGGCCTCCCTCTGCTGGGGGCGCAGCGTGACCTTCCACAGCCACTGGTCCGCGGCGATCCCCAAGGTCCGTGGGGTTCACTTGGCAAGGGAATACATCGCCCTATCAAGGCCCCGGTTACCGCTGCGGATGGAGAGCAGCGTGTCCGGGCACTTGCCTTCCCAAGTGCCCCAGAAGTGGGGGTCGTCCGGCTCGTCCTCCCTGGTGTACTTGTCGAGGCCTTGGTATTGTGGGGGGGGGGGCGTAGTCGACAGGGAGGAGGGAGTCGGTGCCGTGCACCACCCAGTGGCCAGTTGGTGCTTGGTGCTGGGTTTAGCTCAGAGGGTGTAGTTCAGATTGTACATGAGGGTCATGTATGTGAAGGAGGCTGGCTGCTGGTCGTCGGGGGTGAGGACATCCCCCGGGACGTGGTGCCTGAAGCTGCTCAGGGAGGCCATCCGGGCTACCCATTTTTCCCGCTCCCACTCTTTGGTGTCGCGGGGGCTGGCGCTGGGAGGGGGTGTGCCATGTCGGGCTCGCGGTAGCGGGTGCGGCCCTGGGTGTCCACCCGCTCCGGCATGGGTTGTCCGACTAGGTGTCGCCCCTAGTCGATTGGGGGGAACCCAGATTCGGTCCCCTGTGGGGGGCGGGCTCTCGCTGTCTGGGGTGGCGAGTGGGGGGTGGTCGTGTCAGGCGACGTAGAGGAAGGCGTCGAAGAGGAAGTCTCGGACGCCTTCCCCCAGGGTGGCCGCCTGGACCAGGGTGGTCGCCCAGATGCGCTGGGTGGTGCCAGAGGTGTGGAGGCGCAGCACCCCCTGGTCCCCGAGTCCCCGGAGGTGTTGCCGTACCGCTGCGGGGTTGTGCAGGGCGTAGGGTTCGGCCGGTGCGGAGGCTGGTGGTGCGGGGTGTGATGGGGGGGGGGCCGGGTTGAGGAGGGGTGGTCGTCGTTGTCGCGTGTGAGGTCTAGTGCTGGGGTTTCTTTTGGGGGCTGCAGGAGGGGGGACTCGCGGTGGTGTGTGCCGGCGGGTGCATGCATATCAATCGACTGGTGGGGGCTGCCGCGTGTTGCGTCTGTGGCCTGGTCTTTGGGGGGGGGCGGGGGGGGGTGGTGTGGGTTCGGCACTGCTATTGATGGGGGAGGCAGGGGTGGGTGTTGCGCTGGCTGGGGGTCTGGGCGTCCCTCTGGGTCGTATGGGTGTTGCGTGTGCGCGCCGTGCGGTCCTTGCGGTCCCTGGCTGGTTGCAGTGTCGAGGTGTGGGTAGAAGGCGGCCGCATGGGCGTCTGTGTGGGGCTGCGGTCTGTAGGTAGTGGGTGGCTGCTGGTGGATGGTGCTCCCTGGTATGGAGTGTGGCTGAGCGGGCTGCTGGTTGTGGTGGGGTGCTTCTACTAGGCCCTGGTGTTGCCGGTGTGCGTGTGCGGCTCCCCGCTGGTCCATGGGGGTGTACGGCGGTCCGTATGTCGTGAGCCCGTGTGGTGGGGGTGGTAGGTGGTGTTGGATCGCGTGGTGGTGGTGTTGAGTGTGTGCTGGTTGTGTGTGGTACCCCAGCGTTGGCGGGTGCGGTGGTAGGGGCTGGTGGTGGTGGTATACATGATGGTGTGGTGCAGTGAGGTGTGCCGTGTGGGGTGGGAGGCCCGTGGGGCCCGGTTGCGGCGGGGCGTGGTGGGGATGTAGCTGGCGGGGGTCGCCGTAGTATCCGGGCATGGACGGGTAGGGGCTGGGAGGGACGGGGGCGTGGTGGTGGTGTTGGTGGTGCCGTGTCCCCTGGCTCTGCGTGTATGGTGGTTCTGGCATGCCGTGGACGTGGGTTGGCGCTGGTTGCTGGCTGGGCTGCTCGGTTAGGTAGGTGGGTAGGTCAACTTGGGACTGGGGTTGTCCCGCAGGGGGGTCTCACCAAGGGGCTTTCGCTCATCCACGCACGGCCCGCGCCCCCACAAAGCGGCTCCCCCACATGGGGGAGGGGCGCGGTCGCCGAGAGCAGTATCCTACAGCGGGTTCTGCCCAGAGAGGTGACCCATGTTTGACCAAAGTCTCACATTCCCCTCCTTCCTGCGGATGATACGTGGGGGAGGGTCCCATCGCACATCCTCATCAAGGTCCGGATTCTGGGGCCCAGGGGCCGGGAGCCAGGCCAAAGGCCCTGTCCTGCAGGCACCCCCACCTGGGTTGGTTTTCAGTAGGCGCGAGGCGACTTGATCAAGCACGTGCTACGGGACTCGCATGCCGAGGCGCACACTCACGCCTCCTGACTCGGTCGAGCTTGCGCTCTCCCGGGGGGCCGGGGGTTCGAGGTAGGTCGTTGCGGTCGGTTGGTCGGTCGTTTAACGGTTCAGTGTAGTTTGTTAATGCTGGTTGGTCGGTTGCCTGATGGTAGAGTCACGGTTTCGTTCGCAGACATGGTCGCCGCCGGGCTTGCCGCATCACGGCGCCGCCAACCTGTTGGACGCCGTTCCCGTTTCGACCCGTGCACGCCTGGCTGGTTTGGTGTTTGCCTGCTTGCGTGTGGTCTGTTTACGGTCAAGTGGTGGCTGCAGCTGCAGTGTGGTACGTGCGCGGTTGTCTTGGTCGCCTCATGGTTGGCTTGGTCTGTGCCGGTTTGGTCGCGCCGCTGCCGGTGGTCGTATTGCCGAATGTTGTTTGTGCGGCCGACACGTCCGTGTCGGCGCTGGCCAGCTGCGTCTTGGTTGGTCGGAGGGCGGCGTAGTGCGGTTTGTCAGCGCTAGTCGGCCGCGTTCGTAATGGTAGAGTCGCGGTGTTCTGTCGTGTCCTTGGGCATGGTCGCCGGCAGGCGTGGCCCACCACGGTGCCGTCTTCCCGTTGGACGCCGTTCCCGTTTCGACCCGTGCACGCCTGGCTGGTGTGGTGTTGGCCGGCTTGCGTCTGGTCTGTTTACGGTCAAGTGGCGGCTGCAGCTGCGGTGTGGTTCGTGCGCAGTTGTCGCGGCTGCCCTATGGTTGGCTGGGTTGATGTGGGTTCCGTCACGCTGCTGCCGGTAGTCTTATCGTCAAATCCTGCCCATGTAGCCGGCACGTTCGTGCCGCAGCTGGTTAGTTGCGCCTTGGTTTGTTCAAGTGTAGTGTAGTGTAGTTTGTGAACGTTGGTTGGCCCCGTCTGCAGTGGTAGAGTTAAGGTGTTCCGCTGTGTTCGTGGTCATGGTGGTCAGGGGGCCCGGCTCGCCACGGTGTCGCCAGCCCATTGGACGTCGTTCTTGTAACGGCCCATGCACATCCGGCCAGTTTGGTGTTGGCTGCCGTGCGTGCGGTCTGTTCATGGTCACGCCGTGTCCGCTGTAGCGGTTTTGTTGGTGTGCGGTCGTATTGGTTGTCTCCTGGTTGGTTCGTTTGGCGTTGGTTCCTTGTCGTTGCAGCGGGCGCTCGCGCAGTTGGATTTGTTGCGTGCAGGTGTTCTGTTGGTTGCGGTGTTGGTTGGTGCTAGTTGCGCGGGGCCAGCACGGTACACTTTCACCGTGCGCCGTCTGCCATCCGCGGGGGACAAAAGTAATGACAAGTGGTCGGACCGCTGTAAAAAATGTTTTCCCGATTCGGTGCCCTTGTCCCTGCCCCGCCCTGGCAGTGTTGCATACACAACCGATAATCCGGCTCCTACTAGGCCCTGGTGTTGCTCGTGTGCGTGCGCGGCTCCCCGCTGGTCCATGGGGGTGTACGGCGGTCCGTATGTCGTGAGCCCGTGTAGTGGGGGTAGTAGGTGGTGTTGGATTGTGTGGTGGTCATGTTGAGGGTGCGTTGGTTGTATGTGGTACCCCAGCGTTGACGGGTGCAGTGGTAGGAGCTGCTGGTGGTGGTTTACATGATGGTGTGGTGCACTGAGGTGTGCCGTGTGGGGTGGGTGACCCGTGGGGCCCGGTTGTGGCGGGGCGTGGTGGGGATGTAGCTGGCGGGGGTCGCCGTAGTATTGGGGCATCAGGGGGTAGGGGCTGGGAGAGCGGGGGCGTGGTGGTGGTGTTGGTGGTGCCGTGTCCCCCGGCTCTGCGTGTATGGTGGTTCTGGCATGCCGTGGACGTTTGTGGGCGCTGGTTGCTGGCTGGG
Source organism: Eutreptiella sp. 'Long Island Sound 2002' (assembly GCA_964036045.1). Taxonomy (NCBI): domain Eukaryota; phylum Euglenozoa; class Euglenophyceae; order Eutreptiales; family Eutreptiaceae; genus Eutreptiella; species Eutreptiella sp. 'Long Island Sound 2002'. The sequence goes on from OZ038382.1 coordinate 116,529,127, forward strand.
CTGCTGGGTTAGGGTGCTGTGGTATGGTGCTGGCCGTTGACGTTGGTGGGGGCGGTGCTGTTGGTGTGCTCCGGGGTTCTGGGCGTGGGGTGGCGCCGCGTGGCTGGACCCAGGCCCTGGTCGGGGCGCCGCGCCCTGCTGGCGGGCGCGCTGGCGGGCCAGCTGACCTGTCTTGGTCTTCTTGGCCTGGTCGGTGCTGGGGGCGGGTGAACCCCCCTGTCCCCGTGGGGGCAACGGGGAGCGGGCGTGCCAGCGATGCGCCTCTCTGAGGCTTGCCTTGAGGCCTCTGACGTAGGTGCACTGGCCCGCAGGGTCCATGCGCGTGGTGGTGGCTTCGTGGGGGGCGGCCAGGTGGGCGTCTTGAAAGGATGCCCAGCCCTCCGGGGGCCTCAGCTGCGCGGGCTTGGGGGGGGTGTGCCGGGTAGAGGGGTGCGCTGGGTGGGTAAGGCGTTCTTTTCCGCCGGCCGAGGGCGGTTTTGAACCGGCGGCAAGTGATTCGGAGGTAGGCTGCTATCTCCTCTGGTGCCGTGTCCGCCCACGCTTCTGGCGTCGGGGTTGCTGCTTGGGGGGCCGGGAGCTGTTGGTCTGGGAGATGCAGGTCACGGTGGTGGAGTTATAGGGCGAGGAGGACATGGCGGGCCGCCACATTCAAGCCGCCCCTACTGTGGCGTAGGGGTGGGCTGTGGGGGGGCAGGGGTGTTCTGCCCGTGGCCATGGCTATGGTCCATGCGTGGTCCGCCGCGTCCGCCACGTAGTACCCTCCCAGGTGGTCCCGGAGGGCGTCGGTGAGTGGCCAGAAGAAGTTGGGGTGGCTGGCGGGGGGGGGTGCGTCTGGGCCGCGGGCCATGCGCGATGGTGGGGGCTGAGTTCCCCGCAGTGGGGGCAGTGGGTGAGGCGGTGTGCAGCTCCCAGGCAGACCCAGTTGTCTGGGGTGCACGGTAGGGCTGTTTGTGGTAGCTGCGGGCATACGCAGAGGAAGCATGCGGTGGCTGGCGGTTGGCGGTACCTGTGGACTGACAGTGGCGTGGGGGAGTGGGGGCTGGCGGTGCGCGCATGCTTGTGGGCTCGTGTGCAGTGCTTGTGGTGCGCGTGTGTGTGACGTGCCGGTGTTGTGCCCGGTTGCTGGTGTTTAGGCGTGGTGGGGGTCCCGTGTTTGGGTGGTGTGTTGTGGGGTAGGTTCTCACGGTTTGTAGAACAGGAGTTTGAGGAGGTGGGCTTGGTCCGTGTGGGGCAGGGTGGCTGCATGCTGCAGCCATTTGTGGGTGCGGTATGTGAGCTGCTCCGCTGTCTTGGCAACGGCCGTCCGTTGCATGTGCGCCGCCGTGGCCTGGGAGTCCTCCGTGTGGGTGCGTAGCAAGGTGTAGACGGCAGTGCCTCTGTCTGCTTGGGGACGGTGGTGAGTTGCTGGGTTGCCGGGGACCGCGTCAGCCATCCAGCGTGCTGTGCGATGGTGGGTTGGGTTTCAGTTTGTGAGGGTGTCCAGTCCTCTGTACAGGGGGCACACCTTGAAGTGGTCCAGGGTTTCTTCTACCGCGTGGCCACAGATGCATTTGGTGTATCCTGCGGGGACGTGGATCGAGCGGCGTGCGTACCATCCGTGGTATCAGGTGAGGAGGGGAAGCTGTTCGAGGGCAAGTTGGAGTCGAGTTTTTCAGGTGTGCTGGGAGGCCATCCGGGTGCAGGCCGGAGTAGTAGAGGGGGCTGTGGACGGAGTCTTTGAGGCGTTGGACGAATTCGGTGTTCGCCGGGTGGCCCAGTGCGGTGGCCAGCTGCTGGATGGGTGTGGGGTAGTGGTACTGCTTGTCTCGATCTGTGTACGGCGTGTCCTGGGGTATCCATTTGGGGGAGCTGTGTGGCCGAGGGTATCGGGGGTAGGTGCTGCAGGTGGCTGTGGTGTGGGGTGTCCAGTCGTACGTGTTCGAGCCCTGGGGTGTGGCTGGTGCTCTGGTGTTTGGCTTGCGTGTCTGCGCGTCCATTGCCGTATGTGTAGCGGTGTGACTCCTGCTTGACGATGTGTAGGGCGTCCTTGGGGTGCATGCCCCGGAAAGCCATCCATAGCCCCAACGCCTGTGTCGTGAAGTCGGACTCCAGTGCCTTGTGGAGGGGCAGGTCCGCAAGGCGCCTGGTGAGGTGGATGTCGACCGTGGCGTCCACGCTTACCCAGGTGTTGCGGGGCCGGATCGTTGTGGATGGTGGTGTGGCGGTGATGGCGTCTGCCAGGGTGCGCAGTTCGCCGTGGGAGGACGCCCCAAAGATGGTGGCCCCGGTGTGGTATTCCACGTGGACGCCTTCCGCGTGCTGGGTAATGCGCACGGAGGCACAACCGACCCTGGGGGTGTGTTGCTGGGTGCCGGATGCGTCAGTGAAGTAGATGATGTCAGTGTCGCTGGGTGTGGGTAGGCGGGCAATTGCCGTGGGGTGATAAACGTAGACAGATTTCCCTTGGGCGGTTCTGGTGGTGATTTGCGTTTGTTGAAGTAGCGGCGCTGCATAGACGCCTATCCCCTGTGCTGATGATGGCCTGGGCTTGTGGGGTGAGGCGGAGGAGGCCTCCGTCTGGGCGCCCCTGCGTGATATACACGTACATCATGTGGAAGAGGTATCCCGTATTGGGGTGGAACTCCTGGCACGTGATGGTCTGTCGCCGCTCCTTGTCGTCTTTGTCGCCGCGGAGGGCGGGGCATTTGTGCTGTAGGGGGCGCATGGGTGCTTCCTGAGGTCCTGCGCGGTGTGGGTTGCAGCGGTCGTACTCAATGGCAACGCTTTCAGGGTCTGCCCGCTCGTTGGTGAACGTCCATGTTGCCGTGGGTATTCGGGTCCAGGCTACGTGCGCCCGGTGGTCTGGGGGTACAGTGTGAAACCAAGGGGAGAGCCATGCCTGCTGGTCGGCGGTGGCGGCGGCGGTGGGGGTGTGGTAGTGGGTGCGGATGAGGTGCAGCAGGGGCCACGGAGTGTCGAGGGCTGCCGGGCCGCACTGCCAGCACGAGCGTGGTATGCCCTGGTCACTGTGTCTGACTGGTGGTACATCGGTTTCCAGTGCGTTTTGTTTTGGGATGGACCAGGGGGCATGGTGTCCCTGGACAGTGCGGGCAGCGTGTTTGTGGCCGTTTGGTGCTAGTAGCAGGATGGTGGGTGCTGTCCAGCCTTCGGCTGACGCAGTAAGCTCCTCCTGCGTCGTGCTGCCGTCGTTGAAGGTCTCGTGCTCCCTCGGGCGGGGCCAGGGGTGCTGGCGCTGGAAAGCCTTGTACGCTGTGTCGATGTCCTTGGGCCCGTGCATGTCGCGCCCTGCCTTCGTAGCGCATGCGCGGAGATACGCTTGGAGGACGCGGCGTGCTGGCCATTGTGGGTCGGAAAGTAACGGGGCGTGGTGGGCGTTGCACTGGGCCATGATCTTTATCTGCGTTGGGGTGATATATATTATGGTGATGGTGGCCCCCACGAGGCGCAGGGTGTCCACCTCGCCTGCCGGGTGTCGGTGGATGTCGGTGTGCGTGGCCACGCGTGGCCCCTGTTGATCGCAGTGGTGGTTCGTCAGGATGACGTGCCTGTGTTGCGGTAGGAAGAGTTGCAGCTGGGCCCAGATGCCAGTGTCTACGGGGGTTGCGACGCCATGTTGCGCCAGTATCCACCAGGGGCAGATGTTGCGGGCCATTTGCGCTTCTTTCATACGTATGGCCGCCGCTTTGCGAACCTCCGGCTGGTGGTTGTGTGGCACCCTGTGTAGGAGGTGCACTGCGTGTGTCGCATAGGCCATTTCGACCAGGCCGCCTGTATTGTCTCGGTAGTATCACCAGTGGGCCATCATGGCCTCCTTGGGGAAAGACGTGGGCCAGCCTCTCTGTTGCGCCCATGCCTTCGTCACTTGCTGTTAAGCGTGGCGTAGGGCGTCTTGGGGGTGTGGGAGGTGCAGGGCTTGGTACCCGATGGCTGCGTTGAACACCGCTTCCATGAAGTATGCCAGGCCCTGCATACACAGGAGGTCCCCCCTGGCAAGCTGGCGTAGCCGGGCGAGGCGCCCTTCCAGTTTGCTTGGGAGTCTGATGTGGTGGTGCCGCGTGGCATGTGAGACTCCCAGGTGGACTGCGGTGATCCAGTCCGGGGCATCGGGTCTCCTTCCTCCGCTTTTTCTTGTCGTTTTGTTTCGGCCGCTCCTTCTTGTTTTGCCCGGATGATTCTGTTCTGGGCACTGCATGTCTTTGGCTGCTTTGGGCCGCTTGTCCACGGCCTCGTCTGGGTCACTTAATCACTGCATCTCCTTGGGCTCGTCCTCTTCGCTGCTCCTCTGCTTCTCCTTGGCCTCGTTACCTTGGCTGCTCCACCTCATCGCCACGTCTTCGTCCACTCGTGTGCATGGCTGCATCACCTGGGCCCTGTCCTCATCTTGATTTCTCTGCTTCTCCTCAGCCTCATCCTCCACTCCGCTTCGCTGCTTCTCAATGGCCTCGCCCTCTTGGCCGCTTCTCTTGCTCTCTGTGGCTCCTGCTGCTTGATTGTCTTCTTGTTGTTTCTTAGACACTATGCCGTGGTGAGCCCAGCCGAGGTTCAACCAGGTATGGCATAGAGAATAAAGATGCACTTGTGCCATACTGAGGAGTGCATTACCTCAATTGGATCTTGCTTTGTGCTTTGCTTCAGTTGCATGTAGTTGTGTTTGTGTTTGTTTCTTTCGTTTGTGGGTATGACCCTAGGAGTATTTTGAATTGAAATGTTTGAATGCAAACAAGCACATGAAATGTTTTAGGTAAATTTTTGCTGGTGTGCAACCCTCCCAGAAATTATGTAGTTTTGTGAGTCCATTTTTTAGATCATTTTTTTTAGGTTTTGCTCACCATTGAGTAGTTGAAACAAAAGCATTCTGGGGATATTTTAAAGCAAGTCATAACTTACTATGGAGTCGAGTAGTTCTCTTATTCTTTGTCGCTCACACGAGGGTTCTTGGAGGGCTTGCCACTGAGGACGTCTCCGTAGACCTTGAAGATCTCCTCCATCTTGGCATCTTCTCCTTGGGCACACTGACCACTGAATACACCACTGCTTGCCCTGACCCTCGCATCCCTGGGTGAGGCACCCAGGTCTCGTGGCCATCGCTTCTGCGGGTAATGAAGCTGTCTCGAAAATTTCGGATACCATTGGTCGCGAGTCGTGGTCGGTGAGGGGGTTGTGTGCAGCTGTACACATTGCCCCACGTCGTTGGATTGGACCTGGCTGGGTGGTCGTCATCTGCCCAATGCTGCAGCACAAATGCCACGGACTCATTCTTTGGGAAGCGCCCCGTGAGGAGCGCCGGGTCTCCACACCAGGATTTTGTGCGCTATCCCTTGGATGGGACACACAGGTGCATGGGGTCCGACATATACCCACATACCACGTCCAGCTGTTCCGGTGACAATGCATCCCGCGCCATCTTTGGTGGACAATGCCAGTCGTCGGCTGTCTCCTCCCTCTCCTGTACTGGTGTGGCCATGATGCGGCTGATGCTGCCGTTGGGAGGATCCAAGATTGTGCATCCCTCCGGCTGCATCCTTACCTTGATGGCAGACATCCCCATGGTGCAATCTGGGTAGGCCCAAGACCCATCTACGTATGCAACGGTGGTGGTCCAACCCCTTGGCAGGCGGTGGCAGCGGGTTCTCCTGGGCGTCCACGAAGATGTCCGCTGTTGAGAAAGGTTGTGTGTCCCCCAGGGTCATACACCTCCGTTCATGCAGCCACGGGGCGTTCTTGGCGTCCTCAATCTCCCACAAGGGGATAGTCACGACAGCCCGGGCAGAGTCGCGGGCAGTCTTCGCTACGACGCGTTCCAATGAGCCACGCGGAGCATGGATATATAGCAGATCCGAACGATTGCGGCTTCAACGACACGTTCATCCATTGTCCTCCTTGATCCGGACCCTAGGGCACTTCCGCAGCAATGCGCTACCACACACGACCATATGTGGGGTGCTCAGTCAGAGATCGCCAAGTGCAATGTGAAAGGCACCCTCAGACAGGCCATACTCATACTCGATGTTCGCTGTTGCCGGTCTTGTTGAAACCCTCTCCACGGCGTGAGCCACAACATCCCGCTCGGCCAGTTCCCATGAAGACGCATGGGGCTTCATGGATGTGCTGAGCGAGCTGAGGTCGTCGGCTTCCTGGACGAGTAAGGTGCACCTGTGGGGAAAGGCCCCGGCGTGCGGGATGTCCACAAAGTCGAAGTTCATGATCATGTCACATTCTGGCAAGTCTGCTTCGTAGAACAACCCCTTTATCTAGTGCCAGTGACCAAGATATTGGCGCAGGAGCGGCTCGTGGCGGACAAGTTCTAGCCTGGTCTCGGCCTTGTCAACTCCGCCCTCCATGATCTCGCCATTTGCCACTGTAAGGGTGACCGGCTGGGCGCTGTGGCGCAGGAGTTTGGGATTCATCAGCCCTTTGTGCATCCAGCTGCTTTGAGGTCAGATATACACAAGGATCTCGAACGTCCGCTCCTTGATGGCGCTGCTCACCCCTTCGACCCTCAGATACAATTGGCCATGTTTGCCAACTTTGCCCATCGCATGCAACCCAAGGGTCGCCAGGTTCATCGGGACCTGTGTGATGTGGTTGGGCAGGAGGTACCGCCCGGGTCGTGTTATGAGCCCTGCAGTTGCTTCATCTACATCCAGTGTGTCTTTGCACACACTCACAGGTGTGACGGGGCTGCTCTGGTGACGGGAAGAGCAGGCGCTCCCCGGCTCTGGCGACCCATTGTCACCGGCGATAGTCCCTGGGCCTTGCGCCGAGATGACCCCTGTGGCTGACCACTCGCGAGCTGACTACGGAGCCCTTGGATCTCCACCATGAGCTCGCCACAGCGCGGCCTATTGGCGTAGATCTAACGATGCTGTCGAGGACGGCAGCTAGCACGTTGGTCATACTCGGGGACTTTGTCATGGTGGCGGTTGGAGTACTGCGCATTTGTCCTCGTGTTCACCTCACAGCGAGTATCATTCTGGCGGTGATCACAATTCAGCCCGTAGCAGATGTAACAGCCACCCTTTCTGTCTGCTCCGCCGTGCTTGTGGCAGTACTCCCAGAATGAGAGCGTCGGAGTTCCCCACCGATGCGCCTCTTTCTACTTGCGGGCTGCGTTAATGTGGTTGATGGAAGGCAGGCCATACACCTCAGCCAGTTTGGCGTCCACTGGTTGTACTGCAACCTCACAGTACGAACTTTCAGGTATGCCTCCGCTGGCGTCCAATGTGCTAGCACTGTCCTTTGGCGTATCCTGCTGGGCGGGGGCGCTGGTCTCGGCGATGTCCGCATTCGTCTGTTGAACGTCCCCTTTGACCTAGGTCGCCTGGCCTCCACGTTCCTAATGCTGGGCATCATAGCTATGCTGCAAGGTCACCTTTTCGCAGATGAAGTTGAACATCTCATCAGCAGTCATCCGCGGGTCGATGGCTTGAGCCTTTGGCATGACATTGGCCCACTTGACACTGCTCTCGCCCATCCCGCAATCCTCAGTGTTGATAATCAGGGTGTTCTTGATGGTGTCAAACCGGTACTACGCGGTCCCCAAAGAGTTGATCCACTGCAGCAAGACTTGGTGCAGCTGCTGCGGCGTGATGACCTTGACCACGGTCGGGTACCGGCCTCGCTTCTGCTCCTCCGGTTGGATCTTCTCCTGCCACTTGTATGGCAGCATGCCGTAGACCTGGGTGGCTTTCCACTCCTCGGACCTCAACATACTGCCTCAAGTGGCGGTACTCCCGGCGGAACTCTCTCCAATCTGGCACCCGCATGTGACCTCCTGACGCCCTCAGCAAGACGGCCTTGAACCAGCGCTGAGCATGGTCAGGGGGATCGGCAACTTCTTCCTTGCGGAAGGCGCACGTCATTTCGTCCCAGCTGGAGATCTTGCGTCCTCCACGCAGCCGTCGGGCTCCTTTTTCACGTTCGCCAGGACATAGTGGGGTAACATGGCCAGGCAGAACTTCTGCCTCTGAGCATGGCTGCACCCCATGGTTGAGTCGTTGAGTTACTTGTTCCACGTCCGCTAGAAATCGTCCCATTCCTCCGGGCTGCCACTGTACTTGGGAACGGGGATATTGGCCATGACCCGGGCCATCTACGCCTTGGGCAGTCCGTTGGCAAACATGGCCGGGGCTACCGCAGTCTCTGTTGCCCTGGGTGCATTCTATCCACCCCTCTGTAGCTTTGCACGTGCAGGGCATTCAGGGCTGCCTCGGTGGGCGGTGGCTGTCCCATGGCGTATGCACCCACCCCTGTGTCAGAGACATATGGGGGCGGCGGTCCCAAAATGGCGGGGTACTCCCTTTGCGCTGGGAGTTGCACCAAGCTGATTCCAAGACCCATGCCTTCAGGTTGCCCGTGGCTCAAATGTGGCATGGGGACGTGCGCTTCCACTCGGGTCGGTGGCCCGAGCATGCTTTGCCCAAATCCCTGTGGTGGCACCATGGTGCCTGCCCGGATGCTATGCTCAAAAGCAGGCGCTGATGTGCAGTTGGGGCGGCCATGAATCCACTGCTGAGACCCATATCCACCATGTCCGTGGCAACCGATAGACCCCATTTGATGGGGATGAGGCTAGTCGTGGTGTTGGTGGTGATGCTGGTGATGATGTTGGTGATGGCTATGACCATGCAGACCATCAAGCTGCGCTAGGAGTTGGGGTGCGTTGGGGGAATCCTGAATGGCTCTCCGGTCATCAGAGTTGCTGGTGGCGGCGGCAGTCCCGCCGGAGGATTGGCATATCCTTGCAAGTGCTCTGGGGGTTTGGGCGGAGCGGATTGATGCGCCCGTTTTGTTCGGGTAGAGTTTCTTTGCTCTGTACATCCCCGCGTTACCCAGGTAGAGTTCCACAGGAAAATTGACGTTTGCACGCAGTTGCACTAAAATTTTGGCCGTTGCACAGAGTTGCACTATAGTCGCACAGTGCAATGCCTGTGCAACTGCGCTGGCGCCGTCATTGCGTCTGCCGCTGTTGCTGCCGCATTTTAAATTTCGCGAGAAATTTACTTGCCCTTTGCCACATTTGCAATGCTTTTTCAAGGAAATGCTATTAACAGGTTCATTACAACTACTTACGGTAGTTTTAGCAGTGAGAACTTGATCGATGACCTTCCGGGACTATTTACCTCAACGGCACCGGGTAGCGCCCTATTGGATCGCGTCAATGAACGCATCAGTCAGCAAAAACGATACAAGAGACGTGCAAAGGACGCCATTCGGCTGTCTGCCTCGTTTGAAGCTTGAAATGCCAAAAGATTGGAATGTTCATTGCTATGTCTCTTTTTTGCGTTATTGATGCGTTGTGCAACCACCCTTTGTAGTGTGCAAGTGGCCACTTGCACACCTTTGAAGCCATATCATTGTCATACATCGTCTAATGTGGTCATTCACTCCATTCGTCCTACATACATACTCTAACTTGCACAATAGGACACCCTATAACACTGGGGTGATAAAAATAGTGTGATAATGGCGATGTTACGCTTCATGCATTCATGTGTGCAAGTCACTTTCTGAGTGTTTAATTTTTTTCGATTACAGCATTTGGAAAATGCAGTAATGCCAAATCGAAAATAAATCATCCCGATTGGGCCGACTTTGGGCGTGCTGACCAACCCTACATCAACTTCACCACTTTGATCACCATTTGGGAACTTATCTACGTTACCGTCGTCCCCGTTGTTCAAGTTATCTTCGATAACAACCTTTCTGTCAAATTACTCTCAACCAACCGTCAACAAGTCAGTATGGCAGGAATTTTTGGTTTTGGAACGAAAACCTCAACATCCAATATCATTGCTGACGATCTCCGCCTACAAAAACAAAAACCAACCGCAATGTTCAATTACGCCCAAAAGGCGAACAAAACACAGACCCAAAACGACTACGTCTTATTCAAAGGAGACTCCAAAAACGAGGTCATGTTCGACCGCAAACGAATCAGCCTTCCATCACGACAACGCTAATACATCTAGGACAAAAAGATGTGGAAGGTAGGCATAGATGAAGACGATGTCCATTACTGACATAGTGAACTCAACATTGGCAAAGACAAGTCTTTCTCCACCACCAAGGTACACCGTCCATATGAGAACCTCAAGGACATCATCACGACCTTTAAAGGCTTCTACATCCGACCGCCCAATGACCGGAAAAACGCTCTGGCATGGTTTCACACCTCCAAAAAGTACTCCAAATCAGTCAAACAAATCTTGGAAGAATAGAACAAATGAGACACGGATTCAATACTAGAAGGTTAGCATGTAACCCAATTGTGGGAGTCACATACAACAGCCCGAAAACATATGCTACTAGCCGCCGGTCCTTTAATGGACCTAAAACCATATGTTGATATGGTTGTGGTTCACCACTCCGTGAGGCCGGAGTTGAGCACGTCAAACGGCAAAAGCAATCCGGGCAACATTCAAGAAGGGCCAACCGTATCCCTCCGTGTGTCTTCAATAACGGAGGCAAACCAGCCTGTTGAGTTGCACGATGACTATCTGGGGGGTCAAGACATGCAGTGGGCATTGAACATCATCAAGGTCGGCAAAACTATCCAAGAAACATCCATGAGCATCCTTTTTGACGTGCACCGCGACATTCTCACCAACTACTACAAGGACAAAATGGTACAAGACATGGCGGCAAACAAGACACTGCCGGCAATAAGTGAGAAACTTCTCACAAACGTAAGATCATTTCAAAAGTTCAGAAGGAGAACTTTTGCCCCGTGTCAAGAGGATATCTCCTTGACTTCAACGGCGTCAACATTGCCGCTGGGGGGTGGACTCATAAGGAAATTTCCTCATGACTCCTTTTTGAGATTTGAATGGTCGTTGCCGTAGACAAAAGGTCAAAGCCTCCTCCGCATGGTCATGAGCCAACAGTGGGCGCAGGATGGATTTCTAATGGCCATAGACCTCAAAGACCTGCACCAAGGAGAGCTCTACCAAATCCAAGCAAGTCGAGAGCACCTAAAAGACAATCAAGAAATGAACAGCTTCGAATGCCTATCCGTCATACAAAAAAGCACCTACAGAAAGCCTCCGTACACCTTCATTCGTGGAAGCACCCTTTGCCATAAAATGTCTTTTTTGGCCCACCTGGACCCAGCCAACGTGCCATGGGATCCAGGTAGAAACCGGCTACAATCATCATCTTCGCAATTTTTTAACAACGATGGGCTAATAATGTTCTATGGTCCCGAGGCCCAACTCGTTCGGTTTTGGGCCCAAACTTCTATCCCTACATCCCAAGCCTTCTTTGTCCCTTCTTTGGTTCCCATCAATGCAAGCACATGGACAAAACCACCATCTGCAATTCCTTTGACGTACGAGTACCGGTAACGGAACGCCCTCTCCATGCCATGGTGATAGCGCACCACTTTTGACCCTTTGACAATTTTGTTAACGTTCCTAACCCAACCTATGATGGGCTGGTTTTTTGCAGAGAGTACCTTAACGCGGATTCGGGCGCATTAACACAAGAATTCGTGTTGGGAGGATCCTCAATCATTTGTGTTAACCAAAATGAAATCCGCAAAAGGTTGCCTGTTGATGAAGTGGCGTCCACAACCGACGGTGACTCACAACACCCACAAATCATCATGGCGGATATGTCATTGGGCTCCACACAATTCGTCCGAGACCTCATTGAACAAGACAAAAAGGTGAATGCCGAGCCAATCTCAGCACACACCAAGGTCGATAAATTCTGGGCCTACCGGCCTGGAAACCAGTCCAGCGAAGGGGTAGAGGGGTGCCTACCGGAAACCGGCCAAGTAAAAGATGAATCCGAAAGAACCATTCTGGGAAACCTCGGAGCAGAGACACAATGGGACACGTCCACACGCCGAAAAATCATTCACTTCGGCTACTCCTTTGACAAGTCAGGGAATAACGTCTCTTGGGCGCCCCCCATCCCCGAGTACCTGCACGAAATCCAAGCAAGCTCAAAGGGTGGTTGAACGTAAATGATATTCAGGAAACACTCACCGAGTGCTCCGTTGATGACTATGAACCCGACACTAGAGTCTCTCCCCCCATAGACCAGCCATGCTTAGGCCCTGTAATTGCTACGGTGAATCTTTTGTCTGACACAACTATTGACCTTCTGCCTAAAGGAGAAAGCACCCCTTTCTCCAACAAAGTGCTAGGACACTCGTTCACGGCCATCACCTGAGTGCTGTGCACACAATGGCGTCATCGTATCGAACCAAGGGAATATGATATGCTTGATATAACAAAGGTGAATCTCCGACGTAGAATTTCTCTCGTTTTCCGTCGTATCCCATGTCCACCAAAACACAATGCAGAATGAAGAATGCAGGTGGAGGCAGGTCCATGAAAAATACAAACCTTATTCCTGGAGCCACAACCCTCAGAACAGATTTCCTTCCCTGCCGCATTCCATGGCTCGTATCCTTTTTACACACAGTGCCCTTTGCACGCCATGCAACCGACACCGACACCAGCCACCCAGAGGCGGTCTGTGCTGTGGCCTACTGACGAGAAACAAATTCGAATAAACGTGCTTTGCTGCTTCGGCAAAGCGAATTATGTTTCTTCTTTTCACGCATTCATGGCTGCACGCTGTCTGTCACACTCGATCACGACGCTCTAACATACACTGGTACTGCAGATCACTCAGGCATCACAGCACAACGCACAGCTCACTATCACCTCGTACACGAGAATTCACACACCTCCGGCGAGTACAAAGTGAGCAGACCCGCAGCCGTCTCAAAACAGATTTCCCTTCACATTCACACACCAACTCCTGCGTGCCCCCAGGGGAGTGGCCAACCACCCTGGAATCACGTTGACGTGCTGAGTACACAAACACACCCTCAAAAGAGAGAGAACTCAGAGCAGACTATCACCATACAGTATGTACTTGGCAGAGTATGCCCCAAGCCAACTACAAATGGTGCAAACCCATTGTTCAGAAACAACACAGCCATGGCGAAACGAAACGCTTCCTCCACTCCCACACCCGCGCTGGTGTACCTTCAGGGCATCCACACAAGGCAAAGGAACATGAACTCCTACATGCTTCGCTTCTACAGCAAAGTGATGTATGTTTCGTCCCCATACACACAACACACCAACCTCGTGTTCATACGTCGTACATTGCATCTGCTATTCGGCAATGCCGTACATGCCCTGGATGCCCCTCAACAGAGCTCAGCGCACTCCAGACACAGACCAAATGTTCCACGTCACACGCACACGCACTCAAGGGATCAGGCTTTGGAACGTGATGCCTTGCAGAACTTGGGAAGGCATGAGTGGCATGGCCTTCGACCAGAGGACTGCTGTCATGGAGGACTAGCGGCCCTGCCCAGCGAGGCAATGCGGGACAACCGTGACAACAGACCTTACCATCAACACAGAATTCTTCTCAGGGCTGTCCTCCGCACACCCACACACACACTCCGCTGCGTAACACAGGCCCTGGTACAGACAGTCCCCAGACTTCAGGAAATGAACTGCCGCCAGGATCTTCTACAGTATAAACCATCCTTTGATAACTCAGACAATTCCCCACTGTTGCATCTACAGGTTCATACACAAGCCGACAGGTTATCGCAACAGTCAGGTGCTGGCCTTTCTTCTTACGTCGCATGATTGGTGTCCTGTCCCAGAACGAATTAAAAAGATTGGTAAAACACGAAGAAAAAACTTTCTGAATAGCTAAAAATGAAGCTAATTAGCATAAAAAACGCTTAGACCAAAAGGCGCGCTGCGAATGGCATAAAAACGCGACGAAAAATGTTTTGACGTGAAATAGGTGAATAGTTAACGTCGTAAACACCGTAATAAACGTACTTGCCCCTCCTCGCTGTGCGTGCCAAATAGTCAAAGAAAACGACGTCGCGAGCAGCGCGTAAAACTCGAAAAAGTTTTCTAACACGTTACGCCCCTGCACTCACCGCCTCTCGCCCCTTTTTATTCTCCATGTACCTTCTCCTCCCGCTACTGTCGCATCCCCGTCGCGGTTGCCCCCCCTTTCGCTGCACGTGCACAGTGTCAAACACCCTGAGGACGCAACCGCAAGACTCAAGACCGAGACCTGCGGTGCACAGCAGCCCAAGGCCAGGAATTAACTAAATAAAGGAAGCTGGTCCTTTCAGTGTGTGGTATTGTTGCATGCAGGGAGGACAGGGTACACAAGGCAGACCAGCGGGACACAATTTTTTCTGTTTTTGAAAATAGGGAACATTTTTTTCTGGTGTTGAAAATGCACGGAGGTAACACCACAGGGCGCCAGCAGCACAACCGACAGCAGCAAAAACAGCACACACCACAACACAACGGCAACACACACACAGCGCAGCGGCAACGGCTCAATTACTACGGTAAGGCCACCACAGGCATCACTCGGTTCTCAGAGCTTTCCGAACTTTCCGAACTTTGGAGAAGTCAGTGTTTTCCACTTAACTGGAGGTCTTTTTTGATACCCCAGATGATCTATGGCAGGGGTTCCTTGTTTGTTTCTGATTTCTATATATATATATAAATATATATAGAGTCTCTTTTATTTTCGATTCGTCTTGCGTCATAACACCAACCACAGGGCTAATGGCGAAGCCACAGCCCACAGTAACCAGGCCTTTGGTGCATTTTGGAGCTGGGTCACACCCCCTGAGTTACTGTACATATGGCTGCTGTCCTTCGATGAACTTCGGCTCGCCATGAACGCTCACTTGCCCGTGGTTAGGCCGCTTTTGTGTTATGCTCGCCGGGGGGCAACCCCCATGCACCAAAAAAAAACACACAGCGCAGCGCGCACAGCACGGGGCAACACAGCAAGGCACTGAACCAAACGACACAGCATGCCACAGCGCGGCACAACACCCGAGGGCAGGGCACAGCACGCAACAGCACCAAACAGCGCGAGCAAAAACAGCACAGCACCACGCAAACAGCACAGTGCGCAACAGCACTACACCGCACGAAACAACAAGACGCAACGCAGAGCACCACAGCACCAAGAGACACAGCACACCACACAGGAACACAGACCCCGACCAAACAGCAAGACACGACGCGAACAGCACAGCACAGCGCACCAAGACACAGCACCCCCAGACACAGCATAAAACACAGCAGCACAGCAGAGCAGGCAGCAGAGCACACAACACCCAAGGCACCGCACAGCACCCGAGGGCACGCCACAGCAGGAAGCGGCACCACAGACCGCCAGACAACGCAGCACAATGCCACCCCACAGCGCGGTACACAGGAGCACAGCACCACACAGCACAACACGCCGCGACACGGCCCAACACAGCACCAGGAGGCACAGCACAGCACAGAGCAGCGCGACCAAAACGAAACAGCAAGCCACAATGAGGACGGCACGGCACAGCGCAACCAGACACCACGCCCAAAGGCGCAGCACAGCACACAGCAGTAAACAACAGCGCAGCACAGCACGCAGCCCACCGCACAACGCCAACTGACACCAGAAGGCACAAGGCAACCCACAACAGCACACAGCGGGACAGCACAGCGCAGAGCACCAGGACGCAGCAACCCAACGCACAACAACACAGCACAGCGCCACCGAGCACGGCAGAGCACGCAGCAGGGCGCAGCCGCACGAGGAAAAGCAGCGCAGCACCACGCCACCTGCGGAGCACAACAGGATACGGCACAACACGACACGGCACGCCGCAGCCCGAGCAACACAACACAGCAAGCAGCAACACTGCACCACAAAGGGCAGAACAAGCCAGCACACCGCGGCAACACAAACCGGCAGAAGGCACGACACACAAACCAGGAGGGGGGGGGGGGGGCAGCAGCACCAGGCGGCGCAAACCCGCAGGTGCGCAGAACCCAGAAGGCAGAGAGAGAACAACCACGACACCACACAGCAACAAGGAAAACACCACAGCACACGACAGCGCACGACGGCGCCACACACAATGAAACAACGCACAAAAGAGCACGGCGAAGCGGAGCAGCGAGCGAAACCAACAGAAAGGGCGTGGCCAACGCTAACGGGAGACGGCCAACGGCACAACAGACGAGCGCACCACACAGCAAGGCACCCGCACAACAACACACCACGGCGCAGCAAAACACCGCGCGCCGCAAACAACAGCCCACACCCAACCGCAGCACCACAGAACAAGACGCGGGGCACCGCAGACCACCAGGAGCAACCGCCGGGGGGGGGGGGGCACCAGCGCGAGCCGACGGGGGAAAAAGAAACGCAACCAAACAGGAGCCAAGGCCAAAGGCACCGAAAAAACAAGGCAGAAGCAGGAGGACAAAGAAAAAAGAGCAGCAGGGGCCAACACCCAGGAAAGACGACCCGGGGGGGGGGTGGCAAAAGGAGGCGCCGACAAAGGGCCAAGCAGCGCAAAGCAACCACAAGGCACAGAGGCAACAAGGGTAAACGCGAAGCAGGACACCAGCAGCGGTGAGAGGCATTGAAAGTGCTGCCCTAGGTCGTGGATGGTGCCGGAGGGCTCAGGGCCGGCAAGACCGGGGGTGCAGGCACGCGAGGAGTCGACCTGAACGCTGCTGTTGGGGGCAGAACCGGATACACGGACACCAACGGAGGCAAGAGCGGCGACAACGGAGGCAAGATCCATGCTGATTGTTATCCGGCAAAAAATCCCAGTCTATGAAGAAAATTGATGCAGATTATCCTAAGTACATCTGAGTGTCCATATCTCTCTGAAAAGATTTATATAAATCCGATTGTGAAAAAATATTTGGCTGATTTGGCTTTGGGCGCGCATCAGCGGCAATTGGCGATTCCAGGTAAATGATCGGAACGCGACAGATTTAAGATGGATGGACCGCGGAATCAGATCCGGCACATCAGAAATATATAGGTCTGATCCTGAGACTGAGCTGCGGGGCGGCGATTCCGCCGAAGCAGAGAAAACGACCGAAATGTAGCCAATCTGGGGCAGATCTGTGAAAATCTGAGCAGATGGGGGTTAGCCGCACTTACACTCCCCCTCCAAAAACACACTGGGGTGTGTCGCTACGTCAACGAAGAACGTAGTGCGGGTAAGTCCCAGAAAAAAATAGAGATGTAGCCTCGATGGGGCGAAATCTGCTTGATCTGACCTGATTTGGGCTGAATTGGCACTGAATCAGGATGGATGAACCTGAAATGAGACAGAATGAGGAGTGACGAACAGTCCTCCGTGCAGTAAAACATTAGGTTAAGGGCTAAAAAGCATGTAAACATATCGAGAATCGATACCAAACCATGCACTGGTTGAGAATGAGGTAGATTATTGGTGGATTGAGTGGGGGAATTAGGAAATGGAGTGATATCTCGGCGCTTTGGCACAGTTTAGCTGTCGCGGGCACGCTACGGTGTCCTCCACGTACTCTACATCGTGTTATTCCCGCTTTTCTCGTTCTGAAAAGTGCAGCATGTGCTTCAGATTTGGCGCATCTGGTGGATGATCACTAAATTCAACAAGATTGAGAATCAATTGGAGCAGAGATGAAGGAGATGAAACAATCACAGAGAGGGAAAACAAATACAAATGTAGTCTGCAGGCCCTAAGTGAACCACAGAAGGTAGGGATGTTTTTCTGTTCACTTAGTTAGGCTAAACCGTAAACAGATCTTCGAGGAATGTGAGGAGATGACAAGGAAATCAACCTAAACTGTCCTAAAATGAGGAAATTTCCTAAGATGAGGGTGAAATGAAGCGGAATGTCTAGAACTGAAACTACTAACGCCTTCGTTTAGACTAGAGTTAATATATATTGTCGTTTATTCAGCTCAATTGTGCTTTCCGGCACGTTGGTTCGCGAGCATCCAACAGATTCCATGAAAATGTGGATCATGTGATGATGCATCATGATGGGACATGCTGGCCCTGGATCCTTGGCATGTAACGCGCCGAAGGTTCGCTGAAGGCGCTTTACTGACAGTATATACCTGAGAGACACCGAATAGCCCTTTATTTACAGTGGCGGCGGTGTCAATCGACTTGGACAAGGCCCATCTTTCGATTGAGTCCCACAAGACACTTGGATTCACCATTTTCGACAGTTTCAGGTCGGATTGAGCTCACATTGGCGTGTGCCAAAAATACAACGAAGCTTACGGACCTCCGAGGTTGCTGTTAGAAGTCCCTAGAGCTCCTATATGAAGGTTGTCTGAACAATTGACGTCTGGGTTTTGCTGCAACAGTGCAAGAATGATGGACAAACCTGAGGAATTCAAGTTAAATTCAAGGAATCTGGATCTGAATCTGGACTTTGGTGATGCTGAAGCCAAGGCAAATGAAGGTAAGATCTGAGTTCCTGGCGTCGCATCTAGTGCAGCCAGTACTACAGGGGGTACCTGTAGGGGTGAATGTCGCTGGCCAGCGTTTTTAATATGTACATTTGCTTCCATCTGCACGAGTAGCCAAATTCCAAAGATGCACAGACCAACAGAGACAAGATTACCCCGAATCTGCCTGAATTAAGCCTGAGTTTGGTTTTTTCTGAACACGGCAGCACACTCCGTGGCTTTCGGCAGCGTATCTACGCCTTGTCTGCCGAACGGAGACCAAAGAAAAGTTGATTGACGTCAAATTATCAAACATTCGCAGTTCTCCACATCATTTCTAAATCAGGAAGAATGAACAGTGGATTGAGCAGAATGTGGTTTATACGACATGATGTGGTTTTTTCAAGTCGTCAGAACACTCACATTGGAATAAGTGGTCGACGAGGCGAGGCTGGAGCTTTTGTAGGAGTTGGACATGCAAGGGTTTCGAACCTACACCCTTGAGCCCTAGCGACGAGTGCCATGACGCCCTGGACTAGACGACTGTTACCCAGATTGTGGCGTCGGCGACTCAAGTCACGACGGATCTCCCTCAGTTCGGCCAAGCACGAATACATGTGACCACCAACCTGTCTGGTGGGGCCCTCGTACGGCTTGGGCGCTGTAGATCAGCGGCCGAACTCGAAGCTTGGTCCTCATTTGGCTCCTGGGCTGGCCTGACCGCAGGAGGGGGGATCGACGGATCAGCCCTGGAAAGTGGCTGCTGAGGGCCGTAAAAGGCTGGATCTCGATTCACCACAGGTCTTTTTCCGTCGCTCTCCACCTGTCTGTCTGGTTTCGACAGACAGTCTGTCAGGAGTACGCCAATTTCGGGGTGCTTCTTGAGGAAGTCGATGAACCCCTTGGTGTACCCATGGACAAAAGAATGGGCTGGTTCCCAGTTGTTGTGACTGGAATCAAAGCCCCTCCACTCACATAGAAATTCCCATTCGCCCTTTTCGTCACGTCTTGCTTCTAAAATCCCCTTGAGTTCGTACTTCCCCCCTTCTTTGACCCGATCGGACAAAAATTTCGAAGTCCAAAAAAGGGGTTTAACCCGATCCTTGGGGGAGGGGATCTCTTTCTTGAGGCGATCGCCCGAAACGTCAATTTCCCTGCTGACATCCACACGAATCCTCCACCTGTTCTCACCGAGACGCGCTGTAACAGCGAATGGCCCCTCCCACAAGGGAAGAAGCTTATCATCTCCGTCCAGGGTGGTTTCGGATTTTCGAAGCCAAACTCGATCATCGACTTCAAAATTTTAGGGGTTTTTTCGGCCTTGATTCTGGACCCAAAGCCAGTCAGCTTGATGCTTATCGATTAATTTCGAGACAGTTTTTTCTGCTTGTTGGATTTCGTCCAAAAACAAGGAAGCATCTTTACAAGGGCGAGGACTATTCAACGGCATGTTCCACCAACACTTCTTTCGTCCAAAGACAATTTCATTTGGAGAAAGGCCATGATACAAAGGCGTGTTGTGGTAACGGCGAAGCATGGCGAAAAGAATCTCAAGCCAATGGAAGTCCTTCTCACTGGCGAGTTCCTTACAGAGCATATTTATAAGTGAGCGGCCGGCTCTTTCGCCAGGCAGCGCTCGATGTGAGTGGATTTCACATCTGAGGTGGTGGATTCCAAGGCGAGCACATAATTCCTTCCACCATTCGGAGGTGTACTCTTTGCCTGAGTCCGTAACCACCTCGGATGGGACGTCCCAACCTCCCATCCAGGTCTGCGCGCACCATTTGGCGGCAGCCTTGCCAGTCATTGACTCGATGTTGCAAGGCAACACCTGAATGTAGCCAGAATGACAGCATTGTATAAGGAGCACTCCATTGACCTTTTTGTTGGTCCAATGGCACTCTTCGTCGTCGAGTTCACCAAGATGGAGAAAATCACTGGTGACTCTGTTCAAGAGGCGCTCCGGAATAGGATGTGGCCTCAGATGGCCGTGCTTCTTCGCGCTGGGTGGCGTCGCGACAGCACATTGGGCACATCCGGCGGCTACTTTCATGCAATGAGTATATAGCCTTGAGCCGAACAACCTATGTTTAATCATCGACCATAATCTACGGCCATGTGCGTGGGGGGACTCCCATTTGTGCCACCAGTTTAACACTCGGGGGGCCAGGGCGTCTGGTACGCACAATTTACCCTCCATCCACATTTTCCCCCCATCCAACGAATATTCAGAAAAAATTCCATCCTTGTGAGCATCTTTGGATTTGAGATTCTCAAAGACGTCTTTAAACATGGAATGATGCGCATAATCGTTTGTCCAGTCACGGATGATAAGGGAATCTTTCGGCAGGGGTGGAGTTTTGGCCGGATCTCGACGCTTAATGCCCTGAATCAACCGAAATCCACTTACTGGTCGGGTATACTCAAACCGTTTCACACTCCCTGAGGAGGGATCGGTGACTTTTTCCACGACTTTCAGTGATTTGGTGATGATTTCATGAGCATGCGCCGGATCTGAGAAGGCCGTGATGTCATGGCACGGTAATGCGTGCTGTTTAACAGCGCACTGCATGCATTCACGTCGGATGAGCTTTTTTTCTTCCTGATCCCACTCGATTACGACGTGGCGGTCCTGCTCCGTACCATGGATGTTGGTACTTTGCAGCCCCTCTGAAGCGGGGTAAGCCCATCGGCTCAGAGCATCCGCTACCGTGTTGTGTTTTCCAGGCAAATACGACACATGGAGGTCAAACAGACTGAGAAATTCGTCCCATCTGGCCCGTCGACCAGCTGGGCTCGCGACAGTATCAATGTGTTCGGTGGCCCAATACTCCAGAGATCGATGATCCGTCAGGACCTCGACTCGATTGGTGCCAACCCACGATTGGTACTTTTTCAAAGCGCAGATTATGGCGTAGGTTTCTTGCTCACGCGGCGACCATTGCATTTGGCGTGGGGCTAGCTTCCGAGACCAAAATGCAAGAGGGTAATGATCACCTGTGGCTTCATCAACCTGTTCAAGGACAGCTCCGATCGCGTACCTAGAAGCGTCGGTTCTTATGTAGAAGGGTCGGTCGAATTTCGGCACATGCAACGTGGCGACTTCGCAGAGGGCTGCCTTCAATTGATGGAAGGCCTCCTCGCACTCGTCAGTCCACTTGACACGAACCTTTGAACCTGCCTTGCCCGCATCTCTCCCTACCTTTAATAATTCAGTGAGGGGGGCAGCAAATTTGGCATAATTCGGCACAAAAGTGTGGTAAAAATTGCAACAACCCAGGAATCCTCTCAATTCCGTGATCGTCTCAGGGCGCTTCCACTTCTGAATAGCGACGAGCTTCCCTGGACTGGGTCGTCGGGTGCCATTCTCAAGGAGAGAACCACAAAATTCGACTGATTTTAAAAAAAATTTTCCCTTCGTTGGCCCACAAATTAGCTGATTGGCATCAGGAATGTCCAAAACCTGGTTCAGCTGCTTTTCATGTAGGGTCACCAGCTCGGCTTCGGTCAGTCCCTCCCCCTCTGTCGCGATGATTATGTCATCTATGTACACACTCACGAAGGCACGAAGCTCAGGATGAGCTGTAAAAAGCACATCCTCCGTCATTCTTTGAAACAACGAAGGGGCGTTCTTTAGGCCCATGGGCATGACCGTCCACTGGACTGGGCCACATGGCGTGCACATACAGGTGAGAGGTCGGCTGTCCTTCCTCAACGGCATTTGGTGAAACCCGTGACGGAGATCCAGCACAGAAAACAAACGACCTCTTGCCCTCTTGGCGATTTCCTCCTCAATGAGGGGCAGGGGGTGTGAATCCGCCTTGGTTTCGGCGTTGAGATTGCGAAAATCAACAACCATTCGCCAACCATCAATAGTGTTCTGGTCTGCAGGCGGCGGCTTCGGGACTGTGAAGGGTGCACAGCACCACTCGCTGGTCATACAACCCTCAAGCCAACCAAATTCCCTGAGATTTCTCTCGATGATTTTTCTGAGTATCTCATGTTTCTGTCCATGGTTCTCATAAGGACGCTGTTTCTTCGCCTTGTACCCTTCACGAAGCTCGATGAAGGCTTCACCAAACTGCCCACGGACAGGGGGGTCTTTGATCAACTTCCCCGAAAGGGTTGTGTCCTTCCGTTCCTCAAAAATCTTGTCTCTTTTCTTGGAACACAACTCAGTGTCCACCTGATCGCCAGGAATTACTGTCGAAAAAACTTTGGCGACTTCTTCGGCCTTGGCAGGAAGAATCTTCTTACGGATGTCCCTAAAAAGGTCCGTATCAACTGCCTCTTGAAGATAGGTGGGTCGAGTGTCGACATTCCAGTAATTCTCTTCGTGATCCAGCTCCTCGAAAGGATCTATGAAAGCTTCCACACGGGGTTTTTCATAAAAAACTCGGAATTTGCGGCGCGAAGAAAATTTTTTTGTCGTCCGTGCGCCGTAGATTCTTTTGGATGTAGATCGTATTGGGGAAGAGGGAGACGAGGCGGATCCATTTGAAGTTGGATCACCTTGGGCATCTGACGGACAAAAATCAGAAAAAATAGATTCATCATCAGTGCCACGCTCAACCTCAGATTCAGACCCAACACAGGAATCAGTACTAGAATCAGCAGAATCAGAGTCACAAAGCTTTCCATCCACCAGGAATGCAAGCGAACTCCAGGGCCGCTGTGGCAGGGGACCTGTGTCGTCCCTGGCATACAGCTTAATCTTCCTGGGAAGTTCGATGTAATCTACACAAATGTCTTGCAATTCCGGAAACCAAGGCTTGTCGTCCCACAAGGGCACAACTAAAATCGCCTGGTTTTTATCTTGCTTGATTTTGTGGATGACCTGCTGGATTAAGTGAAACGGAGGATTAATCCATAACTTCTTGTCCCATTTATGGGTCCAAGCGTCGCGAAAGTGCTTGTCAAAGCGCTTGTTCTCGCGGTTAGCAAAGGCATCATACTGTGGCCAAAAGGAATGGTGTTCATAAAAATATTCACAAATTGTATCGCGCCATTTGTCGACAACTCTGTAGGATGAAGAGTGCCAGCGCGAAGGGCGTCGTGGCTGGGAGTCCCTACGAAGACATTCTAACTCTCGGGAGTAATCGGCACTCCCATTCACTTCTGCAATGGTAACATCTTCGCCAAACTTTGGTGTAACCTTTTGCTTCAAAAATTCTTCTGCACTTTTAAACCCTGCGTGCAAAAAACGAAATTCAGGACGCTCCAAGGGACCTGACTCCAGCAAAAAACAACGCCGATGACCTACGGGCGCCACCCTGTTCTTGCGAAGCCAAGGATCGCCCAAGTAAAGGTCATACTTTATGTCGGCACGATAGAAGTAGTCATCCTTAAGGATAACTTCCTCCACATTACCTTCTTCCCAAAGGTCTTGAGCGACCAAATGAGTTGATATATAACAACCGCGTTGCCCACCTGCGAGAGAATGTCCAGAAACTCCCTCGAGGGTAACAGGATGAGGCGAATCAAACACGCAGTCGTCGGGCAAAAAAGAATTGGATTGGAGATTTACCTCCGATCCATTGTCACACAAACAAGTGGCGAGGTGGAAATTTCCCTTGCAATCAGAGACCCACAGCTTTGTGACAAACTGACGGACCCTGTGCTTGGACTGTACACCAACCTCGTCCACTACAACAGAAGGATCTGCTGCCGGATCCAGGGGAGAGGAGACAAGCGACCCTACATCAAGTAGTGGTCGAGAAGGAATCTGGGGATCATGCCTGAAATCGCCTGGGGAGGGGCGATTTCCGTGGCTCCCCTAGGCGTTCTGACCTCCAGTGGCTGCGTTAACATTATGGACACACCCTGATTCGTCGACCCACTCATCTTGGAGCGGATCATCTGCTGGATTCAAGGCATTTTCAACGTAATCTCGATCCGCATCGGACACCTGATCTGCACCTGAGACCTGATCCAGACGATGGTTGCCCTTTCCACGTCCACGGCCACGGCCGCCGATTGATGGACCTCCACCTTCGCCACGCCCTCTGCCCTTACCAGAGAAGGGGGTTCCTGAAGGATTTCCCTTACCTTTACCCTGGAATCCTGGAGCATTTCCCTTGTTTGTACCGGATTGAGGGGTTTGGCCTGGATTTCGATTTCCGCCTCCGGCGTTGCTATTGAGATTTTTCTGGCCGTTCGGCTGCCCACCAAAGCCTGATGGAGTCCGATTTTCTGTGCCTTGGGACCCGCCAGGGCCTCCAGGATTTTTGTTTCCACCGGAGAGGGTCGGATTCCCTTTTCCAGCCTTCCCACCGTGCACCTGTCTGTCATTCCTGTCTGAATTCTGCGAATTACTGATATTTTCACCAATCACCTTGTGATCGTAAGGAGACCATCGGTGATTATCAGTAGAATGCGTCTTAGCTCGGTTCGTAGAACCTAAAAGAAGGCAGATGCTACAGTGCTGCTGAACATTCCAGGTGTCATTCACCTTTTTGTTGCCCTTTTGGGCCCCATTTTGGGTGTTTTGCTGGGTATTCTTGTTTCCCCCAAGACCCTCATGGAAATTCTGGTTGGCGGCTTCGGCGAGCCGCTCAACCTCCTCCCAGAGTCCCTTCGGGGTGAACGAAAACACCCAGTTTTTGGCCTTCAGGCGATGGCCATGGAAGCTTACTCCCCTGTTGAGGACTTGGACAAACAAGTCCCGATCCTCGTGTTCATGAAATTTGATTTTCCACGTCTCCTCAGTGAATTTCACCTTGGAGAAGGACGTGGGGGAGCACTTTTGAAGTGCCTCCCTGACTGAAAACTTTTTGGCAGAGGCATCGAAGCCTTCCACCTCCGCCCACCAGGTCTTGACCTTTTCTTCGGACTGTTTGTTCCGAAGGATGGCGGCAGTTTCTGAGGGGATCTTGTCAAAAATCAGACTTTTCAGCTCGGCACTAGAAAATTTTTCGCCTGAATGTTCAGCTTCTTCCACTAAATTCAAGAAGCGCTGTTTTTTGTCTTGCACTTCGTGCAAGATTAATCGCGAGAATGAAGGAAAATTCTTCAACATTTGGTGGTAGTGGTCCTCTGGCAGCCGGGATCCACGTACCTCCAACTGTTCCCACACCTCATCAAAGGTAAGGGGGGAACTTGTATCCTCACGATCACTCCAAGTCCTGAGCCAAGTGTTGGCCGGCGCTCCCTCAAGGCAATCCAAGAGGGCCATCAGGAACTGATCATCTTGGAGTTTTTGAGTCTTAACCCACAGTTAAAATTCCCGTTGGAACTGAGGCCAACATCGGGGGTTCCCATTATACTTCGGTTGCTTGGCAACCTGACGAAGTCGCAATGAAGTAGGATTAAGAAGCGAATCCAGCCCAACACCGGCCGTAATCGCAGACACCTTGGCGGCATCATTCGCCACACCAGCTCCGGCGAGGGTCTGGGCGAGCAACAGCTGGGCTAAGGTATTGGAATCAGCAGCAGGAGGGGCAGTACGGGAGGCAGTTCGCTTGGCATTCTGAGCCTCAGTCCTAGCCTTCGCCGTCCTCCTCTCAGAACGAGAGATTTTAACCCTTTCCTTTAGCTTAGTCCTGCTGATCCTTGCATCGGTGGTCCTGGAGTCCACCGAAGGAGCAATTGAAAAAATTTCTGTCGCCTCCTCCGATGGCTCTGTTGCTTGTTCCACCGATGAGGCGCCCTCAGACCGCATGTGCGTCTTGAAAAGATCTTTTATTCCCAGCGTTTGAATGATGAGTTGCATTTGATCTTTGAGCTGTTGGAGCTCAGCATCTCGCTGGAATCTGCAGGAGCAGTCGGCAGGACAGTACATGCCGTGTCCTGAAGGGCCTGAGCAGGCTGTCGGACCGCTGATCTCGGTGGTCCACAGCCAGGAGTCCACTTGGGGAGCTCCTTCAGCCCTGATTTCCAGGCTTGCCTGCCTGGCCGCCTCTAAAATTCCCTCCTCAACCGCGGCGGCTAGATCGTCGCGGATGGAAACAGGGGGATGAGGGGCGGAGGGCCCGGGAACAGGTGCCTTGGCCTTCTCCTTTGGGAAGGGGCTTGCCTCCCAGATCTGCAAAAAAATGGCAAAAGAGTCATCTTCTTGAGAACGCCACCACATCCTGGTATTAATTTCGTTCTGACGGAGGAAAAAATATTCCATTAAAAAATCAGAGGCGATTCTTTCTTGTTCGATCAGCTTAGACGACGCTAACCAACAAAGGGCCTCAAGTGCCTCAAGGCTCCGGGTCACTTCTGTGGACAAATGGTCGTCCCAGTGTGCCCAAGAGGCTGGTCGATTATAGCTAGGTACCTCACCTGGACCACCCATCACAATGTCGTTCAGATCGGCGTCCGTGGTCTCGAATGT
Organism: Eutreptiella sp. 'Long Island Sound 2002'; assembly: GCA_964036045.1. Lineage (NCBI taxonomy): Eukaryota > Euglenozoa > Euglenophyceae > Eutreptiales > Eutreptiaceae > Eutreptiella > Eutreptiella sp. 'Long Island Sound 2002'. Next base: position 116,555,713 of record OZ038382.1, read on the forward strand.
TGGACATTGGTAAGGAATGTTGGTACCTGCCAGCTCCGTAAGCTCCACCGGAGCATTGCCATCGTCGTAGGCTGGCGGATTCCAGCTGCTCGATGGCCAATTTCGACTGGGATCGTAATGGTAATCTGGGTCTCCACAGCTGCTGATGTGCGCCCTTCTTGGGCAGCTTGGGCTTGCGCAAGGCATTCCTCTCAAGGCCTCGTTCGCGCAGCACCATGGCAGCGTAATCGTTACTTCTCCAGAAGCGGCGGGGTCGAAGGGGCCGTACTGGGGAGCGGGCTGTGGACTGAAGGGCTGTGAAGCAACATTCAGGTAGCCTCTGCTACCATGAAAGTGCTGCCCTATGTCGTGGATGGTGCCGGAGGGCTCAAGGGCGGCAAGACCGGGGGGGCAGGCACGCGAGGAGTCGACCTGAACGCTGCTGTTGGGGGCAGAACCGGATACACGGACACCAACGGAGGCAAGAGCGGCGACAACGGAGGCAAGATCCATGCTGATTGTTATCCGGCAAAAAATCCCAGTCTATGAAGAAAATTGATGCGGATTATCCTAAGTACATCTGAGTGTCCATATCTGTCTGAAAAGATTTATATAAATCCGATTGTGAAAAAATATTTGGCTGATTTGGCTTCGGGCGCGCATCAGCGGCAATTGGCGATTCCGGGTAAATGATCGGAACGCGACGGATTTACGATGAATGGACCGCGGAATCAGATCCGGCACATCAGAAATATATAGGTCCGATCCTGAGACTGAGCTGCGGGGCGGCGATTCCGCCGAAGCCGAGAAAATGACCAAAATGTAGCCAATCTGGGGCAGATCTGTGAAAATCTGAGCAGATGGGGGTTAGCCGCACTTACAGGCATACCCCCGGAGGTGGCTGGGGGGGGGGGGGGGGCACAACCGCTGGCGGGCGCTGGACACCAAGAAGCAAGGGGGGGGGGGCAGAAGACAACAAGCGGAAGGGCGGGGTGGGGTGTGGGGGGGGGGGGCACAGCAGCAGCCGGCGACAAACACCAGCGCAAGCCCAGGAACCGCACAGACTCTAGCGAGCAAGGGACCACGAGCAGCAGGGCAACGACACCTGCGAAACAAAAACACGGGATGGCGCACCGCACGCCCTCGGGAGGCCGGCCCGTCCGACCCGGCCAGGACAAGGGGGTGGCGCACCACACGCGCTTGGGAGGCCGGCCCGTCCGTCCTGGCCAGGAGAACACCGCTGACCAAGGACAATCTGACAACGCCGGCCGTACGGCGGCCGGGACAACAGCACACCAACAAAACAAGCCGAGCATCCAGCCAGCTACAACACCACGAACCGAAACCCGAACACGCCGACACAGCACGCCCGACCAAGAGTTGGCCACGCACAGACACGGCAAGCCGCAACAGGGGAGGGGGGGCACGCACCAGCACAGCACCAACACCGGCCAAGCCAACAACACAACCGCAACCGCAACCCACCTGACAGGCGACGACAACCCAAACCAAACACTACCACCGCGGCAGGCGGGCACCAACACAGCACGCCCCAGCAAGAGGGGGGGCAAGCACCAACACAACACCCTGCACCATGAGGGGGGCCACAAACCAACGCAGCAGGCCCCACCAGGGGGGGGGGGCACGCACCAGCACAGCACCAAGCCCGGCCAGGCAAACACCACAGACAACCAACACCTGACAATGCCGGTCGTACAGCGGCGGAGACAACAGCGAACCAAAAACACCAGCCGGGCATCCAGCCCGCTACAACACGACGAACCGAAACCCGAACACGCAGACACAGCACTCCCCAACAGGGGGGGGGGGCAAGCACCAGCACAACACCATCCCCGGCCAAGCCAACAACAAAACCGCAACCACAACCCACCCAGCAGATGACGACTACCCAAACCAAACACCACCACCGCGGCAGGCGGCCACCAACACAACACGCCCCGGCGAGAGGGGGGCCCTGCACCAACACAGCACGCCCCACCAAGGGGGGGCCACGCACAAGCACGGCACGCCCCGACAGGGAGGGGTGCAAGCACCAGCAGAGCACCAACCCCGGCCAGGCAAACACCACAGACAACCAACATCCGACAACGCCGGCCGTACGGCGGCGGAGACAACAGCGAACCAACAAAACCAGCCGGGCATCCAGACGGCTACAACACCATGAACCGAAACCCGAACACGCCAACACAGCACTCCCCACCAAGGGGGGGGGGCACCCACAAAAACGACACGCCCCAACAGGGGAGGGGGGACGCACCAGCACAACAGCAAACCCCGGCCAAGCCAACAACACAACCGCGACCACAACCCACTGAACAGACGACGACACCCGGAATGACACACCACCACCGCGGCGGGCAGGCACCGACACCGCAAGCCCCACCGAGAGGGGGGCAACGCACCAGCGCAGCACGCCCCACCACTAGGGGGGCCACAAACCAACGCAGCACGCCCCACCATGGAGGGGGGGCACACACCGACACAGCACGCCCAACCATGAGGGGGGCACGCACCAACACAGCACGCCCCACCAAGAGGGAGACCACAAACCAACGCAGCACGCGCCACCATGGGGGGGGCACGCACCAACACAGTACGCCCAACCATGACGGGGCCGCGCACCAGCAAGGAACCCATGCCGGCCAGGCGATCAACACAACCACAACCGCAACCCAACCGCCCACCACACCCACCCGAAAAAGCCGACTGTATGTCGGCGAAGACAACACCAGTAAGAAAGAGTGCTTCTCCAATGCTTTGAGGCATACTCTAGTTGTATTAGAGATCCACTGAGCACACAGGCATTTCTATCTTAGTATTGGCCCAACCAAAAGTGGTGATAACACATTTTGACCTATGGAACCAAACACTAAATCAGGATATGGAGTGGACTCCTTAATCCCTTATCAATGTGAGGCAATTCACCTTTTTCTGAGTCGACTGATAAATGACATATCCAGGGCAGAGCCTATGAATTTATCTATGTTTTCTCACCAATTCTTAGCTGTCCTAGTGGTATGCACCCTAGGGGGCTGGGCACCTCTTTTTGAGAGGTCCTTGGTTCCATTCCCGGTTAGCCTAGCTAAGTAGGAAGATCCCATGTGACATGGCAGTAACCTCATCGCCACATACCCTGCCACCTCAGCACATATGGGACCCAAAACAAAGAGTGCACATCTCCCGAGATGGCACTATGGAGATTGAGTGACCATGGGGCAGTTTTCCAACTCTTTTTTCAAAACATTTCAGCTATCTTTGTGAATATGCAATCAGATGTGCCTTGAGCTGCAGCTTCTGTGAATACTCTTTCATCTTTCACTGTTTACACTGCAGCCCTTCATGCTTTGATCCTGATTCTCTTCTACTTGCTTATCTCTGGCTTGGGCTATCCTGGATTGATTGTATTTCAGCAACTAAAACATTTTACTCATCAATAACAAGCAGCAGGAAACCCTACAGCAGCAGCAAGCAGCAAAAGAGGCACATACACAGTGTTGAAATCACTATGAAACCTTCCGGTAGCAAGAGACAGACTGTCTCTGCGTACCGGCAGCAACCCCGTGCCGTACAACCAGTGCGCCGGGATCAGTCATATATAAGCAGAAGGGCGAAAAAAGATGGACACAAACAAAGAGGACACCGACGTGAAGACAGCGCCTGAGGCACCAGCAAGGCCAGCACCTGGTGAACCTGGAGCTGGACCTAGCGCTGTACCTTCGGAGCCCTTACATGGGCCAGTGGACGTGGCGGAGGATTCGTTGGAAGGACTCCAGTCGGCCTTCCGGGCCCTCTCAGTGGAGGAGGATGTCACTCATCCTGTGAAGAGGAAGAGAGAGAGCGAGAAGGATGCTGGAGAAAGCATAGCGGACAAAGGAGAAGACCAAGGGCAAGACCTGACGAATGATCCTACCTTCGAAGGCGCACCAAGCGCTTCTGGCCTCGACGCATCACCGTCTCCTATAACCACCAGACTCCCAATTCCAGACCCAGCCGCTGCAACATCCACACCCATAACCAACCCGCCTATGGCAGAGGGCACAGGCTTTACTGGTATGCCTACCTACCCTGCCTATGGTTTGGGCCCACCTACCACTGTGTTTCCTGAGGCAACTACTGCCAGTCAGCCGGTGACCTCCAGTCCTGCACCGCGATGGTATGCGGCTGACTATCACCATCCTCTACCCGCTACGGGAACCTAGGTGGATGTTCCTGGATATGCAACCTTGAGTGGGTTGAGGAGAGGACCTGAGTCTCTTGGAGGCAGGAGTAGAGGATCGGGAAGATCTTCCAACAGGTCCCTGACGCGGTCGGAGATCAACGAGGTGCTCCGAGGAGCCACCTCTAAAATTGTTGGCGACCACACTCAAGAGATTCGAGAGAAACTGGAGCCCCTGATGATACTGCCCCAAGCGTCACCTACCACGATGGGAGTGTCACCCCATCGAGTACAGGCCAACCACCTGCCGGCAGGGCTGACAAACACCCTGGGGAGCCTGAGGAGCCGACCGATGCCGACCCCTGCAGCGATACCGAGAAGCCCTTTCGTACCGAGAACGGCCCAGCCGCCCTACAGCCACGTGACGAATTATACGAGAGCCGAGCTGGACCGGCTGGGGCTGACAGCCTTGAGGGCAATGGTTGACGTGGGGCCCATATGGCTCTAGTGATCTAGGCGGAGACCCCTCTGATGAATAGCCGCCGTCGATGACTTCTGCTTCGCCCTCGGAGGACGACGACCCGGAGGACCCCGAGAACCCAAGTGGGAAGAAGAAGAAGAAGAAGAGGAAGACCCGACGCCCTGAGGGACGCAGGTCTCAGGAGGCTAAGGCTATTGCCACCTCCAAGATCGTGGTGAACCTGCCTGAGTTCACAGGCAAGGACCTGAGCGAGTTTGCTGAGAATTTTGGCTGGTTTCTCCGATTGACCGGCCAAACCCACGCTAGTGGACGGGTGAAGTGCGATCTGCTCCTGCAGTGCTGCAAGACCAAGTACCTGGAGAAGCAGGTCAGACAGATGGTGACTAACTCCGCCACCTTTGCCGATGTGTTGGTTGCCTTGGAGAGGCAGTACCCGACCTACGTAACCGACCTCTCCATCAGGGCCGAGATCCAGAACCTGCCCGTGCTGCCCAACAACCCGAAACCTGGCAGGGTCTCTGAGCTGTTGGCTTACCTGAATCACTGGGCTGGAAGATTGACGCCCGGTTCCTACAGCAGCGACGACCTGCTTTTCTGGTTGGTGAATAAGCTCCCTCGAGAGCTGTGGGACGAGTGCCGTTCGACGGCAGGGCGTAAGGCTAGATCCCTCCGCTACGAGGATCTATGCGTGCTACTCCTGGAGCTGGCACTGGAGAAAGAAAGCGACCAGCACCTGAACAACTACCGTCCTTGAGGTGGAGGCTCTGGCAGCCATGGCAAAGGGTACCAAGGATCCAGACCTGGGCAGGGGACTACCCCCAAACACGCCCACGCCCGTATCATGGAAAACATCAAGGAGCTCTTCTGGTGTGATGCCAGAGACGAGCAGGGTCACCTGCAGCACGCCCCTGACTGCGAGCAGCGAGACTGCTTTGTAGTCCAGGGGAAGCAGCAGGAGAAGAACACCAGCGCCAAAGCGAAGCTGCCGGATCATTACAGGTGCACCATCACGTGTGCCTTCTGTTGGAGGAGGAAGCACTACGAGGATGAGTGCTACCATAAGCAACGCCTATCGGCGAAGCTTAAGGGTGAGGGTCCTGGCAAAGGCTCAGGCAAAGGTGGAGGCAAGGGCAAAGGCCACGACTCCGGCAAGGGCAAGTTGAAAGGACGTGGACAAGGGCAAGACAAGGGTCAAGGTGGACGGGGAGGAGGCGCTAACCGCCAGCCAGACAAGGACAACAAGAACACGGACAAGAACGGAGGCAACCCGAACCCTAATCCAGGGGGGAACTACGAGCCCTCTGGAGGGCAGTCTGGTCCTACCACTGTACCACACGCTCACAGACGCAGGCCCAGAAAGAACAAGGGGCCAAGCGGGAGGAAGAAGGTGGTCATGACGGCAACGCTAAGAAGAGAAGCCGTCCTCATGAGGATGGCCCGCAAGCTGCGGAACAAGGGGTTCGAGGTGACCTGTCCCGCGGAGTTCTGACGGGGACGCTCCGGTGGCACCCAAGACCTGGTGTTTTGGGTACGTATCCTACTAGGGGGACGTGAATACCTGGGGGTATTGCATTCTGGCGCCACCATATCTATAGTGGCCAAGAATATTTTACCTTGTGGGAGCCTGAAGAACACCATGACCACCGCGGCTATACGAATGGGGGATGGACATGTGGTGCACAGCTGCGGGCACTGTGAAGTGGAGGTACCTGTGGGCTCCCGGACTATCGCCCATCGGTTCTATGTGATGGACACTGAGGCCTTCCACTTTGTATTGGGGACTGACTTCTTCATGCAGCACTCCCAGATACAATCCCTGACTGCTGCAAGCGCCCTACCTCCTCTACGTGGACCACAGCAGTGGCAGAGAGTCTGTGCCACTGGAGCAGTCGGAACATACCTCGAGTTACCTGAGGCTATCGAAGGAGGAGCCCTCGAACATGATGGCGGCCTCCAAAACTGAGGACTATCAACTATTGGGGGAAGTCCTAGACCAAGGTCTGAACGAGTTGGGTTACTCTAGAGAAGACCTGAGTGTGGAGTTGTTCGCCAGCGACAAGCAGCATGTACTGGACCTTTACTGCAGCAAGGGGAAGAACTGCAGCTACAAATTTTACTGGCCCTCTTTCGGGATGGCCTACGGGAACCCGAGGGTTCAGTGAACTGGGGAAGGTCCTGACCAAGGTGGCCTTGGAACGTTCCCGCATGGTCCTTTGTTCCCCCGATTGGGGAGCCCATGGGGGCAACGTGTTCTGGCAAAACCTCCTGGACAGGCTGACTATCAGCTCTGTTCGGTTACCTGATGAGGCCATCTACGTGCCTCTGGGGCGTAAGACGCCTATTGGGAAACCCGGATCGGGGAGTATGCTCAGCGTGGTGGCCGTAGGGTCTTACCTCCATCCCCTGGGAGGATCACGACCCGACACTGGTCCAGGCTATACAACGAGAAAGCGATGGACTCGCCTTGGGTGACTTGAAGGATCGACTACGACCTCAAGATGCTATTGAGACTATACCCGGAGGAGATGAGTACGTCCTGACTGACACCAACGCCCCCAACTCTCCCTGCCGTGTACCTGTTCCTGATGGAGTCTCTGAGTGTGGACTATCTGAGCTACCTAGCTCTATCCACTCAGATGACGAAACTGAGCACGACTCCTTCTTCGTGCAGACCTGTGTGGAGGAAGTGGAGAACGCCGAGTACGTCGCCCCACTGAAACCCCTACTCTCCATGAGGGTGGAAGTCCCCGTGGACGAAGAGCTGGACCCTCGATCCAGGCTAAGGGAGTATGTGGACTCCAAAAGGAAGTTGGTGGTGAAAAAGCTATGCTACACTAAGCCTACCCGCAGCTCATGGCCACTGAAGCAAGGACGTATGGGAGATCTATCCCAATTGAAGGAGGAGCTCGAACAGAAGATCACCACCTGGCAAAGAGAGGTAGATCTTAAGCTCATGAAGAGCGTGTGGGGCACCCATGTGAGGGCCCCAGAGGAGGACCACCTCTCGGAGGAATGTGTATGTGAACCCCCTCGAGCGTGCCTATCTTGCCATCGTCCACCGGAGATGGTTGAACAAGACCTCCTATATGCCTACCAAGGGCTGAAGGACACTACCAAGGGCGAAGAGTCGGTGGGAGATCACCTCCCGACATCTATTACGCAGGGGGCAAGCAACTTACACTCTGACGAGGACCCCGAGGACAAGATCAAGCTATTGGACCCGCGAGTGCAGAAGGTTATAAGGACCTATCTTGAGGTGTTCGGAGAACTACCCCCTCCAGCCTCATGTGACAAGCTGGTACGGATGGACCTCTAGCTGAAACCCGAGTTCGTGGGTAATTAGATCCGGAGGAGACCCTATGGAGCTCCTAAAGAGCAGGCCGACGAGATCGAGCGACAGATACAAGAATGTATCGACGCTCGCCTAGTCCTGGAGTACAAGGACGGGGACTACCCCCTACACTGCAGCCCCTGTTTCCTGGTGGCTAAACCTGGGTCTACAGCCAAACGGCTGGTAGTGGACTTCGGAGAGCTGAACAAGAAAAGGTTGAACCACTCAGGGTCCATTCCCAATATGGAGTCTACCCTGGAGAAGATAGCCTCCTGTCGCTACACGCTTAAGACCAAGATGGACAAGAGGAGCGGATTCCGGCAAGTGGACCTGACGCCCAACACTCAGGAGCTACTGGCCTTCATCACCCCTCAGGGGAGGGTGTTCAAGTGGAAGGTCATACCATTTGGCGTGGCCAACGCACCCGCTCTATTCCAAGAGCTGATGAACAAGATCTTGTCCATCCTACGAATGAGACCCAAGGTGCAGGAACTTATATCCCGTGGGGCCCAGATGGAAGCACACATCGGCGATGTATGCCTCGGGACCAATACCCAGGAGGACCACCTAATCCTCTTGGGTGAGTTCTTTGCGGTCTGCCAGGAGAACCACACACGACTCAAGCTGGAGAAGTGTGAGTTCATGCAGGAGACCATGCAGTACCTGGGGTTTGACGTTGGCTATGGGTGGTGGACCCCAGCGGCCTCTAAGGCCAAAACCCTGATGGATGCCAAGGTACGACACGAAGACCCCAAGAAAGGACTTCATGATGTACGCAGTTTCATTGGAGCGTGCAACTTCTATGGCCGCCACATCAAAAACTTCACCTACACCAGCGTCAATCTGATGGACTTGATCAAGAAGAGTACTATTTGGCGCTGGGGCCCACAAGAGCAACAAGCGTTTGACGAGCTCAAAGACAAGGTGGCCAACGCTAAGTGCTTGGGCGTGCCTAGGGCACAGGGGGAGATTATCCTGGTGACCGACGCCGGCAATGTGGGCGGTGGTGGAACGTTGTTCCAATGGCAAGCACTAGAGATGGAGGAGTTCGACTCGGCCATTTCCCAATGGGGGACTGAAGGTCTCACTGAGATGGAACCCTCAAGCACAGCTACCCTGACGACAAGTGGGTTCTAGTACCTCTGGGCCACTGGAACTGGAACTGGAACCAGGCCAGGGGGAACTACTCCAGTTATGAGCAGGAATTGCTCGCGGGTATGCTAGTGCTAGCTTCGCAAGCACGACTGTTGGGGAGTAACCCTGTGGTCTGGCTGTGCGACCAAGAACCGGTCCGCAGTTTCCAGAAGGGCCCCCCACCTGAGAAGGCCAAGCTACGGCGCTGGTGGACCTACCTCAGTCAACTATGGCTGACGGTACACCATATCCAGGGGGTGAAGAACGAGTGTGCAGACTACATTACCCGCAACAACTTCGACGCCCTGATTTGTGCCCGGTCTGAAGCGCTGGCTAAGGAGGCGTTCAGCCGTATAAACGTCCACTTGGACCTCAACATGACGATGATATGCCCCCTGGATGGACTCCAACAATCGGAGTACCTGAAGGAGTTTGGGGATATCTACAAGCGCCTGGAGAAACGCCTTGAACCCCTCCTGGTCAACCAAGATCAGTGGAAGAGGGACAAGAGCTACCTCTGGCACGAGGACCGCATCGTGGTGCCTAGTGACAGAGTCCGAGCGCTGCTGAAGTGGACCCATGACTCCAGCGGTCATGTGGGTGCTGATTGTACCCCGAGGCTGTTCAAGCAGTGGTTCCACACTACGTGGACTGACGACCAACTGCGGAAAACCCTCCAGCCTATTGTGGACAAGTGCCCGTGCAGGTCCTGCAAACCAGGGGATATCAGGGACAGAGGTCTCTACTCGACCCTGCCCATCCCTCACTGTGCTGACAGTGTTCTCTACGTGGACAACACGGGGATGTTGAAGTTCGAGGCCAGGTGTCTACGGGGACTCCCTACTCGTACACGAGCAACCCCCTATGTGAGCGACAGATCCGTGTCCTCAAGGGGGATGTAAGGATATGGTGCAAAACTGAACACACCAGAGACTGGGTGAGACTACTCCCCGTCATATCCTTGATGATGAACTCCCAAGAGAGTTCAGCTACTGGCTACTCGCCCCATGAGCTATTCATAGGGGGCCCGGCATGGTTCCCACATGCCCCCCATCCAGAGGACACTCATTCTCCTGTGGTTGAGAGCAACAAGTGAAGGTGGACAAGGCCAAGGCTATGCTCGAGAGAGTGAGGGAGCGTCAGTGGAACAAGAAGAACAAGCACCGAGTACCGGCCACCTACCAAGAGGGGGACTGGGTGCTGGTGCACCACAGTCGACTACCCGCCTGTCCACGCTCTACCAGCGATGACCCATACTTCGGGCCGTAGAAGATTCTATCAGTGGATGGACACCGTATCACCGTGCGGTGTTCTCCCCGTCTCGGGGTGACCCTGGTGTGCGCTGCTCAACACCTGAAGCGGTACTATGATCCTGAAGACCTCTGTGGGGAGGAGTGGGAGCTGAACGACGAGGAAATTGCCGCCCTAGACCTGCAAGGGGCTGCCAGCCCTATGGAAGTTGAAGGGGAACTCCCCGACATGAACGCCGAGGAGATGGCTAAGGAGGGCTTCTACCTGGTGAAGTCTGTCCTACGCCACCGCTATCGCCAGGGTTGCTGCTTCCTCACCCTCTGGGAAGGGTTTGGAGTCGAAGAGGCCACCCCGTAGCCCTTCCCTGCGTTTGTACTACCTGAGGGACACCTGAACTCAGTTCTGGGTGACTACTTGTCCCAGAACAACTTTGGTGAGTTGCTGAGGCTCGCTGAGACGCTTGCTTCCAGGACTAAAGCTAGGGACTGAGCCTTACCCCTAAGTGTGCTACGTATGTCTGTGTGTGTCTCACTTCTCTCCCGGGCGCGGCTCCCGGAGACCGGGCTTCGCTGATGTCGGACCGAAGGTCCTAGTCAGGTACTGGTACCACTCCTATGGCGCCCAATTTTTGTGCTGGCGCCTATCCTTGGGGGAAGATGGCAAAAGCCCTACCTACTAGAGGGGAGGGTCGGCCAAGTGTGTTAAGGGCATACAAAACGCCCATTTTTGCTGAAGGCCAAAAGCTAACGCACTCCCCTGCCCACGAGGAAAAGCACGCGGGACAGGAGACACCACTACACTACACACCCTACCTACAGTGGCACCATCCTGGTCGGCGAGCACTTCTGCAACTGGCTCAAGCCCCGACTCAGGATTTCCACTCGTACACTAACGCTCTACTGGGTGTTGTTGGAGGTCGGGTCGTGAGTCCTAATGACCCTCCTGTGAAGAAGACAAGACAACACAGCGCTGCTAAGCAACTGTGGCCTGACAGGGGACGCCACAACGCGTTTCCCCTGCTGGGGCTTGGAGGGAAGAGGTGCTCTTGTTGCGTGCACAGCGTGGATGTCGATGGAGTCGAACTGCCCTCGCCACTCCTGGCGGAGGTGCAGTGAATTGTTTGTGTGGTCAGCGCCCTTGTTTAGCAGGGCTAGAAAAAATGGTATGCTGCTGCACCAATCACCCTTCCTGCCCACCTGTAAAGCAAAGGCCAATGAAGGGGTGTTTGCGGCTGGGGAACCAAGCCACACTCCACGTATTTTACGCTTCTCAGTGTGACCTATAATACACTGTCCTCAAACACGCCCTGTCAAGCAACCAAGCGTTATTAGACTCCTCAGGTTCTCTTAAAGAACGTACCTAGGAGCCCCTGGGTAACCTAAACAAGGTTTACTGTGCGCATTTCGCGTGGCCTACCCTTTAATTCGTGTGTGAATGCACGAGCATGCACGGGTGAACGACCTGCCGTTGTCAAATCTTGCTTTTCCTACTAATCTTACCCCACGATCGGGAACTCCACCAGGGGGTGGCCCCTCCTGGGCTTACTCACCTTACCTACCGCTGGAGAGAGAGAGAGCAAGTGGGAACCGGAAACAAGGCGCAAGCGAAAAACGTCGCTATGCACTTGTGTGTATGTCTAATCACCCTGATCTGACCTCTAATCATCTACAATCTTTCTAATCTAGCCCTCTATTGTTTGTTAGCGCAGCTACAAGACTCGTTCACGGAGACACGAGACGAGCAATGTGCCTGCTGCATACGAGACGAGCACACCTGTAGTTTTTACCTCATTCTTTGAAGTCTTTTCGTTGATTTTCGAATTCTTGGATTTTTGACTCTTACTGTCAGTGTGGGTGGAATCTGTATGTTTATTTATTAATGTGTGTCTCGTCATTTTCTAGTCTACGTGAGATATACGTTTATCATCTCATTATTTCTGCATTTTTCGGCGCTTCGCTAGGAGCCGCTCCTGCGCGCCGCCTTTTTATGCGTAGGATCTTCTTGATTTAAAAAATCGAGGGATGACTACTTTTTTTATAAAAATGTGCTTCTGATGCACAATTGGATTCTGCTCAGGTGTGTTGTCTTAGAAAATTTCTAGTCCATCATTTGACGGATTTACGTGTTGTCGCTTCGCGTTTGCGTGGATTCGTCCATAATTCTCCCATTCCTGTCTGTACAGATACCCACGCGCAGCCTCGCTGAGTAGGCCGTGTTCGGGCCCAAACGTAGCAGCCTGGAGAGACTGAGCAGAACCCAAGACCCCATCAAGGGGCAATTTAATTTTTTCAACGACTCCTTTCGCCCTAAGACAGGTCACAGGTCGCCAGCAGGTTTACCAGACCCATGCGAGTGTGTATATTGTGTCTTGCGTTGGGTTTATGTCGCGCTGCGTCTTGGAGGGAGGGATGCACATGCACATGTTTTGGCATGCTCCCAAACTAACCCAACCAAGCCACAGGACCCCCGGCAGCGCCATGAGTGCTGAGCTTTCTGTAGGAAATGTCACAAACAAAGCAGCAAAAAGGCGCCAGCCATGGTGAGCGCCCATTTTTCTGTGTGAGGGAAACTATAGGTATTTTAAAGTAGATGTGGAAACCAAGGAATGGTCAAGAAAAAATCCCTTTTTCGTAAAATGGGACAGTGGTGGCCACCACAGCAAAAGGGGGGAGTAAGAAAAAGTGCTTTTTCAATGCTTTGAGGCATCATCTAGTTGTATTAGAGATGCACTGAGCACACAGGCATTTCCATCTTAGTATTGGCCCAACCAAAATTGGTGATAACACATTTTGACCTATGGAACCAAACACTAAATCAGGATATGGAGCGGACCCCTTAATCCCCTATCAATGTGAGGCAATTCATCTTTTCCTGAGTCGACTGAGAACTGTCATATCCAGGGCAGAGCCTATGAATTTATCTATGTTTTCTCATGAATTCTTAGCTGTCCTAGTGGTATGCACCCTAGGGGGCTGGGCACCTCTTTTTGAGAGGTCCTGGGTTCAATTCCCGGTTAGCCTAGCTAAGTAGGAAGATCCCATGTAGCATGGCAGTGACCTCATCGCAACATGCCCTGCCACCTCAGCACATATCAGACCCAAAACAAAGAGTGCACATCTCCTCGGTCAAAGGCATACAGGACCACAACCCCATACTAATCCACACTATACCCTGGGCGCAGCCCCATATCCCTGAGGCGCGCTGCGCCCAGTGGAACCGTAGGGATGTATCGCGGTTCCGCCGTGACATATCTGCGGCCACAGCTGCATTGCCTCTCCCCACCGTTGCCAGTGATACTGCACACACATACCAACAACTGTGCTCACACATGCTCACTGCCATGCGCCGGGTTAACTCGCAGAGGCCACCTTCCCCGCCAGCCTCTGACGATGTCAGTGATTGGTCGTCTGTAGTACGCCAACTGGCCAAACAAGCCAAGAGAAGGTCCAAGACCTTCTACCGCCGCATCAAGCATACCCTCCTCACCCCCCCCGCCCAGTCTACACTCCCCACCCCCACCAGGAAAATACAACGCATATTGCAACGGAACACGCCGTGGTCCTCTCACGCTTTAGACCTCATACCCCAAAGAGCACGACTGTGCGACCCCCCCCCCCCCACCTTCAGTGAACTGCGTGCCCTTGCCCGTGCGTCTAGGAAAAAATCTCCCGGGCCGGACGGAGTCCCGCCGTACCTACTGCACATTCTCCCCGACCCCGTCTTCAAGTTAGTTCACAGCTGTATCTCCCTTTGTTACTCTGAAGGCTTTTTACCACAGCCCTGGCTGGTCTCAGAGACATTTTGTGGCAAGACCCTGATCGGTGGAGACCAATTGCCATGAGCAATTCTATCTACCGCCTTTTTATGCGCTGGGTTTACTCCAAACTCTACCCCTTAGTGTCCCCCCACCTGCACCCCAACCAATTCGGCGGCAGACAGGGCACGTCCACAGCACATGCCACACAAATTTTTCTGGATGCCATCGACTCCATACGGGACAAGGAAGCCCTACTCGCCTTCGACGTCTATCACGCTTTTGACAGTCCACCCAAAGCTCTAATCCTTGGTGTACTCGACCGAATGGGGACCCCCTCCAAATTACTGCAAATAATCTCCCTGGTAATGGAGCAAGGGTCCACATTCTTACGAGGAGCGGAGGAGACAGTGTTTAGGACGACACATGGCGTCAAGCAGGGCTGCCCCCTTTCCTGTTTTTTGTTTGTCGTTGTTTTTGAAATCCCCCTGCGAGTGTTAGACCAACACGGCATCCCTTTCTCGGCTTATGTCGACGACATATGCTCCCCCGCGCCGTATGGCCGGAGCCAGCACGTTGCCGAGGTCGTACAGACCGCCCTCAGTCTGATCGCTTGCCAGGTGAACGTCACCAAAAGCGAATCTCTTCACATGCAACCCCTGCCCCCTGTCCTGCCCACCCTCCCCAAGTATCTGCACCCACCCTCCCCCGTTCAGGCTGCCAGTCCGTCGCCATGGTACACCGTCTCTGCGCCGTACCCGCCAGAGTGGAGTGTACAGGTACTGCACACCTTTGCACGTGCCCCCTACCTCATGCATTTGGGCCACCCTCTCTCCCCCTGCCTCTGCCCTGACGCCTGCGTTGAGGTTGTGCTGCAAGAGCTGAAAGCCCAGTTAAATGAGCTGCACTCCCAACCCATTCAAGTGATTGACCGGGTCCTCTTAGTCAACACTATGGTGTTACCGAGGCTCCTCTATCGCACAGAGTGCATCCCACTCCGCGCCTCGCAGCTGATGTCCATCACTTCCCTGTTGGAAAAGTTTATCTTCGGCGTCATGGGTCTTCCGTCCCTCGTCGCCAAGAAAACACTCTACACGCATCGTAGTCGTGGCCTTGGCCTCGGATACTTTCCAATCCTGCACCCCACTAGGGTACTGGACTCGCTGCACCGCAATCAGCGACTACATACACTCTCCACGTCCCCCCACACCACTGTCTCCCCATACCATGCCTTCATCACCGCTGTCTCCCTTCTCAACCCTGACCCCGACCCTCGCCAGCCACCCGTACACACTACGTGGGCAGCTCAACAACTACAGCGCGACGCCGTCGAAGTGGCCCACGTAGCCGGGCTTACAGTGTACCTTTTACCCCCGCAATGCCAGCCGCCAGCCACCTACACGGACGGCAGCAAGATGGGTCAACCGCCCTCATCTGGGGCGTCCGCTGTGCTGAAAGATGGCCGCATTGCCGTGTGCAGAGTGCCTGGTGACCCAAATTCCTATAAAGCGGAGTTAGTAGGAATGCTCCTGGGCTCCCATTTTTCGGAAGTAGGGGACACCATCCGACTGGATTGCCAGGGCGCCATTGCATCTGCGCAGAGCGCGCGCCGGCCGGTCAGGCAGGCATTTTAGGTGCAGGAAGTGCGCACTTCCATCCTGGCTAAATGCCAAGGTCTGGAGTGGGTTGAAGGGCACACTGGGGAAGTCCACAATGAAATGTCGGACAAGTATGCCAAAGTCGGTACGGCCCTCCCCCTGCCCCCCCCACAGAAAAGGGTGACCCCCTGGGATGTGGTCCGACACGGTGAACGCATGGCGCCCCCCCATAAAGTGTGGACCCATGGTCTGTTCCCCACACACGCCCACGAAGGCTTCCACCCCTTGTCCTGGCGGCCCCTGCGTTTCCGGAGGCTGGCATGGCACAAGTGGCTCTTTGGCCTGCAGTCCCGCCTGGGGTACGCGCACTATGCCACCTTCTGGACCGACGCACCCGTCAAGCACCCTTGCCCCCACTGCCACCGCTTCCACAACCAGAGCCTACACGGCACACTGGCCTTCTGTACACAGACCCACCCACTGGTTGCTGCTTGGCTCTCCTCCTGGACGGTAAGATCAGAGGTCCTGACGTGGCGCCGGTCCGCCCAGCGCAAGGACCTTCGCATCGTTGGCAGACTGGCCATCCCTCAGTCCCTGTACCGCTTCCTTAAGACCAGACTTGGGGGACTGCACGAGGCGCGGAAGACCGTCAGGCACTTCCAGCAGCATGTGCTGGATAATGTCACCGCGGTTCTGGCCGACTCGGTCCCCACCAAGCCCCAGGCACGGCCCAATCCCTTCAGCCCCGCTGATTGGTCCCAGCCCCTGAGCTTATGCTGACCCCCTCTCGCCCTCTGCATGCGTGTGTGCTCAAACCGCACGGTGTCACTACCCTGTAAAGGACCTCCTTGCCCCCCTGCCCCCCTTCCCCCCTCTCTTCACAGGCAACCACCTGAAGCTGCATTGGCTGCCCTCTCTTAAACTAAGTGGTGCTCATGCCGCCAGGGCGCTGTACTTTACTCAGTTTCCGCCGCGACTGTACATGCTTTGTCATCACAGTGATGCTCACGCTGCCTTCGTTCTGCACGCCGCCGATGGATGACACATGGCAGATGTACCCCCTGGTTGCGCTTTTGAATGGACCTAACCTGTGGCTGTGACTCCCCCGTGTCTGACGCTGGGGCCTGCCGGAGCCCTGTGGCGGTGGCGCACACCCAGCCCCCCCCCCTCCCCCCAGCCCAATAGTGTCACAGCTACCCACGTTAAATCAGTTTTCTGCACTGTCCCCACCCGCAGCCCCATACAGTCCACGCGACATACGCCATCAGCGCTGCCCCCCCCCCCCCCAGCATACCTTGCCCAGACAGTGCGTGTCTTTTGCACTGTCCTCTCTCCCAGGGCTTCTCCTCAGGCTGTAGCCCACATGCCTGGCACCCCCGCATGATTCTTGGTCCCCCGGGGCCCTGAGAAGGGGCGTTTGCTCGCATGTCGCCATCCATGTATTTTATTACGTAAAAATCTGCTTGTGCCCATTTTCCACTCCCCTGTCCGCGTCCCACATGCCTGACCCTGACCCAATGGGATGGAGTCACTTCTGTATGATGGGCTCACCCTTCCTGAGTTTGGACGTGGACTCTTGGACTTTGGCCTTGTGTTTATAAAAAAAAAAAAAAAAAAAAAGAGTGCACATCTCCTGAGATGGCACTATGGAGATTGAGTGACCATGGGGCAGTTTCATAACGCTTTTTCCAAAGCACTTCAGCTATGTTTGTGAATATGCAATCAGATGTGCCTTGAGTTGCAGTTTCTGTGATTACTCTTTCATCTTTCACTGTTTACACTGCAGCCCTTCATGCTTTCATCCTGATTCTCTTCTACTTGCTTATCTCTGGCTTGGGCTATCCTGGATTGATTATATTTCAGCAACTAAAACATTTTACTCATCAAAAACAAGGAGCAGGAAACCCTACACCAGCAGCAAGCAGCAAGAGAGGCACAAACACAGTGTTGAAATCACTATAAAACGTTCTACACCGGACGAACAAAACAAGCCGCGCATGGCGCCGGCTAAGACACCACCACAAGTAACACCAACCCGAACCCAACGCCGGCCCCCAGGCGGCACACACGACGACAATCCAAGCCAAGCACCACCACACCACGCACAACCACCGCGGCAGACAGGCACCAACACAGCACCCTCCACCATGAGGGGGGCCACGCACCGGCACAGCACGCCACACCATGAGGGGGGCCACACAGCAAAGCAGCACGGACGACCATGCGGCGGGCTGCACACCAGGACAGCACCCACCTTGGGAGGGGCCACACACCGACACAGCACGCCCCACAATGGGCAGGGGGCGCGCACCAACACAGCACGCCCTACCATGGGGGGAACCACGCACCAACGTAGCAAACCAAACAAAGAGGGGGCCAAGCACCAGCACAACACCAACCCCGGCCAAGTAAACAGCACAGCCGCAACCGCAACCCGACCCGTGCACGACCAACCAACACCGAAACAAGCAGGACAACTACACGAGCAACATCCTACTGCGCAAGCGCCCGCAGCAGCGCCAGGGAACCAACGCTGAACAACCTGACCATGAGGCGGCTAACACAACCGTGCACGAACAAAACCACTGCAGCGGCCACGACATGACCATAAACAGACCACACCCAAGCCGGCCAACACCAAACCAGCCAGGCATGCAGGGGTCGAGACGGGAACGGCCTCCAACGGGTAGGCGACACCGTGGTGCGCCACGCCCGCCAACCACCAAAGCCACGATCACAACAGAACACCACAACTCTACCATTACGAACGCGACCAACCAACGTTAGCAAACTACACTACACTACACTTGGACAAAACAAAGCGCAACTAACCAGCACTGACACGGACGTGCCGGCTACACAAACAACATTCGGCGACACGACCACCGGCAGCAGTGCGATGAAACCCACGCAAACCAAGCCGACCATGAGGCGGCCAAGACATCCGCGCATTAACCACACCGCAGCTGCAGCCGCCACTTGACCGTAAACAGACCACACGCAAGCCGGCCAACACCAAACCGGCCAGGCGTGCACGGGTCTAAACGGGAACGGCGTCCAACGGGTTGGCGACACTGTGGTGCGCCACGCCCGCTGACGACCATACCCACGAACACAGCAGAACACCGCAACTCCACCATTACGAACGCGACCAACCAACGTTAACAAAGTACACAACACTACACTTGGACAAACCAAGACGCAACTAACCAGCACCTACACAGACGTGCAAGCAACACAAACAACATTCGGTAATACGACCACCGGCAGCAGCGCGATGGAATCCACGCAAACCAATGCAAACATGAGGCGGCCAAGACGACTGCGCACCAACCACACCGCAGCTGCAGCCGCCACTTGACCGTAAACAGACCACACACAAGCCGGCCAACAGCAAATCAGCCAGGCCTAGACGGGTTGAAACAGGAACGGCGTCCAACGGGTTGGCGCCAACGTGGTGCGCCACGCCAGCCGACGACCATACCCACAAACACAGCAGAACACGGCAGTTCTACCATTACGAACGCGACCAACCAATGTTAACAAACTACACAAGACTACACTTGGACAAACCAAGACGCAACTAACAAGCGCCGACACAGACGTGCCGGCCACACAAACAACATTCGGCGATACGAACACCGGCAGCAGCGCGATGGAACCCACGCAAACCAAGCTGATCATGAGGCGGCCAAGACAACCGCGCACCAACCACACCGCAGCTGCAGCCGCCACTTGACCGTAAACAGACCACACGCAAGCCGGCCAACACCAAACCAGCCAGGCGTGCATGGGTCGAAACGGGAACCGCGTCCAACGGGTTAACGACACCGTGGTGCGCCGCGCCCGCCCACAACCATACCGACGAACAAAGACGTGACTCTACCCTCACGCACCCGACCAACCAACATTAACAAACTACGCCGAACAGTTGAACGACCTACCAACGAACCACAACGACCTACTTCGAACCCCCGGCCCCTGGGGAGAGCGCAAGCCCGACCAAGTCAGGAGGCGTGAGTGTGCGCCACGGCATGCGAGTCCCGTAGCACGTGCTTCTTCAAGTCGCCTCACGCCTACTGAAAACAAACCAGAGTGGGGGTGCCTGCAGGACAGGGCCTTTGGCCTGGCTCCCTGCCCCTGGGCCCCAGAATCCAGAGGTGAGTGAGGATGTGCGATGGACCCTCCCCCACGTATCATCCGCCCGAAGGAGAGGAATGTGATACTTCGGTCGAACATGGGTTACCTCTCTGGGCAAAACAAGCTGTAGGGTACTGCTCGCGGCGACCACGCCCTTCCCCCATGTGGGGGAGCCGCTTTGTGGGGGCACGTGCAGTATGGCCGTGGCTGGGTGAGCAAAGCCCCTAGGTAAGTCCCCCCTGCGGGGCATCCCCAGTCCTGAGTCGACCTACCTACGTACTACCTACCTTCATCTTTGTGCTAGTACGTGGTACATTGCCTCTGCTATTCCGCAATGCTGTACATGCCCCCGATGCCCCTCAACAGAGCTTAGCGCACTCGAGACACAGACCAAATATTCAACGTCACACGCACACGCACTCAAGGGATCAGGCTTTGGAACGTGATGCCTCGCAGAACTTGGGAACTCATGAGCGGCATGGAGGACTACCGGCGCTGCCCAGCGAGGCAATGAGGGACAACCGTGACAACAGACCTTACCATCAATAAGGAATTTTTCTCACCGCTGTCCTCCGCACACCCACACACACACTCCGCTGCGTAACACCGGTCCTGGTACAGACAGTATCCAGAATTCAGGAAATGAACTCCCGCCAGGATCTTCTAGAGTATAGACCATCCTTTGATAACTCAGACAATTCCCCACTCTTGCATCTACAGGTTCATACACCAGCCGACAGGTTATCGCAACAGTCAGGTACTGGCCTTTCTTCTTACGTCGCATTATTCACCTCAGGATGGTCAAGTCACCGACCAATCACCTACAGCGACATGCAGCCATTGCGTCCACACACATCCACCCCTGTCTCGTCAGAACACCCTTCAGAAGCATGTCGCCCCCTTGTCCTTCCCCCTGAGGCCCTGTGCCACAGACAGTGGTATGCTGTGTGACAGCGAGTGTTGGAAACAATCCTACAATTGGGACCCTGGTCCGTATCTAAGAATCCAACACTGCAAGACGCCTTAAAAAGAATTCGGCTAAGCGGAGACGACACTGGACCCGTTATGGGGCCTGATGGGCAAGCCCAAGGCAT
Organism: Eutreptiella sp. 'Long Island Sound 2002'; assembly: GCA_964036045.1. Lineage (NCBI taxonomy): Eukaryota > Euglenozoa > Euglenophyceae > Eutreptiales > Eutreptiaceae > Eutreptiella > Eutreptiella sp. 'Long Island Sound 2002'. The sequence continues at coordinate 116,576,652 of OZ038382.1, forward strand.
GAACGTTCACCCTGACTGGCACCCCCCCTTGGAAATCCCACACCCCACGGACAATGACCAAGGTCCAGAACCTCAGCCGCCTCAATGGCACGGCGCTGGCCTGGCGCCTCTGCCCAAATCACTCCCCTCCTCCCCCCCCCGCCAATTCAAAGATCGGCGTCCTCCGCCCCCTTCTTCCCATGGTCCCCTGCTCCTTAAGACAGGATCTCATAATCTCAACAAACAGTCTCCAGAACAATTCATTCTGGCAGACCTTGACGCCGGATATGACGTAGTGTGCTATCAGGAAATCAACCGCTGCCCTGACCTGCAACTGGCCTGCGCTCAACAAAAACCACCACCGAAAGTGTTTACTTCTATTGCAATGGCGGGGGCAGAGGGGGTGACCATGGTCATATCGCCACGCTTCTCGCCATATGCCTTCTCCCTTCACTCTCCTTGCCAAGGGGCACTCTGCCTTACAGAGCTTCACCTCCAAGGACACCCGGCAATTCCATTGGGCTGTGTCTATGCACAACCACCACGACGTTCTGAACCTGAGAAGGCTCTAGACAAACTCTTTGAGAAATACCCTTACTACGTTTTGGGAGGTGATTTCAACGCTCAACTCAGTCTTCCAGGCTCCATTGGCGTGACGCGTAACAACTGGAGCTGGCTTACTGCCCTTGTCCACGACCGCCACAGGGCAGTTGACACATCCGGAGCAAAGCACCGCAAAGTCTCTGCATTTACCCGTTACAAGTCACCCCTCCTTGCCTGTTGCACCAGAATAGATCTAATACTGGTCTCCACCCCCCTCGCGTCCATGGACTCTTTCAAACTGAAAACTGCAGACATGTGTTCTCAGGATAAGTCCTCAGATCACAACTCTATCTACTGTCACTTTTAGCTCCCCTTCACTCCGTCATACCCACAGCCGCCCTTACCTAGCACTTCTTTTCGACGCCTCACTCAGCACGAAGTAGAACAGTTCCAGGCGAACCTCGCATTGCTGGAAGGTTTGGCACCATCCTACCCTTCACAGGTTTCCTCCCGTCTCTTTGTGGAGCACATCATTACACTCTGCAAACAGATCTCCCTGGCCTTCCACAGCAGCACGCGCCCTGCCCGCGAACATCAAGACACGTCTCTCCAAAAAAATTTAAAACCTTTCTGTCGAGGCTCCCACAGGGCGGAGAGAACCGCAAAACAATTCTCCGCGAACCTCAGACTCTAAGCGCTTTGTGGAAAGCCAAACTTGCCAAAAAACAAACAAAGCAGCTCTACTGTTCCATGGTTCGCTGCGGTAAGATTAGACGTGCTGTCCAAGAGTCACTTCACGCACGCACGCGTGAACCCATTCAGGTCTGGGACGCTGAGCACCAGCCTCCGCGCCTGACAGCGGAACCAGAGGCCGTTGGCAAAGTCTTCTTTAAGTGCTTAGCCCAACTTGGGGGTGACCCCTCATTCCTGGTGGACGAGAGCACTCTTGCCTCCCACATCCCGCGCTTTCCAAAGTGCCCCCCTGGTATCTCGGTGAAACCCTCCCATCGCCTGACATTACGTGGTTCAAACAGGTCACCAGCTCAGGTAACCCGGCCAAAGCGACAGATGAAGATGGCATGAACTACTATGTCGTCTCAATCGGCCCTCCAGCCGTTGAAATCTTGTTGCTCAGGGCGGCAACGCTGGTCGTCCAGGAAGGCCCCCCATTCAAATGGTCTACCTCGAGAGTGTGCCTCCTCTACAAAAAAGCAGATGCATGCATACAGCCCCATATGCCTGATTCAGACCCTAGTCAAACTGTCGGCAGCCTGTCTTTGTAAACATATCACCTCGGAAAAACAACAGCACTCTCTCATCCGGCCTTGCCAACACAGTGGTTTGGCCAACCATGGTTGCGGAGACCACATCTACCATGTGGTGGCTCGCATGTTACAAAGTAAAGGTGGAATTTATCATTTGTATATCGATTTCAACAAAGCGTTGAATTCTGTATCCGTCTAGACACTGTGGCGCACCATTGAGGGTCATGGTCTCCCAAAACAACTCATTGCTTCCATACAGAGACTCTATGATCACGTATACGACCAACCACTAGTTGAGGTCATCATCACCCGAGGTCCCTTGCAGGAATGAGGAGTCCGCCAGGGATGCCCACTCAGCCCATTGCTTTTCATCCTCTACCTGAATTTAATGTTCTTCTACCTCGACACCAAAATACAGTGGGGGCTTGAAAAAAGCATTTACGCTTTTGTAGATGACATTTTCTTTCGTCCCAGATCCATCGAAGACATCAAAGCAGTCTTCGAAGCATTTGATGGCTCTGCAAGAGAATTGGGACTCCACATGAACCTGAACAAAAAGAAATCGCATGCCATGAGAGGAACAGCCCAAACCGAAAGTCACGGGGCCTCCATACCCTCCTGGGACTCATCGGACAACCCGCTCAGGGTTTATAATACATCCACGTTCTCGTCTACACCACCGGGCATGAGCACAGGATTCTTGACTACGTCAAATCAGCAATTCGTTCATTTCTCGTGAAACTCGCCCCACTGGGGCTCACAGCCACTGAGCTCATCATGCTCTGCAACCGTCCGCTACAGCCCACCATCGCTTACCGCTTGCTGGCGAGCCTCCTATCCGACGCACAGCTCCATTCAGTGGAGCAGTGCATATGGCAAAACCTACCCACACATGGGCGGCCTCCCCGTTTTCTGTCTCCTAAAATTTGGCACACAGGTAGGCGCGATAGAGCATTCGACGTCGCTCCTTTTCAAATTTTCATGTGCTCCCAGATTTTCCATTAGGTACTCGCTAAATGATGGCCCTCGTCAAACTAATCACTCGGTCAAGCAATCCCTCGACAACAAAAAAGCTAACTGGCTCCGAAACGCCTTTGTGGACGCTGTCTATGCTCTGCAACGGAGGTGCCAGGGATATGGAGAGTGGTACCCATGTCCTGTTGACCTGCTGGCCCCAGGAGAGCACATCCATGTGAATTTTCCACTAGGTGGTTCACAGGAACAGTACAGAACTATGATCGTCAAGCCAAGGCCAGTCTTGTAAAATTCCATGTCGATCAATTGCTCTTTGTTGTCTGTGAAAAAACCCATGATTTCGTCTCACATCCCCCCCCCCCCCGGTGCAGCGCCAGATATGCAACTGCTCCAAACACACATTCAGCTGGCCCCGCTGCTCTTAGATTTGCCCCCACCACTGCCACCATACCCCTTCCCCCATTCTGCTCAGTATGTCGAAAAGAAGCAATGTGGCCACGTTTTCTCGTACCCACACCCATCGATGGCTCTTCAGGTATCAGATTTACAGGGTTGGGGATGTCCCAACTAGCACACGGCCATGGAACATCCAGATTCGAACAAACCGATATGGGTATACATCGTTGGACAATCCTCACTCAGGATCAGCGTCCATCATGGTCTGGCCCGACGGCACAACATTCGGTTCGGCCCTACCTTGTCCCTACCATTTCAGCAAAGGTGCCGAGTTCCGGGCCTTCGTCCAGACAGTCAGATACCTACAGTCCATAGGCGTGTGTGGCAGTGTTTTTTGTTGCGTACACAGCTCCCAGGTCATGCAAAATGTGGACGCATACCTCTCGAACAACCCTCAGGGCCTCGCATCGAGGACAACACAAAGCACGTGGCAGCAGATTCTATGTGACCTGATAGACCGCTCTGCCTTCAACCTGGGTATTGGATGGCTCAAAGCGCATGTTGGTTTCCCAGGGAATGAAATGGCTGATGCCCTAGCAAAATACTGCTCCTATGCTCTACGAGTGCAGGACTGTCACCGCCAGCCACCATCCCACCTCTCTATTACCATTGCCGGTAATCCAGTCGTCCACAAATTTAGCGGCTCACAAAGGAGGGCACTGTACCCGGGGCACCAACGCACATGCATCCGCAAACCAACCAGGTTTGACTGGTCCACACACTATTTCTGGTTTAGTTCCTTTGCAGACAAATGGGTCATGGGATTCCAAGGGGTGGCTGGAGCGGCGCCACACTTCGACTTGGCGGACCGCCAATGCCCAGATTGCAATAAGCAACATCCTTTCGACATCACTTTGTGCATTGCTATCTGCGAGGAGTTTCGTGCCCTCCTCCTCAGGATGGCTGACTCTTGGAACCCAACCCTAGCCCCACCTGTTCACGCCTGGCTGCAAAGCAACCTCACACGTGGTGAACTACTTAATTTTGCCCGCACACTCGTGTCTACATCACTCTGTGAGACCTTGGCGCCCGACCGCGAATCATCCAGACTAGCGAAAGACGTACTTCCTTCCAGAAGAAACTGCCTCAGCGCTATTTGCAAACAAGCCTGCTCCGACAGAGAAGAGCACCCGCTTTGGGACCCCCTCCCATGCCCCCTCACTGCGAATCATTTCTATGATGCTCATGGTGCATTCAGCACTTCAGACAGAACTCCCCCTACCAACTTTGAGAGCCGCACACCCCCTTCGTGCATCCCTCTACAGGTTCGACGAAAACCACCAGCGACGGCTCCTAAAAGGAAAGCACCAAGGGCTGAACAACAGAACAAAAGAAAAGAGTGTCACAAATCGTCTTCAGGTCCCGGCCTCCCTGACAGTCTACAATAGGCGTAGATCCAGGAGTTTCCAGGCCGTGTTCCAGTTATTCCCCGCGCTCCAGACTAGGTTTTCAACTGCCACTGCACTCTTGACAACGTACCCTTCAAAATGCACAACTACGTTTCCGGCCGTCAACCCAACATCAACACTTCCACTGCTTTCCACACTCCTCTTTCCATCTCAGATCGCCAATGAACAAAGCTTAAGTCGTTAACTGCCACCTTTTGGGAGTCGACTTCTCTGCCCTCAACGCTCCATGGTGTGGTACAGAACTCCATAAGCAAGGCGGTCGAACTCGTTCTCCTGGATGACAGAACCACGGCTATTCTGCTTGCTCGCCCCCCCCCCCCCCACCTCCCCCTGCAACAGCCAGCTGCGCCGGCGTTCCCTCAGCGCCAATCGCATCCTCAACCCTTGGTGTCAGTCAATGCCAAGGCCTCTGTCACCTAGCCGCACCCCCGGTACGAGAAACTCCCTTTTCTTTCGGTTTCTTTTTCGCTCTTGCTTCTACCTGTGGGCCCCACTGCCCGCCTTCTGGCATCCAATCATACAGGATGTAGGTACACTCCACTCAGGCCCCTCAGCAGTCCCAAGGGACAGCCAGAAGGAGTGACAGTGATCAGCAGACAATAGTCAGTTGAAACTGTGCATGCTTTAGGTCACAGGTCCCCTGTATAGTAGGTTTGAGGGCACTCTGATTGCTCTGGACAGTATTCTCTTCCACATCTGGGCACTGTGAGCCATGGGAAGCCGTACTTGGCACTACCATACCGGCCCGAAAAGCCACAACCACCCAAAGTGGCTCAAAACACCCCCATGAAGCCCGGTGTACCGATGAACGCACCGCAGCGGAACTCTGAAGGTGTTGACGTATTTAAAAACATGTATGCAAGTAGTGCATTACACCGCTTGCACACGGTTGCACTTGTGCAACCGCCCATATATCCCTTTTCCTTTCTAGGTGCAAGAACCTTATCAAGAGGAAAGCCAGAAAGGTAGGGGACCCTGTATGACAAAGGAATAAAAGTAGGCCACCATGCACACATTGCAGGGGAGGTCAGGATTGGAATTTCAGGAAGGAGGGAGGTTGCTTGAGTTCCAGAGCCCATTCCAACTCCGACTCCGAAACCGATTCAAGGGGTGGTGACACCCAAATCTGGGTGCAGAAACGTCCAAAATAGGCGAAAATGGGGTGATTCCCATGGGTGTCTGGGGCAGCCAAGGGAAAGCCTATGGCTCATGGAATACGACCTAGGACCAAAGATTACCATCTAGGTGTGATACCTGTGATTAGATCTGGCCTCCTTATGGACTTTGAGACATGGGGTCACCAATAGAACACATGGGGGGCTGAAATTGGCGTGCCAAAGGGGGTGATTTGGAATCCCCAAACGTGAGCTAGAAATGTAAGTATCCCCAAGGGTATTCTTCCATGATGGCTTGCAGCGGGACAAAGCATTCGGTGTACGACCCAATGGGAGTGCAAATAGAGCCCAGACGTATCTGTCTCCCGGAGATCTCCATGGGGCATAGCATGGTGGTGGCCCAAGTTGAGTCCACAAGTTCCAAAAAGGCGAAATTGCTCACACTCACCTTGGGCTGGCTCCCTGTGAGTGGGTGCCTTGGTACTTCCACGTGGTGTGTGAGCCACGGGGACCAATATGCCCAAGCAACATACCATGCGTTTGGCGCGCAGGGGGGGGGGGGTTGAACATAGTGCACATCGGGCTGAAAATAAGGGAAATCGCCAAAAATAGCCGAAAATGCGCACACCCATGGTCGAGGCAAACGTTGTACATGTTCAACTTTGACCAGGGTATGCCTTAGATTTGGATTGAACTCCTCTGTCTCCAACATACCTTTTGCGCTTCGACAAAATCCCCCTGGATTGGGGAATGGCGGGGTCACCAAGTGAACCAAGGATTGTGGATTGGCTCAAATCGCCCACAAGAAGACCTTGCTGAGCCCGGTCCAAGAGGAGTTATTGGCCGGCCTCAAGATATGTCGGGCACCGAAGAATATGACTTCAGATAAACCATCTAGTCATGATGTCCATTCAGCACAACATGGAGATACAGGATTTTCACTGGGCCTCATGACGGCCAAAAGATAGTAAACCTGATGAAAAAAATGAAAAATTGACGTGAAATCCCCAGAAATATAGGTCAATATCTCCGGCTTGGATTGGGTAGCCGGCGATTCCTTGTACACACCTTTTCTTGACACCACTGACCTTTGATTCCACGCATGGGCTTCAGTTGGGGCGCTTGGGAAGGTTTTTTTGCACTGTGCATCCCCGCTATCCCCTGGGCTGCTAGGGGGATTTGGGACGGTTATATGCGCTCCTCCGCAAGCGGGCACATGAAAAAACGGACAATTGCGAATAAGAAACCTTGCTCGCACCGCACCGCTTCGGGTGCGCTCTCCATGGACCCTTTGGCAAAGGGTAAGCTTTTGAGTGTTTTCTTTGGTGGCAAAGAAGGGCTCCAATCAATACAGAATTCATTGTCGGGCTTGTCTCAGAGTGGTACGCCCGCCGAATGGGCACCTGAAATGACCCCATATATGCCCTACAACCCTACCCAAGCCTCATATACCCCACCCAATGACCTAGCACCAAGGATTGCCTATATTCGTATATGGCTTTGGTGATCGAACTCGAATGCGAATGAATGGGTCAGGAAACGACGTCATTTTGTATGGCTAATTTTTGTGTGCACGCACCAAATATGGTCAAGTGTGTTACAATGAGCGCATGCCGGCAGGGACGGAGGGGCGCCACAGCACACCGACAGCACCACACGCCACCGTCAGACAACACACAGCGCAGACAGCCAGCAGCGCATGACAGCACTGCAGCAGGCAGCACAAACAGCTCAGAGCATGTCTGCCTGGGTGTGTTGCCTAGTGTCTAATTTCGTTTTTGGGGGTTTTTTTCCTTTCTTTTTTAAAATTTTGCTTTGGCGAAAGCGGGAAGGACGGGGAACGCACCACAGCACACACTCGGCACAATGCACAGCAGCAAACTACAGCACAAGCCAGAACACCATGCGAAACAAACACACCACAGCGCACACAACGCAGATGAACACAACGAAGCACCGCGCTAAACAACACAACGCCCGACTGCCCCGCAGAGCACCAGGTCACGGCACATCACGCAGCTGCATCGAAAAGCGCGGGACAACACAGGACAGCACGCAAACAGCACACCGCGTGACAGCACGGCACCACAGGACACAACCCGACCCAGCGCGGCGCTGCGGAGCACTGAGAGACACAGCAGACAGCAACGCGGACCAAAGATAAACATCAAGCCGCAGCGGGAACGGCACACCACAGCGCAACAAAACACAACGCTCAAAGGCGCAGCGCAACACACAACAGCACAGCGCAGCATAGCACACAACAACCCGTGCACTGCAACGCAGCACAGCGCTGGACTGCAAAACACGATGCAGCACAGCACCACACAGCACACAGTAGCCCACAACAGCGCAAGGCAGGCCAGCACAGCACAACACACACAGCACGGAACAACGCGCACCGCAGCAAATTACGCAGCGCACGACAACGCCGCACAACGCCACAGAGCAAGGCACAGGACGCAGCAGGGCACTACCACACGAGGAACAACAGCGCGGCCCAACACAAACCACACAGCGCGCAGCAACGCCAGACGCGAAGCACAACAAGATGCGGCACCACACGACACCACACGCCACACCACGAGCAACACAGCGCAACAGGCAGCACCATGGCACCACAATACACCAGACAGCACAAGGGGCAACAAACAAACCAGGAAGGGGGGTGGGGGGGCAGCATGCGGCGACAACCGCGCGCAAAAACGAAAAGACAAGAGAAGGGAAAGCAAGCGGCAGCGAAAGACAAACCATGGAAGGGGGGGGGGGGGCAGCAGCACGCCGTGACAACCAACAAGGGACGGCCAACAGGCGCGCAGCAAAAGGAAAGTGGGGAGAGAAAAGAGCGGCAGACCGACATCACCCGCGAAACGCAAACCAAGGCAGGGGACACCAGGCGCCAGCAGCAAGCGGCAACCACCTCCAAAGAATTGCCAAGGGACGTGCATGCAACCGCAAGACGAAGAGAGAACAATGTAAAATGAGTGGCAGGGCGACGACACCCGCGCGCCACAACAAGAACAGAAGAGAAGGGAGAGCAAGCGGCAAGGAAAGACAAACTGGGAGAATGGGGGCAGCAGCACGCCGCGACAAGCAACAACAGACGGCCAACAGGCGCGCAGTAACAGGAAATTGGGGAGAGAAGAAGGTGAAACGAGCGGCAGGGCGATGACACCTGTGAAACACAAACCATGGCAGAGGGGGTGGGGCAGGCGGCGACAGCCGCCGACAAATGGCCCACAGGCCCCCAGAAAAAAAAAGCACGGGGAGAAGAGGGGAAAACGCGCAGCAGATTGACAACACCTGCGAAATACGCACCACGGGGCGGGGGCCGGGGCAACCACCGAAAGCGGGCGAGGACCAGAGATGGCAAAACAATCAAAGCGGGAAAAAACAGAAAAAAAAAAACGAAAATGGGGGGGGGGGCTGCAACCCAGCGGCGGGGCCAGAAACCCAGAAAAGCGAGAGACAACGGGGGGGCGGAAGGCGAAAGAGAAATAGGAGAGGGGCAACAAAAATTAGGGGGGGGGGCACACCGCGCCACGGCCCAGGGCAACCAGGGCCGTATACCACGAAAAGCCAGAGACAGCTGGGACGCGGAAGGAGACAGAAAAAGAAAGTAGGGGAAAGCAGAAGGGCGGAGGAGAAGGGAGCAGACCGCGCCAAGGCCCAGGGCACCCAAAGCCGCAAACCACAGAAAACCCGAGGCACGGGAGGCGCAACACGGGATAGAAAAAATAAGAAAACAAAACAAAAGACAGGAGAGCAAAGAACCAAAACAAGGGCAACCCCAGCCCGGCAGGGGCCGAGAAATGAACGAGACACGACAACGGGCAAAGGAAAAGTGAGGCGCACCAGAACGCGCCCGGGACGCCCGCCCGCCCGGCCCCGCCAAAATGGGCAAGGACACACACACACGCGCAGGACCCAGGCGTGGCTTCCTCCGACCTCTAAGGGGAGGTGTTGGCATCCACACGAAACAGCCCCGGTGCACCGGCCGAGTACCCTGTCAAAACACGGACGGTACAGGAAGCCGGAGGCGTGAGTGTCCACTTACACACGCCAAACCATGGCAGCGCACGCAGCCCAACAGCGACGCCGGAGTGACCTGCCATGGACAACCCCAAAAGGGGAGCCCCAAACGGGTACATCGCGGAGCCAGCACAGCGCCCCCGTCCCGGCAGGGGCCAGCTGCAGGCACCAGGAGCGCGGTTCTCGACTGGAGTCCACGTGCCCCGTGCAGGCGCCAAGGAAATCCGGGGATGAAAGCCCCCCGGTAGGGGAAGGCACCACGGTGACGGGAAAGACGATCTGAGCACCGAGAGCGACCGGACCAGACGAGGCGCGGTGCACCAATACGGGGCCAAGATTCAGGCCAGAGAGGCACGCCAACGGCCACATCTAAGGCACACAGACAGGTGCCAAGCAACGACGGCCACCGGTTGGTGCAAACCCGAGAAGAGCGCACAACATGCAACGACCGACAGCACGAGAGAAGGTGCCAAGCAACTCCCCACCAGGCGAGGGGCGCTCCCTCGGACGCCCCCGCGCGGCCTGCACAGACCGCGGCCCCTGCAAGGCCACGTGCGCAGTGGAGAGTGCGGGCCTCCATGCCCGTGGACCACACCCGCAGTCAGCGGGTAGCGGGGACCGGCCGAACGCGCGAATGACAGGCGGTCCGGGGAGGGAGAGGTCCCAGCCCCGGACACCCCCCAGAAAGGCACAAGACACCCCCCCCAGGCGCGCTCCTGCCACCCCCACAGCGCGCAACGCCAGCTCCCAGAAGCATGCGCTGTGGCGTTGGTGCCCGGCTCCGATATCCCGGCGGGAATAGAGAGAGCGAAACCATAAACCGTACCCAAACACACCCACCGAAGACCCCAGCCAGGGCTGGCTGGGTTACCGAAACCCAAACCAAAGCACAACCCGGACCCAAACACAAATGCCACACAACAATAGGAAACCCAGTGTTCATAGCCCGGGCGCTGAGGCAGCCCGTGTCATGCAGGTGACCCGGCAGCACAAGATCCGGAGCGGGGGCGGTAAGGCTGCATCCTAAGGCCAGCGCTGCTTTGGGACTCGAGGCGGAGCGTGCGACACCCAAGCGCCTCGGAACCCCAGTACCAAGAACATGCATGCATGCCTTCGGAACAGGATACACCAGGAAGTCCGGTGATCCTCTAGGGTTCGGCCCAAAGGAGGGGACGTGCGCAAGCACGGGGGCACATTCTCCAGGCGCGACAAGCACGTCACGCTGGCGGCAAACAGCCCTCTGGGTGTTGCCCGGGGCCGCTTTGTTGGGGGCCGCAAGTCAGGTCTAGCGGGATGTAAGTCGCCTCCCCTCTTCAAGCGCGGAGCCTCTTCCTGTTCGTCACAGCAGTAACGCCAGCGGGAGCCAAGGGGCGCCTCTGGACAACCGAGGGCACCTACCTACCTACTCCGATATCCGCACCTCGCGCGCCCGGAGAACAACGGCAGCGGACTCCAGCTGCCCGCTCCAAGGGCGGGCAGCCGGGGGAGACTGGGCCCCTAAACCCTGACGCCCCTCACAACGCCGAGAGAAGCCCCCCTCCGCAGGCAACCTCCTGCCACCCCCACAGCATGCAATGTACAGCTGGACATGCAAGCCAAGGGGCCAGTGCCGCGTCCCCACGCCTGCACACCCGCACCCATAGCATGTGGGCAGCGGACCCCAACTGCCTCATCAAGGACGGGAGGCCGGCAGAAGGTGAGCGACTAATCCCAGACGCCCCTCACAAAGGTACGAGGCAGCCCCACCAGGGATGGCCTCCTGCCACCCCCACAGCGCGCAACGCCAGCTCGCAAGAGCGTGCGCCGTGAAATGGGTGTCAGGCTCCCATCCCTGCACCTCCCACGCCCGGAAAACAAGGGCAGTGGACCCTAACTGCCTGCTCCAAGGTTGGGCAGCTGGAGGAGAATGAGCGACTAACCCCAGAAGCCCCTCACAACGGCGAGAGGAGCCCCCTCTCGGGCATCCTCCTGCCAGCCCCCCAGCCCGCAATGCTCAGCAGGGCATGCAAGCCAAGGGGCCAGTGCCGGGTCCCCACGCCTGCACAGCCGCACCGACAGCATGTGGGCAGTGGACCAAGACTGCCTGCCCCAAGGACGGGCAGCCGGGGGAGGTTGAGCGCCTAACACCGGACGCCCTCCACAAGGGCACGAGGCACCCCCCCCGAGGATGCCCTCCTGCCACCCCCACAGCGCGCAACACCAGCTCGCTATGAGGGGTTGGTGTCGGGCTCCCATCCCGGACGTCCCGCGCCCAGAGAACGTTGGCAGCGGACCCTGAATGCCTGCCCAAGGGACAGGCAGCCAGGTGAGGGTGTGTGCCCAACTCTGGAGACCCCTCAACGCCACCAGGAGACGGGAAGGGTGAAGCGCGGATAGCCCCCCCCCTTGAACCCACGACGGGAAGAGCCAGAGATACAAGCAGGAAACGCGGAGGGGGCAGGAACCTCTTGCAACGGCCCTACCAGCGCCATGCAAGGGGACCTCGCGAAGTGCGCGTGCAAAAGTGCAGGGGGAGGTGACGAGACGCGAGCACCGCAGGAGCGCGAACAAATAACCAGGCAACGTGCAAGCAACGCACACTAGAAGGGCTACCCGACTGAGCTCGCAAAATGCACAGACCACATGGAATGGCGTACCAGCAGGCAACGGCAAGGGACAGCAGGACAAGGCAATCCGCAGCAACATCCGCGAGGAACGCAAGGAACGGACAGCAAGAAGGGGCGGGGCGACAAGCAGCGGCACCAGCCCCGCCCTCCTGATCTGCCATGAGCGCTGCACAAACACCAACAGAGCAGTGCACCCACCAAGGCAGTAGAGGCGCAGGGCGTCACGCACCAACCCCGCGGTTAGGCAAGCCTCCGCGCCAGCCCACGGGGGTTTCACTGGCGACAAGCCAGCATCACGGGCCTGGCAGTGCCGGCGCCCCGGGGGACGTTGCATCAGGGGGGCGACGTAGTCGGCAGGCGAGTGCAACCTAGTTGCTAAGTAACAAACATACCGGGGAGTAGTGAAATTGGGAAGCCGGGGAGGCGCAGGGCTCCGAGCCCAGCGAACCCGGAGGACTCCGCCACCAGGCAGGAGGTTTGTCCTGAAGCTCCCCACTAGGCCCCGGTGGTGAGCATATCACCTAGCCCAATCAGGTGGCGCCTCGGACCCAAAAGGCATCTAGTATCCGAAACATCCAACTTCAAACCTCAAACCTGACTTGAACTCCCCAGAAATATAGTTCAATATCTCCGGCTTGCATTGGGTAGCCGGCAATTCCTTGTGCAAATTTTGTTCTGACACCAATGGCCTTCGATTTGCACACATGGGCTCCACTTGGGGCGCTTGGGAAGGTTTTATGCGCTGCTCCTTCAGCGGGCACATGAAAAACTCGAAAATTGCAAATCACACACCTTTCTCGCGCCGCATTGCTTGGGGTGCACTCTCCATGGGCCCTTGGGCAAAGTGTAAGCTTTTGAGTGTACATTGGTGGTGGGAAGAAGGACTGCACTCAATATAGGGTTCATTAGCGGGTCTGTCTTGGAGTGGTACGCCCGCGAAATGGGCACATCAAATGATCCCATATATGTCCTACATCCCTACGTAAGCCCTATGTACCCAACCTCATGCCCTAGGACCAAATGTTGCCTAATTTCGTATGTACCGTTGGTCCTTGAACTCGCATGCAAGTGATTTGGTGAGGAACTGACCTCATTTTATATGGCTGAATTTTGGCGTGCAACCACAAATATGGTCAAGCGTGTTACCATGAGCACGCTTCAGGTACGTCAAATGATATGCCCCCTGTGTGAGTGCGTGGAAAGAGGGAAGTTATACCAACTCAACGTATTTTTCAATTCATGTCGTCGCCAAGTACATAAGATTGCTCAATTTTTGGGAAACACCAAAAATGGATAACCATTGGGGTATATTGAGTTGGCATCCAATGGCCTCATTATGGGGTTGGGGGGGGCAAACCTTCATCAACAGTGCCTATGAGGCACGTTAGGTTGGCCTTGGCAGCTTGAACGCGCCTGTCCCTTGTTCACCTCCGCCCCCATGGGGGGTTTTTCATTTGGGGGCCGGGGAATGGGGCCCCGCCCCCCTCCAAAAGCAGTCCTTATGCCATTATATACGACTCGCGCGCTGAAACAAAACATACCTCAAAACTGTACGATGCAGCCCCTCTAAATGACTGCCTCGGAGAGCTGACTCACGCTGTCATATTTGTTTCGAGCAATCATGGCTGTTTTGCAAAGTTAGGACCTTTACAAGGTTTTAACTTCTTTAGCAGCATCCACTAATTCCATATAAGCTAGGGATGCGATTTAAAGGTGCGCTAGCAAAGTTGAGGTGCCGAACAACACTATATATGAGCCACAGGCCCCAAATCCCAAGAAATCCCTTTGCCATGTTATTTATTTGCTGTGCACGCGTGCGTTTCGCAGTCGCCGGCATTTGCGATCTTTCATTTTGACTGTCCAAAGTGAAATCGGGCTACAGTGCACGAAATTTCGATCTAAGACCACGTTTATAAATGATTTTAAAAGGTGCGTCTTCCTGTTTAATTGAAAAACCGCCGTCATTTTTTTAGCACCGCCTTTTGATTTGACGGTTTCCAGCACACGCAGCCGCCTTTTCTAAGCTCAAAAATGAGAAGAGCACCCCCAAATTTACCAAAATGGCCATTAGTTTCGTCCAAATCCGATACAATAGGCTCAAGTTATGAATATGTCAATTCTATGCTACTTGCACCCTGTGTGGCTAATCTTGCCAAATGCACCCTCCGTGTCCTTGCGCTGCTAGCTTCAACACAAGGCAAAGGAGTGTTTTTCCCTTTGTTTGTCACCGCCCAGCTCCATTTCTATCAGAGAAAGGTGACCCGAAAATGGCTAAAAGCGTAATAAGGCTTTTCTTTTGATGGTGCCTAGCACCAGCAAAGGAAAAGCCACACCAAGCACGAAAGATGAAGGATTCAATTAATCTTACTTTTCCACACCCTCCACAACATATCATGTATCATTGCTTCATTGAAATTTCCTCAACATGCCCATCGTTCTTTGTTATGAATACTTGATCATGCACGTGCATATTGTGCAATCTGACTTCCATATCCGAAATATACCCTTCAGAGGCGATCGCAGCCCGCACATTGCCCTTCCCCATCTCGTGGAGCCCCCCTCCGCTTGTTAGAGACCTTGGGGGGTCGAAGCACGTTCTTGGAACCTTTCCTCAACGGAAAAATCGGCGAATGGTCGCAACCTATGAACGAAAAAATTTGCTGAACACTGCATGTGTGTTCTGGTGTTAACTTCTGAAAAAATATCTTTATGAATTTGGCGCGCAAAGCCTTGGCATAGGCGACTCCGTCATTTGTGACCGCGATGACAGGTGCCTGTGATAGATTACTGGAACAGAATCGCCGCTAGTGAAGGCTGATTCGCAACTGTTGCATCGATCAATTTTTGTGGCAAATGTGTACAAAATACAAGGTTCAGGCGCCGAGGTGTGCCTGGTTGTGAGTCAGTATGCATTTTCGAAAACGTGCATTTGTGTCCCAGTTGTGATATATTGCAACCATAACCTGCTCACATTCAGAGATGTATAGCAATTTGCCCACAATCACCCTAACTCAAAAACGACCAGTTCATCCTCTTTTGGCATTCCACACTCATGGCAGTGGAAAAACTAATGTTATTGTCCCTTTCAGGTGCACTTCACGCATTTGAACACCAAGAACTTGTCGCTCTTCCTGATTTGATTTGTCCCCAGGAGCAATGTCCAATGTAACTGGCTGTTGGAACATCTTTAACCGTCCCAGGGGATCTGTGCTGGTGGAAAACATCCACTTACAATGGAACCAGCAACCTAATGGGGACACCCCCAGGCAGTCGGACAGTCATTTGGCAAATGACATGTTGTTGCTCCCCTGTCAACTAAAATACCAAAAATGAGAATACTTATGTACACATACATTTGCCGTCACGAGGTGGTCGTGCCAGCCAACTGCCAGCAAGCGCTACAAAAGAATGGAGTCTTGCTGCCCCCAGCGGGACCCATCGAACCTATCCCCAGCTGCAGCAGGCCGGACGTGCCCTAAGATACCTTGATATCCAAGGTAAGACTATAAGGGAAGGAGATAGTGCTTTTGCAAAGTAGGGTGCAATTTGGTGTTAGCTACCTAAGCTACTAGGGGGCTAAAAACCCTTTTCATTTCAAGATGTGCAATTGTTTCATTCTGTAAAAGCCGTTTGGACCACTTTTTGTGTAGACCGGCTATACACATCTAAACTGCTAACGTAGGCGCGGGTCCCGAAAACATGCAATTTTTTTTTTTCAATCTGGTTTATTCCGCCCAGAATGCAAAACTATCTAGTCACCAAACGTTCGTCATTGGGGGCGGAAAATGTGCACATTCAATGGCAAATAAATGAAGTCAATTCAATTCCATATCTCGCGGTTTGGACACAAAGACAAATTTGGTCTCTCATATGATAAGATCTATCTACGTCAGATTATAATTGTATGGAATCACACGTCTTAGGGGAGACCACAATACCAAAGATACGTGGCAAATGATTCTCATCCGAATGGCACTCCATGCTTGCATCACCGAGGTACACAAACCGGTAGATGAGCTTGGTAACCCATCGAAATGGATGCGCGCTTGGGAGTATCTTACAGAACTACAAAAGGGGCAACCGTTTGAGACAACTTTCATCCCAGACACCAAAATGTCGGACCCATTTTTCAGCCAAAATTTAGGGTGCAAAGGGAGTCCCACTCTGCCGACATTATCAGAGCCCGGGAAAAATGGAGATGTTAAAATCAGCGGAGAAATTGACATGTGGTGAATTGCGTTGGATATGCGTGCGGTGGCTAGTGTGGCTTTGAATTGTGTTGTTGTTGCTGTTTTCTATCAAATTTTGTTACTCTGGGAGAGGTTTCAATTGTTGTATGCGGATGCAGCAATTCTTGCGGAATGGGCACTGTCGGGAGGCTGCAGAGTCTTGCTGTGGCGAACTAGAGGACCGTCTGCAGAAAGCAGCAAACCGCGCCTCGTCGGGGGCCGCCGCAGCCGCAGCTGAGGGCAGGGAGGGCGCCAAGTACCGCACCCACACCAACCCCAGCCACACCCAGACCAGCCCCCCCAAGCGGTACCCCCCCAAGGCCGCCTTCCCTACAGGACGGCAGCAGCCCGTCCGCGCCCCAGCAACCGAGCGTACGCCGCCAGGCGTCACGCTGCCGCAGCTGCGGCGGCAACAGGACCCCCGGCGCGTGATCTGGCAGGGGGGGGACACCGCGCAGGGGGGGCAGGGTGCCGGCCACAGGAGCGCGGAGCGGGGGACAGGAGGCAACAGGGGGAGTGCCCAAAGTGGACAAAGTGGACAAACGCAGGGGGCAGGCCAGGGCGCATGCGGCAAGGAGCGAGGGTGAAGGCGTTAGCAAGGTACCGAGGCCAGCGGCAGCGGAGCAGGACAGAGCGCGGGCAGCGGACGGCACGATGCGGGGCAAGGAGCGGGGAAAGGGCAAGGGCACGGGAAGGACACGCAGGGGCGGGAGGCGGGCGTCAAGGAGGTCGGCCACGGAGCGCATGGAGTAGAGCGGGGCGCGGTCGGCAAGCGTTGGCGCAGCCAAGGACATGTACACGGGCACGGGAAGGATACGGGCGCCGGCGGTGCAGGCCAGGGCGCAGGTGACAGTGGGCGGAACCCATGGCGCGGACAGGAGGACAAAGGCGTAGGGGCCGGAAAGGGACCAAAGGGCAAAGGTAAGCGCGCCAAGGGCCCGCGGGGACAGACAGGATGGGGCACGGGAGCCACGTGGGGAGGGCGGGGCGAAGGGAGGGGGACGGGGGGCGGGGCGCCCCCGCAGCCAGAAGTGCAGCCGGTGCTGTGCATCCCCCCCGGCATCCAACAAATGCCGGCGCGCCACACCCAGCACCACCACCACAACCAGGCCCACCTCTACAACATCGACCCTGACGCCGGAGACCTCATCCGCCCCGGACCCCCCCGACCCCAGCACCAGCCAGCCCCCGGCGCGCCGAGGGCGGAGCCGGCGCGGATGGCCGCTGCCCTGGTGGCGGGGGGGCGGTGCGCGGCGCTGGCGCCGCAGGCACAGGGGCCGCAGGGGGAGCCTGCGCGGGGGGCAGAGGGGGCCCGGCCCTGGGACCAGGACTGAGACACGGTCTCAGACCCCCTCGGGGGCGAGGCCCTCCCCCTGGTGGTGGAGGTGTACGGGTGGCTGAGCTGGGCCTGCTCAGGAACCACCAGGGGGATGAGGAACCAGCCGTTCGATGCTGTGCTCCTCCGGAGGGACGGGGGGAACCGCGAGGTGCCCGCGGGGGGTGCGGCGGCCCCAGAGGACCACGAAGGGGTCCTCCGGGCGGTGATTCGGGCGGCGTGGCCCGACAGTGGCCCGACGTGGCCCGCTTTCCTGGAGGAGGGGGCAGTGCTCTGCATCACGGATACGGATGCTAGCAACTGGCTCCCCCTGGCTTTGCGCAACGCCCTCACCCACTGGCACTACCGCCGGCGGAACCCGCCACTGCCGCAGCCCCAGCCCCCACGCAAGCGACGACGCAGGTGACGGCCGCGCCCCGCTGGTCCAGGCAATGAGCGCGAGGGGGTGGGGAGGGGACAGTGCTGCGGGACGCCCCCCCCAGTGGAGCCGGGCTCACTGACCCACAGCCCCGGAGGGCGCGCGCCACCTCCAGTGAAAGAGAGGGCGGGGGCAACGAGCGCGAGGGGGGGCCCACTGCCCTGCAGCCCGCAAACAGCTAACCGCTGACCCGAACTGCCGCCCCCAGCACTCGCCGGCCCTCCCCTCATCCCCCCCCGGCCGGCCGGCGCCGCGTGGGGACAGCGAGGAGAGCAGGGGACTCGAGCGAGGGCCTGCACAAGGGTCTGGCACCCAAAGGGTGGAGGGGGGCGGGGGAAGAGTGCACCCCTCCCGTCGGCGGCTGGCCCCCCAGGACCGGAACCACCAGGCCGCCCCCCCAGGGCTGTCGGGGGCGGCGCAACACATAGGTTTTTAAATTCCAATTTGTCTGTAAATTCGGAAATGCACCATTTTTGAATTGCAATCATCCGTGCTGATGTGCCTGTCGAGAAAATCTCGAAAATCATCGTCAATTTATCGCTTCCCAAATCACTGTGGTTTGAGTTCCATCGGCAGAGCAAGACTGTACCCGCATGCAACTGCCGCAGCACTGATCGCCGCAAAATGAAAGTCAAAGAAGTACCATTTTCGCAAAATCTGCCACTGGGAGAGTAGCCGTTAATTACTAAATAGTATTGATCGTAGCGCATCTCTAGATCTGACTATTCAAATTTCCCCAGATACAACCTCCCAGTGGTTTTTTGACGAAATTAAGCCCTTTTTGAGCCTTTCTGGCCTTCTCTTTTGCATAAAGAGCTCACACTATGCCACCCAGCACCTTGGAAGAGGTGGCCATGTGGTTCTTATGTAGGACACATTAAGTAAGATGACTTTGTTGCACTTCTTGGCTATACAATTGTCGGAACTAAACCCCACAGAGACTCTATAATGGGCACGAAATGGGCATTTTTGGAGCCATATTCCCGGAGAAGGACGAAGTATGATGCTGGTGTTACTAG
The DNA here is from genome assembly GCA_964036045.1 of Eutreptiella sp. 'Long Island Sound 2002'. Taxonomy (NCBI): domain Eukaryota; phylum Euglenozoa; class Euglenophyceae; order Eutreptiales; family Eutreptiaceae; genus Eutreptiella; species Eutreptiella sp. 'Long Island Sound 2002'. Next base: position 116,596,034 of record OZ038382.1, read on the forward strand.
TGTTAACCCTATCCGGTAGCACTCTTTGATTTCAATTTAACAAATCCAACACCAAGGTGATTCCGGTGGAAAATAATGTGTATCCCAAGGTGCCCATTTGCATTCGTAACGACTGTGAGGTGAGGCGAGGGCTAGCGCTCTCGTGATGACGCCCGGTAGTCGGATACTAAACCCAGAGTGGGATGTCTTGCCAATATCTCGGGGGAAGCTCTGGGGGAGTCACGACTCCTCGAAGCCGGAAGAACCTAAGTGAAGGAGGCGCCCCACCCTATTTCGCAGGTGCTCGGCTCAGAGGGACATGTGTTGCAGGGTTAGGGAGCCGGAAAATGGGTGATTCAGGGCTGCCACCCATAAAAAGTGGCCATTTTTTTGCCCAAAAATGGCCTGAAAATTCCAATTTTGGGCAAGGGAAAAAGTGATTTTTTGGCTCGGGTGGTCAGTACAAGCCCCCCCTACGCTATTTAGCAGATGCCTGACGCAAAAAAACCTGTGTTCACAATCATTGGAGCCAGCAAATAGGTGTTTCAGGGCCTCTTCGACCTGAAAAAGGACATTATGTGTCAAAAAATGGCCTGAAATTGACAATATTTTGTAAAAAAATCGGTATGTTTTAGGCTTGGGGGCTTCGTTCAAGGCCCCCCCACCCTATTTTGGAGGTGCCTGACTCACCAAAATAGGTTTTAAAGCATGGTTGGCATGATATTTAAGCCCAAGTTCTTCCGCCATTTTCTTAGTTTTCGGAATAAACTAACACTTTTGCCCTTAAAAACCTATGTGAGGGGACCAGGGGGGGACTGCAGGGAACCCCCCCTCCCCCCCACCCCTCCCCTCCCCCCCCCCCCCCGGCTCGTGGGCGGCCATAGGCCGGCCTGAGAGACGGCGGCCCCGCACCCCCCCGAGAGGGCTGCGGCGCCCAGGGGGGGGACGCGAGAGCCGCAGGGAGCGCAGCCGCGCGCCACGCGCCCCCAGTCAGCCGCCCACTCACTCCCGCAGTGCCTGCTGCCGACCGGCGGCCCTGCGCCGGTGCCGTGGGGCGCAATGGAACGGCAGCACCCAGGAATGCGCAGATGAAGCGGCCTGCCTTGGTGCCCGCCCAGGGAAGGCAGGGGAACAGACCGCGGCAAAGAGACCTCCCCCCCCCCACCCCCGCCAGGCCGACCCACCGGGTCCAGGGCTGCCCGGCAACCCCGGCTGAACGTATATACCCAGGGGGGGTGCGCCGGGGAAGGAGGGGGACTTGGACGGAAGCCACGGGCCACTCCCCCAGGACAGGGGAGTGGAGAACCGCGGCGCGGCCCCAGCTCCCCTCTCCCCCCCACTCCCCCCCCCGGCCTACGGGCCGTGGGGGCGCCGGCCCTCCACCCCCCCCGAGGCCGAGGGGACGCCCCCCCTCCCCCCGAAGGGACCGCGGCGCCCAGGGGGGGGGACGCAGCTGAGCCCGCACGCCGCGCGCCCCCACGCCCCCCATTGCCCGCTCCAGCGGGGGTCGCGACAGGCGGGCGAACCCGCACCGGCGCGCAAGAACCGGGCACAGACCACGCCCTGGGGCGCCAAGCGACAACGAACCGGAGCAGTATGGGGGCCGCGCCCCTCATGACCTGAGCGCCGCCAATGACACCCACATTGTTGCCCGCCCAGGGAAGGCAGAGGGACGGAACGTGGCAGAGCGACCCCCCGGCCCCCCGGCCCCCCGGCCACCCCTCAGGGGGGGCGGCTCACGGGTCGCCCCTCTGCCCCTCCCTCCCGCCAGACTGGCCCGCCAGCGGCGGGCTGCATCCGGCGCCAGGGGCTGCCCCACGACCCCGACCGAACGCGTACAGGTGGGGAGGATGCGCACGCGACGAAGGGGGGACTGAACAGAGGGTCACAGGCCACCCCCCCCAGAAGGTGGAGCTGGGGAGCCAGGGCGCAACTCCCCCCCCTGTCCCCCCAACCCCCCACGGACCCGCGGGCCACGGGGGCGCCGCCCCCCCACCCCCCCCGAGGGGGAGGGGACGGTCCCTCTTCCCCCCGGCAGGACCGCGGCGCCCGGGAGGGAGGCCGGAGCAGGGCCCGCCTCCACGCCCCAGCCGCCTGCTTCCGCAGGAACCCTGATGGCCAAGCGAACCCGCGCCAACACACAAGGGCGCCACACGAACCGCGCCCAGGGGCAGCAGGCGAGCACGAACCGGAGCGGTATGGAGGCCACGCCCTCCATGGCCAGAGCGACGTCAAGGAGACCTGCTTTGTTGCCTGCCCAGGGAAGGCAGAGGGACGGACCGATGCAAGGCGACCCCCCGCCCCACGGGCCCCCCCGGCCGCACAATCGGGGAGAACGCCGCACAGGTCGCCCCCCCCCCCCCACCCCAACCCTCAGGCGCTGGAACGCCTCAGATGCGCAGACCCACCCCACAGGGAGCGCACAGCTGCAAGCCAGGTAGGGGGGAAACGGGACCGGGCCGCCCCCCCCCCAAGCAAACCATACGGAGCACGGGACGCAGGCAGGACACGCGGAGGGACACGGACCGCATGGAACGGCCCCACCAGCGCCCAGCACCGGGACCGCGCGAGGTGCGCGCGCCACACCAACCAGGGGAGGGGGGGGGTGGCGCGGACGCCGAGGGAGCGCGAGCGCACACACACACAAAGAACACGCGGGGAAAACCAGAAGGGCAACCAGACCGAGCCCGAGGAACGCACAGACTGCATGGAATGGCGTACCAGCGAGCGAGGATAAGGGACGCCCAGACGGGACGGCCCGCCACACACAGCGCGGGAAACGCGGGCCAGGAATTGGGAAACGGGGAACACGCGACACCTCGCACCGGTCCTAGCCCCCCGAGGCGGCCGCGAGCGCTGCGCACATACGACCAGGGCACTGCACCTGCCAAGGCAGTAGTGGCGCACCGCGCCACGCACCAGCCCCAAGGCTAGGCAGCCTCCGCGCCAGCCCACGGGGGTCCCACTGGCGACAAGCCAGTAGCACGGGCTCGGCGGCGCCGGTGCCCCGGGTGACCACGCATCAGGGGGACAACGCGGTGGGTAAGCGCCTGCAGCTACGGCTGCTAAGTGATGCACTGACCGGGGAGTGGCGAAATCTGGAAGCCGCGGAGGGACAGGGCTCCGAGCCCCGTGAACCCGGGGGACTCCGCCATAAGGCAGGAGGTGTGTCATGAAGGGCCTCCACTAGGTCCCGGTGGGGAGGATATCACCTGGCCCGACCAGGAGGCCCCCCGGGGCCGAAAGGCGTCTAGTACCCGAAAACTCAAACCTCAAACCTCAAACCTTTCAGGTGCACTTCACGCATTTGAACACCAAGAACTTGTTGCTCTTCCGGCTTTGATTTGTCCCCAGGAGCAATGTCCAATGTAACTGGCTGTTGGAACATCTTTAACCGTCCCAGGGGATCTGTGCTGTTGCAAAACATCCAGCTACAATGGAACCAGCAACGTAATGGGGACACCCAGAGGCAGTCGGACAGACATTTGGCAAATGACATGTTGTTGCTCCCCTGTCAACTAAGATACCAAAAAGAAGAATACTTATGTACACATACATTTGCCGTCACGAAGTGGTCGTGCCAGCCAACTGCCAGCAAGCGCTACAAAAGAATTGAGTATTGCTGCCCCCAGAGGGACCCATCGAACCTATCCCCAGCTGCAGCAGGCCAGACGTGCCCTGAGATACCTTGATATCCAAGGTAAGACTATAAGGGAAGGAGATAGTGCTTTTGCAAAGTAGGGTGCAATTTGGTGTTAGCTACCTAAGCTACTAGGGGGCTAAAAAACCCTTTTCATTTCAAGATGTGCAATTGTTTCATTCTGTAAAAGACGTTTGGACCAAATTTTGTGTAGACCGGCTATACACATCTAAACTGCTAACTTAGGCGCGGGTCCCGAAAACATGCACATATGAAATTTGTTTAATCTGGTTTGTTCCGCCCTGAATGCAAAACTATCTAGTCACCAAACGGTCGTCATTGGGGGCGGAAAATGTGCAAATTCAATGGCAAATAAATGAAGTCAATTCAATTCCATATCTCGCGGTTTGGACACAAAGACAAATTGGGTCTCTCATATGATAAGATCTTCGTATGTTAGATTGCAATTGTATGGAATCAAACGTCTTAGGGAAGACAACAATGCCAAAGATACGTGGCAAATTTTTCTCATCCAAATGGCACTCCATGCTTGCATCACTGAGGTACACAAACCGGTAGATGAGCTTTGTAACCCATCGAAACGGATGCGCCCCTGGGAGTATCTTACAGAACTACAAGATAGGCAACCGTTTGAGACGACTTTCATCCCAGACACCAAAATTTCGGACCCATTTTTCACCCGAAATTTTGGATCCAAATCGAGACCCACTCTGCGGACATTACTAGAGCCCGGGAAAAATGGAGATGTTAAAATCAGCAGAGAAATTGACATGTGGTGAGTTGCGTTCTAATTGCTTGCAGTGGCTTGTGTGGCTTTTAATCGTGCTGTTGTTGCTGTTTCCTATCAAATCTTGTTACTCTGGGAAAGGTTTGCATTGTTGTATGCGGATACGGCCATTCCTGCTGAATGGGCACCGTCAGGAGGCTGCAGAGTCTTGCAGTGGCAGACTAGAGGACCGTCTGCAGAAAGCAGCAAACCGTCTGAGAGAGAGAGGCATTACTACCGGTCTTAAGGGATCTGAGACACCACGGCGAGCAGAAATCTGGGAAGTGATGCTCTAAAAAAAACGCTGCGGCTGTGTAGCTTCTGAAATTGGCTAGGTAGAACCATTCGGCTTTGAAGCACCGCAAAGACACACCGCCAAAACAGTGTGGACCTGGGGCCGGCAACTGCAGAAAGCGGAAGTGCATGAGGCTCCGTGCAAAATGGGCTGACCACAAACAGTGACTGCAATTGACAAGGGCGTTGTTGTGAAGTAAATGCACACCTTGAAAGAGCAAAGCCTTGGAGTGGACAGCATACCCGAGGGTAGCCGGATTCATGGTGTGCAGAGTCACCACCCCGATTTCGAACTGGTTTTATGTGTATTGGGATCACCGCTGGTGCACAAACCTGCATGCCTATCCCAAGGTGCAGTTAAGCAGACTCAGGAGTCACACCCATCACCAAAATGAACATTTGTCCTGGAAGACCCCTGCCACCTGCTGGTGGTGACACTATCTCCTCCAATTTACACCTGCCCCCTCTATCATTCAGTTTTTTTTAGGCTGCTATCATCTAGCTACTTACAATTGAACCCCTGCAAACTGAAAATTGTTTCCCATTCATGCCTCGACTTGTTTGTTTCTAAGGACAAAAAAACCATAAATAAAACCATCGCCAATTCCTGCACAATTCACCTCTTCCAAACTGAAATTCGGTTTTTTTTCATTGCTCAATTTCATTTCTTGTTGAGTACCACCCAGTTATGCCTGAAGTTGTTTATCACTGACAGAAAAAACAATCACAATCGCAATCACAATTCCCAAAATCAAACTCCTCGGATTTGAAATTTGTTTCCCATGCAGTGCTTCATTTTGTTTACTGTTTACCTCCCACTTATGCATGAATGTGTTTATTTCTGAGTTAAAAAACAAAAAATAACAATCGTTGAAGTCTTGTCCCTGCAGAATCCCTGCACCATGACGGCGTATACCGAACAATCTGGGAACACAAGCATAATGGGCTGTTCAGTGGCAAAGTCCACAGCAGTGTGTCCTCTATGTGGCGCTGGAATGGGAGGAATGGGAGGAAGGGGAGGATTGGGAGGAATGGGAGGAGTAAATGGCAGTACACACACACAGGCTTGGTTGTCTTATAGAGAAGTCCACAAAACTGTGAACACTGTGTGTGAGTACAACGTGGAAGAGTCAGGCATAACAGAAACAATAGCTGCGGTATATCCATCACAGGAGGCCTGTACTGTTACCCTGTATCTCAGAACAGACACACAGGCTTGGTCGTTTTTTGGAGAAGTCCACGAAACTGTGGGCACTATGTGTCAGGAAAACAAAGGAGAGTCAGGCATGAGACAAAAACTAAGCAGAGTCTGCACTGTTGGCCTGCACCTCAGGAGACATGGGTTCGTCCTCGGGTTCAGATTCAGATTGTGACTCCTCCTGTTGCCACTGTCTCTTCTGGGCTCGTGCATTGCGCGCCTCAGCTGCCTCTTCAAGCCGTTTCTTACGGAGCAGTGCGACAACGGCAGCAGATTTATAACGTGGCGCACGAGCAGGCTTAGGCTTCGGCTGAGGATGGTGTGCGGGTGCATGGACGCGTGCAGCGGGTGGGTCTGACAGAAGTGCAGGTGCAAAGGGATCCTCCTCTTCAGCACTGGAAGCCAGTGCTGCATCAGAGTCCAGTGAAGGATCGGATGCGGCGTCCACGGCATTCAAAGCATCATCACCAACTGCGGCAGATGCAACAGGCTGCAGTGGAGGGGGGAGGTAGATTACTTTTACCGGAACGTCAATGTCGTCCACAGAATCAGTTTGCGGCATCTGCTGGAGGAGAACCTTGAAACTGGAGTGAACGAGCATCTCCGTGTGCGAGTCCTGACACCACCGAGAGATCCACTGCAGAAGCAGACTCTTGACAACTTTGCATGATTTGTCAACACCCGTCCTCGAGGGCGCAGCCCGGTCGTGAACGTTCATGGCGTGACGGATTTCACGTCCTGGGCAAGCAGACCTGATTGTTGTGCGCAGTGACCGGTTCACCATTTGATCGCCCGGATTGCATAAGTGTGACCTGTTGGGGATGGTCAACCACACGTACAACGGTCTATTGCTCCATTTGAACAGCTTCTGGCAGAACGTGCGGCCCTGCACTTTCTCGAGTTGGTTCTTGTCATGAGACATGACGTGGTCCATCACAATGAGAGCAGGAGACTGCGAGCCCAGGCAGTACTTCGTGCGTACAACATCGAGGTCTTGAAGGACTCTGACAAGGAGGTCTTCAAAGGTACAACCGGTCTGGCACTTCTTAGGTGAGTGTGTGTGATAGATTCTGGGATCTACTACAACTTCATCAGGGAGCTCGACGTGGCACTTCTGCGTTGTGCCGCGCCAGATTATCTGCACCGTGATGATGTTACCGCTCATTGAGAGAACCGGCGTGCCTGTGGCCTGGCGCTTGTCATTGCTCATGCGATCCACCACACGGCCACCTGGGGTGCACATTCCACGTAGACCACCAGGACAAAACTGCAGCAGTGTTTCATCAGTACCCAGGACCATTGCGGATCGGAGATGCCCACCCTGAAAGCCATCAGGCAGCATCAGACCATAGTCATGTGGGCTGGCAAATAGCAGAGAGAGGTCACGGTGCCACACATTCACCTCTATGATTTCACTTGCTGACAAGGGCATTCGGACTTTCTGAACACTCCTCAAGTGACTCATTCCCATACGCCGCTTGTATGACTGCGCCCAGCTTCTCGTGATGGTCGGCTGCTCGCCAATAGGCCTTGCGTGGCTGCATACATGCACTGCGACCATCATCAAGGTATCAATGTCCACAGGCACGCCCTCAGTACCCAGCGTCCTCACATACTCTGCAACCCTGCACTCCTCTTCCGGGTTCAGGGTGGTGCTGCCATCCAAGCGCTGATGAAGGCCATAGGCCTAAAAGACAATGCATGAGGTAGCGGCGGCCGTCAACTGCCAGACGGCGACCTATATGCTTGCAACAGGCGCGCATACTTCTCTTCTTTGACTGATCCCCGTCCTAACTGTAGCAGCTGGTGGTGTATCCACACCATATTGTCCCCGCACGGCTTGGTATCCTTGCTGTTCTATCAAGGTGGCACACTCCCCACGCTGACTTGCGGACCACTTCAACCAAGCCCGCGTTGAACCCGGTACCAACTGCACAGCTCTTGGACGAGGCTTCGGGCTGGGCGCTACCGCTGATGCGGCAGCTCACAAGGAAGGCTGCGAGGTGACAAAGTTCTGCAAGCTCTGGAACTAGGGACTGTGAGGACTGTGACGGGACCGTGAGGACTGCGAGCTGGATGACAACGGCTCGCGTATGGTGAGGTATCGCTGCATCTCTGAGAAGTTGGCTCGGGACAGACAAAAGGAAGGTCAAGTACTATAATATTAAATGTATTACTTCGTTGGGTATTAATGAATAGTTTTGACGTAAAATCTAATATCAATGGCCAAAAGTTGTCGAAAAAAATTTCCTCACATTACGTATGCTACGTCGTCTGGTGCCGCGGGGATTTGATTCGCGGCCCAGCCCGCAACTGGCGAAAAAATTGCCTGCCGCCTGCAGCCACTCCGGCCACTCCTGGGTACCACTGAGGGTAAGTGTGGCGGCGTGCAACGCGTTTTGATGCAGTGCAACACACCAGCAGTGAAATGCGACATCACAGGACCTTTGACTCTTTCTGTGCAACGACTGGCGGAAACTGTTCGACAAGCGTTCCGTCCAGAGAACAAGATACCCTCCTTGCTCCCTACTTGGCTGCTGGGCTTCCGCGTGCGACATGTCATCACGAAACTGAGCTGAACTCTGAAACGCTCTTGGCTAGTGTGGCGCTGCTTGCTGTCACCAGCTCTCCATGTCGCACCACTTTTGAAAAGGACATGCCCACTCGCTCCGTGTTGCTCCACGTTGCCTTGCTCGCTCATGGTCATTGTGTTTCGCGCTCACTGCCTCCATGACCCTCCCCTTGCCTGCATTTAGCGCTCGCTCCCTGTGGATCGTGCAGCGCAGAATGACTGCCATCAAGTAAGCTGGAGCTGATCAATGACAACAAACGGCGAAGGCTATTCACAGATATCGTGCAAAGACTAGACCATTATGAAATCATTGGGACGAATGCACATATTGGTGTCCCTCCCTGTTTGCTATGGGCCTTGGATGAGACTGCGCTGCAGTACTGCCCAAAAGAAAGGAGAACGCAGGTAGCGGACCAGTCCGAGCAAGTCTACCTGAGGAAGAGCAACGACAGCATGCGGTTGACATCAACACCCTGTGTCAGCCCAAGTGGTGAAGTCGTCTGCATGCAGATCATTGCAAGAGGGAAGACACCTTGGTTGCACGCCAACATTCGACCAGGTGGCCTACTGCATGATGCAGTGTACCAAGAGCACAGTGAAACAAAGGCCCAAACTGGAGCTACTTTTGAGCGTCTCCCGAGGACGTTGGCAGAGAAGGCACACGACATCCGTCAACACCTTGACATACCAGAAGACTTGCCAAAGGTCTTCATCATGGAGTCGGTTGCCTCCCACAGTCAAGAAGCCCTCACACCTATCAAAGGGCATCTGCATCAATTCAAGAACCACCCTGAGAAAGATGTCCTTGATTAGTGCCCTAATAGTTCTAATGAAACCCTGCAGGTTTTGATGTTGGAAAACCAAACCAAAGCAGCAACTAGAGCAACAACAGGATGTGGATCGAATCAATGAAAAGTTTTGAAATCCAGTGTGACACAGAAGCGCTGCGAATAGACAAAGCAGGCTTAAGTACAAAGATTCAATCACAAATGGATAAAACAAATGATTTTTATGTGAAAATTGGTATGACTCCTGCTTCCCAATTCACATCAAGCACTTGAGGTGCACTCTTTTGGATGAAATGGATTTCGTTAGGAATGTCAGGCACAGGAGTTAAGCCAGGGACAGAATATGACTTGGCTAAGCAACTGAATTCAGAAACAATTAGAAAGGTAGAACCACAATAAGTGGTAGTACCAGTTGAGTATAGGGGTCTTGGGGTGGAGGACCACTAGGCTTAACCTCCAAGGCATTAGGCATGAAATGCCTACTTCACTTCGGTATAACCTCCATGAAGGAAGATACCTCTGCTCAGTTGAGTGGTAGGGGTGGACGTCATTAGGGGCTAGGGTTATAACCCTAGTTACTATGAGAAAGTGTACTTTAAGCTCTAAAGGAGAACAAAAAATGCTTAAGTAAGTCTTCGCATCAACAAAAGGGTTTTAAGGGTGGCTTGGCCTGGATCAGGCCCTCCAAGAAAGACATGGCAGTGACTTTTTCTCACTCCCTCCTGGAGTACTAATTGATCAAGCTGGTAGGACGAAAGAAAAAGGCTGAAATGTCCCCAAAACTACCTCAGAAAATGCATACAACCAACCAAAACCATTCCCATCAGTTCCCAGAAGCCTTTCACACTGTAGGTACCCTCGAAAAACAGTGTAATGTACCGCGAATGATGTCCCTTCGATGGGGCATTCCTCAAAGGTTGCCAGCGTGCGACGAAAGCTTTTGGTACAAATTTGGGGGTAGTGGGGTTTGAACCCAGGACTCCCTCCCTAGAACACACATGCTTGCCCACTAAGGTACAGTCGAACGCTGTAAAGCGGACGGCTATCACTGTATAAACAGCGTTTCACTAAACGTCCTGACCAAGCTCAAGGACTGAGCAATACTCCCAATGGAGGACACATATCTCCAGGATCTGAAAAAAAAAGAAAATGGAACCAACAGGGAGTGATTCCTGTGGTTTAGCGAAAGGGCTAGCGATTTAAGAATTCAAATCGCTGAAAATTCACGAAACGACGTTAGAAATTGTAAATTTTAGACCAAAACCTAAAGTCGCAGACAAGCGCAACAGGGGCGGACTCAAAAGAAAGGGTTGCGCAAGCCTAAACGGCTCCAGAAAAAGAAGGTATGAGCCGTAGTTTTTAAAGTTTTAAAAGAAACTTCTGCACGGTTGCATCAATAATTTTGTAAACTTTGATAAAAGGTATTGAACAGAAACTCACACCACAGAGCAAGTGGTCCACCCACCTCTCAGGTATGTTAGTGTCATGTCACACGCATGCCTGCGTTCGTGTTGGTTGCTTCGTTAAAACGTTAGGGTTGTCACCGGTGTGTTCATTGTGGGTTCGCCTGCTCACTTTCTTTCCTCTGCAGAGGTCAAAACTGAGACGAAAGGTATGCGAATGGGGCACGCAGCGCGCACGTAGGGTTAGCGTATGCGCTGTGCTCGCCATGCATGTGCCTAATTCAGGCAGTCACACGTTGTGTCGTTTTCACTGTGCCCGAATCCACCTTTCTCTTCTCTTCACAGGTCACAAAAGAAAGTGCTTGCTCGTGTTTGTGTTGCCGCACCGTGAAAATATGGTTGTCTAAAACGCTTAGGCTTGTTTTGCTCTGTGCAGTGCGCCATTCGATCTCCTTTTTCTGCAGGAAACAAGATAAGAAACGCATGCATGACACACAGTGCATTAATGGATTAGGGTTGTTTATAATTCGCCGTAGGATTCTTCAAACGCTTAGAGTTGTTTTGCGTTCGTGTTACCTTCGGTATTCACATGATGCGTGGTGAGTAAGGTAGGTAAGCTCAGGGGGAGCTCACCTCCTGGTTGAGTCACGTTACGATTTGTTTGCTGTGGGTTAGTTTAGGTTAAACAAAGTGAGATTGAGAGACCTGTGCATACCCGTGCATGCATATGGCTCATTAAAGGGTAGGCCCCGCGTGTTGCGCACAGTACAACTCTTGTTTGTGTTACCGGGGCGCTCCACCCTACATTCTTTAAGAGAACAGGTGGAGTTACTTAAGCTTGCTTGCTTGTAACAGGGTACGAGGACAGCGTATTATAGGGCAGCCTAAGAAGCGTATGATACGTGGAGGTTGTCTTGGTTCCTCAGCCACTTACCCTGTTCATTTGCCTTTGCTTTACAGGTGGGCAGGTAAGGGTGATTGGGGCAGATCCTTGCCGCGCTAAAACATGCCGCGCAGATCACAACAAAAGAACTGTGCCTCAGCCTGGAGTGGCGAGGGCGGTCCGACTTGTTCAACATACACGCTGTGCACGCAAAAAGAGCACTCCTTTCCTCCAAGCCCTCACTGGGAAACACGTACCTGCGTCCCTGTTAGGCCACAGTTGCTTAGTAGTGCTGTGTTCTCTTGTTTTTTCACAGGAGGGTCAATGGGGCCCGAGATCCCATTGTCATGAACACCCAGTAGCGTGTGTAGGTGTTAGGGTCAGCAAGCCTGGCAGGTGATGAGTGCAGGTGCTGAGTGCTCACCCTGCCTTTGAAGGCTGGTGCTGGCGTTAGTGAGTGTAGTGTAGTGGTGCCTCCTGTCCGGCGTGTTTTTCCACGTGGGCAGGGGAGTGTGTTAGCTTTTGGCCTTTAGAAAAATGTGCGTTTTGTATGCCCCTAGCACACTTGGCCACCCCTCCTCTCTAGTAGGTAGGGCTTTTGCCGTCTTCCCCCAAGAATAGGCGCCAGCACAGAAGCTGGGCGCCAGAGGAGTGGTAATAGTGAAGCGGTACCGAGAACCTATGGCCCATGGCCCGGAGGCATGTGAGCCGTCACACCCGTGCGGAAGCCACACCGGTGTGTCAGCGGGATATCCCTGTTCTCTAATCCGCGAAATCTGAATTATGTTTTCTAACCATTAAATCGATGTAGATAAACCATAATTTTATTGTCTTGGTCGATTTTCGGTCGGAAATCGGTGAAATACCCGATTTCTACCGCGATTTCTAATTGTCGTGAAATCGCCGCTTGTTGTCGCCTGCTCGCGCGCCTTCATCGCTTCTCCGTGGCGAGTTTTGTGATGCATTTTTCTCGAGTACCTTTGAGGTTCTAAAAGAAATCAAGGGCTGGATCCAGAGGGTTTTTCTTGTACTTTCATGTGGTGTGTTCACCAGAATGTTTTGCCATTGCGTCAGAGAGAAAATTAGCGCGCAAGCTCCTCTGTCAATCGCTCGAATTCATGGTTCTCAAGGACCATGAGTTCCGACAGAACCCTACATTCCCCCCCTATGCCTTCCATCCATGCCTCTTTCACATGGGCATATCACTTTGAATAGGGAAGAGGGCAATAGGGATGTTTTAGGCAGCCTATGGGTTTCGCAAACCCAAGTCGTTTGCGTGCGCAAACGCTAACTTGGTGGCCTTGTGAGCATGAACATTAAAGCCCGAACACGATGCTCACAAGACCAAGAGCCCACGGTCATTTTTGATTTTCGAGCTAACTCAACGATGGCTCCACGCAATTCAATGCGTACCAAAACTCTATTTTCGAAAAAGGGCAAGTTTTGGTCGAAAATTAGGCCAAAATGGCCAATCCCCCGAGGCTCGTACTCGAGACCTATGGGGAGTTGAGCCTTGAACTAAAGCAATATGTAAAGTAGAGACCATGAACACCATCGTGGATGGCTTGGTTGATTTTTGCAACCATATCTTCTATTTCATATAATGTCGCCTTGTGAGCACGCGTGCCATACTGCCTCCTTGTACACGCGCTCATATGCAAGCACTAATTACATGAGTGGGCGGGGACGATCTAACCATAGTGGGCATATTTGAGAGCACCTACTACGGGCCTACTCCAAAAATGTTTGCTCATATTTTTGTTCCTCAATGACCCGAGGATATGTACATATCAATATCGCCGATGTATGCACCTTTTCGCATAAATAGTGTGCTTCAGGGATTGAGGTGTTAAAAATGTCCATTATGCTTTGAACCTCAACCCTTGTTGCATCCATGCCAAAGCCCGAGGCTCCTTTCTCTTGTCATACGGAGATACGATTTTTCGAGTGACCACTTTTGGGTGAATTTTGGCCGTTTTGCCCAGAATGGCCACAAACCCCTTCTCCCCCTGATTTCACCCCCGAGGTTGCGGGGGCCACTTGACCAAGCGTAAGGGCGATTCGGAGAGGGCACATAAACCCGCCTCGAATGGGGTGTTTCCCCATGTGGCCTCTCCTCTCGAAGGGAGAGTTGTGAGTCACCCAGTTTGGGATATGTTGCCATTCTGCCCCATTTGTGTGTCACTTTCCCTCCAATGGGGAAAATAGCTAAAGGCGACCATGAGGGTTGGCAAGCGACATATAACGGGACTCAGGTCTCATGTGTCTATAGCATCTTTGATTGAAAGAATCCTCGCCGTGGCCATGGAGATAGGGAATCATGAGTGCGGGCCATTTTGGCCAAATTTCACTGTTTTTGCCATTGTATGCCATATTGGAACTACCATATCTCCATGGGGCAAGGGACCTAGCCAAAAAGAAAGGCAATTATTGTAGCATATGACCAAGTGTTATGGCTTCGAACAGCAGCAGCGCAACGGCGCAGCGCAACAGCGCGCAAATCGCAAGTCGCAGTCGCAATCGCGCTGACAGTCTGTGAATAATAAAGAAGCATCGAATGCCAACTGTGAATGAGCGCTGTAAGATACTTCGATCTTTGAACAGGGTTTATGTCTTCCAGATTGTGTTATTATTGGTGCCCCGTCTAAAGATCCTGCGAGGTTTGTCGATTGGGATTTTGGATTTCGGATTTTGAGAAACAAAGAGGCACAGGAGTGCAGTCGAGTTCCCAAGAAACAAACCACAACAAGTGGTAGCCAGCTAGGTGGCGGGGAGGATCAATCTTCGAGATCAATCTTCGACGCCGCAACGCCGTCAACTTGATTTTGTTTCGAAGTGATTCACCCTTGCATCACGAATTTTCGACCTCGTTAGAGAAGTTCATCGCAGAGCGCATCGCTAGTCGAGAAAGCGAGTGGTTTCCATGTCTCTCTCGTGATCTTCACAGCTGTTCGCAGAAGCTTGCGGATACTCAAGCCAAAGTTATCGAATTGGAACAACGCATCGATGTATTGCAGGCAACAGCAGCAAGTGCTACAGCAGCAACTGGCCAGCGCATCGATACCTTGCAGTCCTCGACGGAAAATGCAACTCAAGCTGCTGCAAATGATCTTCGACGCGTAGAACATGAATTGTCGCAATGTTACGCTCTTCTCAACGAATTTGTACGAACCTCGAGTCCACCACCTCCGAACAACATCCAGTTTCCGCAACCACAACAACAACAGTTTCCGCAACCACCGTCTTCTTCGAATTCGAACCAACCTCACCCTCCACAACAACCACTCCCACAGCGGCCTACCTTCGAACCACTACCCCAGTTCTTAGTTCAACGTGCTCCTTCGCAGGAGATTTTGGGACGCCGCGTCGAGCGCCTGAACAAACTGGTCAAGAGGTTCACGGGTAAACCTGGATGTGGAGAATTTGGAACATGGAAAGAAGATCTATTACGAGCCTTCACTTTGTCGGACATCACCTCACCCGTCGATCAGGCAGCAACGATGTCATTCCTCCTCGATGGTGATGCCGCTGAGTACTATCATAGCCTGACGAAAGTTGTACAGGACGACTGGTTCGAGCTCATGCGTGTGTTAGGCCAGCGTTTCGACTGCATATCCCATGAGCCAGTGTATTTGTCGAGAATGTTGAGCTTGAAAGAGAGCGAGTTTCCCCGACATGCAGATTACGTTCGAGAATTTCGTACATGCGTTATCACGTCGAAGGTCAACACGAATGAACTCCAGATGGGTTACCTCGTCAGCTCTCGATTTGTTGAAGGGTTGTCGAATGACGCTGTGCGCCGGCAGTACATCGTTGAAGTCCGTTCGAGATGGCGTTCTAATAATCCATTTGGATTCGATACCTTGGTAGAGACCATCGCGGAAGCCTACATTGCGGCTGGGTATCAACTGGAAGAAGTACAGAACGCATCGAGAACGACATCAGATCACACCCTGGGTCCTGCAGTGTCGAGACCCCTGCCTATGATGGTCCCACCTACTTCGACTTCCGCGTTTCGATCGAACCCTATGCCAACGCCACACGTCACACCGATGCCGACCCAAGCTGCGGCGCCCACGGCTTCGACCGTGGCAGAGCCGATGAATCTCGATACAATTGCCAAGCTTCGAGAAGAGTTACATGCCTACATTGGTGAACGGTTCGGACGTCAACATGGCGGACGCCAAGATGGTCGAGAAAGCAGACGTTGCTACAACTGTGGCGAACAAGGACACTTGGCCCGCGACTGTCCAAATGGGTCGACCGCCATCCCGAGGACGAGAACGCCGGGAATCACGGTCGAACACACAAAAACGAGATCAAAGTCGAGACAGCAAGGGACGGTTTCGATCCCGCTCCAAGACCAGAGAAAGGCCTACAACGGCATAGAAAACAATTCCGAAGACCTGGTGGTGGACGTCCTCGAGAAGAGCTGAACACCACCACCAGCACCAATAAACCCGAAAAGAATTCGACGCTTGGAAGTGTCACTGTCGAAGGAACCGAACCTGAGCATGCGTCTCTGTTCACGGTTCGAGGGCGCATTTGCGCATGTCGTGAAGACTCCTTTGACTCCAGCGTGGAACTGTTGGTCGACTGTGGAGCGACTAGTGACTTTATGTCGATGCAAACAGCAAAGAGGGCGCGAAACCCCCTCTATAAACTGAGAAACCCTGGACATGTCTTGACAGCAGGAGGTGTCCAAGTCGAAGTACGGTACTACACGCGAGCTTATGTTCGAGTTGGAGAGCTTGTATTTCGTCATCACTTCAAGGTCTTGGAGATTTTGCCGGATGTAGTGCTTGGACTACCATGGCTTCGAAGCTACAATCCAACTGTCAACTGGAAGGAGCGATACGCCGACATCCAACATGGTTCGATTTCGTACCGGTTGTCTTTTGGCGAATCACGACATTCCACCCAGCTACAGTTTCAAGCAGCTTCAAAGCTCGACCTTCTTTCGATACTTTCATCCAGTTCCTCGAAAGCGAGTCCGGTTGGGAATCCTACCCCACATGCCAACGAACACCCTGACCTACACTCGTCGACACACGTTCAGCGCAGTACTGACACGTACGATGAGTCCGAAACGGAAGATGGTATCACCGATGAGGAGTGCAGCGATATGGAGATTGAGTACATTTCGTTGCCGAAACTCAAAAGAGAGATCCGTCGATCTGATCTCACGGGAGATCAAGTATTTCTGTGTTGCATGCCTCGACCAGCAGTGCCGGTCGATGAAATGTATAAGATGCAAGCCAGTGATGACAATGATGACGGGCTTGACCCTGTTCGACGCAAACTACCGAGTCGATTACACAAGTGGGCGGACCTCTACGACCGGGAGAAAGCGGAATATGGAGACCTACCTCCGCATCGACCTGGAAGAGACCATCGAATACGCCTCGATTCGGAGGAAAATCCACCGTGGGTACACCCTTACAAAATGGATCCGAGCCAACTAGATGAACTTCGACGACAATTGGACAAGTTGCATCGATCTGGTCGCATCAGACGATCCTCGAGTCCATACGGAGCGGGTTGCCTACTGGTGAAGAAAGCGAATGGTAAATGGCGTATGTGCGTCGACTACCGAGCGTTGAATACACGAACTGTACGAGATCGATATCCTTTGCCATCGATCCAATCCATCTTGAGTACACTGGGGGGTTCCACCGTATTCTCAAAGATTGACCTTGTTAGTGGGTTCCACCAGATCCGAATTCAAGACGAAGATATCGAGAAAACCGCCTTCAACACACAATTTGGCGCCTTCGAGTGGGTTGTTATGCCCTTTGGCCTCTGCAATGCACCATCGACGTTCCAACGCGTCGTGAATGATGTCCTTCGAGGGCACTTGGGGATCTTTGTATGGGTGTACATTGACGACATCCTCGTCTTCTCGAAGGATGCGGACAAACACCAACGACACCTCGACCTGGTACATGACCTACTCCGTGAGCACCAGCTCTTCCCCTGCATCGATAAATCCACATACTTTCAGAGTCGAGTGCCCTTCTGCGGATACATCATCGACCAAGATGGAGTACACATGGACCCCGAAAAGATCAAGGTCATTCGAGGTTGGCCTCCACCAACTACGGTCCATGAAGTTCGACAGTTCATTGGATTGTGTGGATTTTACCAGCAGTTTGTCGAAGGGTTCCAAGCTGTCGCAGCCCCTCTGACTGCAATGTTTAAGGCAGACTTCGAGTGGGAATGGACAGCCGTCCACCAAGCTTCCTTCGACAAGCTGAAGCAGGCGATGATCAGCGCGACACATCTCAGTGCTATCGACCCCCGACAGCCGTATCACCTGTACACAGACGCTTCGAAAGACTGCGTGGGTGCTACGCTGGCGCAACGATGTGCGCATGGGAAGTACAAGGGAGATCTTCGACCTATTGCCTTCATGTCGCGGAAAATGCAGCCTGCCGAAACTCGATACCCGATTCGAGAACAGGAGTTGTTGGCCATCGTATTAGCCTTGAAACAATAGTTTCACCTACTTCGAGGACCGCAGCAGGTGCACGTGCACACTGACCACGAAAGTCTTCGATATCTCAAGACCTGTGCTCGACCGCTGACACCACGGCAAGCACGATGGTCCCAATTCCTCCAGGAATACAACCTGACGTTGTGGTACGTGCCGGGCCTCGAGAAGCCTGCGGCAGATGCCTGCTCTCGTTTAACTTCGCGGCAGTTGATGGAGATTGAAAATGCTACACGGACACGGGCTTTCGCAATTCCCCTGGTCGAAGACTGGGCTTCACCGGAAGGAGAACCTGTCGATGAGTTCCTACATGTACTCGAAGACACATTCTCTCATGACGAGGTGTGGCCCCAGCCGTACGACCACCCGTACGTTTCACTACGAAGCGGACGCTCCGTGGGGAAGGAACTTGACGCAGATGAGATTGCGGAACCAGCCCTCCAATTCGACACCGAACCTGCCGTCGAGCCGGAGGACCTAGAGCCGCGAATGTCGAGCGCGACAACTGCGGAGCCGGAGGACCTGAGACTGGATCCAGCACCATCGGACGAGATCATGGCTGAGAACTCACACCAACCAAACATGCATCTCGATGAGGCTGGCAATGAGCCAGACACGTCTACTGACACCGACGAGCTCCCCGATGTAAGCATGGATCGCCCCCTTCGAGTCACCTTTGGCAATGAACTTCGATACGCACCGACCATGGCGGAACTGATTCGCTGTCGACGTCACCGTGATGGCACGTTGCAATCGGTTCCCTTGCCGAAAGTTGGGTCGAACACGCCGTACCGTTTGGGTCTTAAGGGTACACACCGCCGAGTACATCGACATTATCAGTGCAAAGACTTGACTTCGACAGCTGTGTGGGCGACAGCCTATCAGGAGGACCCCGGACGAAACACATCTACGATGTCGCAATTCGAAGCCTTGCGGCACGACACCAGCTTCGAGATGCCAAGTTGTCCTTCGATGATGGCAAATTCTTCCATTTGTCGATGATGGGCAAACGTGTGCTTGTCCCCCGAATGCTGGTTACGTCGATTGTGGCTATGTATCACGAGTCGGAGTTCTATGGCCACTCAGGAGTCCTTCGAACCATGGCCCTGATTAAGCGCGACTATGTATGTTCACACCTACGACACTATGTCGAGCGATGCATACTAAGTTGCGATGTCTGTCAAGCGGCGAAATCAAGACGAGCCGACACCGCCAGAGTCCCAAGACCCTTGCCGGTGCCCGACACCAAATGGCACAGTGTGTCCATCCATTGGGTTTCGGGATTGCCGCCAACCACAAGGGGCCATGATGCAGTCATGACTGTAGTCGACCGACTCTCCAAGCGTGGAATGTTCATCCCTTGTCGCAAGGATATGACAGCCGACGACCTCATCTATGTGTTCCTACGTGAGGTTATTCGATTGAAAGGATGCCCTCGACAAATTGTTTCTGACCGAGACAAGCTGTTCGAGTCTCAGGCGTGGAAGGAGTTGGCCCAGCGCTTCAAGATTGAGATGCATCAAACAGTGGCCAACCGCCCTCGAGGCAATGGCCTGGCGGAGCGCAGCAATCAGTCCATCCTCCAGCGCCTGCGTACACACGGCATCTTCGGCAACAACGAGTGGGATGTCGACCTCCTGTTCGCCGAAATCTAGTTCAACAACCTGACATCCAATAGTCTTCGACTATCCCCGTTCGAGATAGATGAAGGATGAACACCCCATTTTCCATTGGATTTTCCCCGAATGACTTCTCATGCACATGAACCATCGACCGTGAAAGATTACATGCAACGAGCGGAACGTACCTTCGATTCTGTGCGTGCAATGCTTGCCGAGGAACGTCGACGCCAGATGCATGTGGTCCTGCAAAATGGACCGACACGTTCGAGTGCCTGAAGTCGGTGAACGATGGTGGGTGTTGGTGCCTGAATATCGACATAAAGGGAAACTCGATGTTGTCTGGGGCGGCCCTTACAAAATACCCGAGGTACTGAACAAGGGCGAGTATGTCAAACTGGACATCCCTGCCCCCTTCGATGGGTTGCGAGTTTTCAATCGAGACAGCATAAAACCCTACGTCCATCGAGAGGGACAGCCGGTGTGGGAGTTTCCGATGCCCCCTGTCAAAACTGGAGAATCTCCTCGACTTGTCAACATTGTGGCTAGACGTCGAGTGGGATCTAAAAAGCGCCGCACATTCCTGTACCGTTGTGAATGGGATGACGACACATGGTCCTGGGAGTCGAGCAAGGCTCTAGAGGAGGATCCTGTGTACCTTGAGTTCCTTCGACTCCACCCTGAGTAACTGAGTAACACCCTTACTCTTCTTTGCAGCGTGGTTTTTCGAAAAACTCATGCGAGGTTCCGGGTCGAACACCGGAGCCTCTGCCTATGGTACTACATCCCGGATGCCCCGAGCTTCCTCTCGACCTCCGCCTTCTCGAGCGACATCGTCGAACGTCATCGATGTTGACGCTATCGAACCCCCAGCGAGGACGACTTCAACTGGCCGCTGCTTGTCGGTAGCATCAGCGCCAACTAGTCCGAATCGACCTCTCGATCCATTCGAACCGCCGCACTACAGCCAGTCGGCATATGCTGGGAGCTCGAAAGGAAAAGGAGGCCCGTCGAAAGGAGGCAAGGGAGGTGTGTTCCCTCGCGGGAAATTTGCCGGAATAGCGCCGAGTTGACAAACCATCATAACAGGAGGCGCCGAAGGCTTGGAAGTGCTCGAGATAGCCCTGGCCAGCTTGCCTGTTCTGGAACCGACGAAGGGAGGGACTCCACCCGACATGCCGCCGGAACTCTGTAAGCTGTACGGGCCCCCTCCCCCGGTCCGTGCAGAATACTTTCGAGAGCGGTGCTCAAGCCCTGACTGGTTCGATTCTGATGATGAGGATCTTGCTTGCTACACGGGGTACGACGACTGATCTTCCTTCTTCTGTTCAGCGCCCGGATGGGTCGACAGTTCTTGGACATGGAGGCCGAACACCTGGACATCGAGGTCATCCAGAGAGGATCCGGGTACCGGAGAGCCGAAAGTCGAAGATGACTGGGTCGACCGATCCTGGCATTCGAATGCCCCGAAAACACAAGCTTGTACTCGAACGAACCAATCCGACTCCTACTACCACGACGCCGACTCCTATTACCACGACGATGACTACAACTACGACGCTGAACCCTGGCCACTCGAGTCCTACGACGAAGCAGAATATCCTTACGAGCCCGCGCGGTCGACAGCACCACCCAGCTACGATTCTGTGCCGGTGCCGGAGTCGAAATGGCAGCCCTACAACATGCCGCAGTACAATCATGAAATCGAGACCATCGACGAACTTCGACACTTGGGAACGTTCGGATTGAAGCCACCCTATCGATTTGGGGCACATGAAGATGATCCGATGAAGACGGAGTACACTAAGCTCGAACCATCGGTACTCACTATTGCGTCGAGTACCATGGCTGGTCTTCGAAAGCCGCACACGTTCCTGAGCGAGAAACACTATGAAGTCGTGTCGAACGCAAATGCCGCCATTGTCGAGTTGGGCAAGACCATCTGCATCGACAGTTGGGGTCGAACCGCACCATTCCCGTACGAATTGGCTCGAAGTGCCCCTGACACGTCTTCCGATGAGCATGGAAATCTTGGTGGTAAGCCAGGATACCAATGGTATACGAAAATCGAAGTGGCTTGTCCAAACTTTCGAACGGCCCTCATGAAATGGCGACATTATGATGAAGAGCTCGATTATGGATTCCGACAAGACCTGGCAGAACATACCCTGCTGAGTCAAATTGCTCGACTCAACCGCATGCATCGAGAGATCTCGGGTATCGACGACCTGATAAACGTTGCGGATGGGATCGACCTGATCTTCAAGTATCGACGCTTCTGGACCCACGAAAGGATGAGACGAGAAGCTCCCGTTGCCGTTTCGATTATGGGAGTTATCCTTGATCTTCAAAAGGTTTGCCAGGCGAACGACTGGCTCTTCGAAGATCGAGCCCCCTTCCTTGCGTACAAAGTCGATTTGCTTCTTCGCCGACACCAACTGCGCGGCCTTCGAGGCACCTCTCGACTTGGGTATAAACGATATGGGTGTGCTCCACATCGAACACAGGACCTTGCGGTCCAGCTCCAGGAATACTTTCGACTCGGAGAACAGATCGAACCCTACGCGTACAACGCCGTCGCACCAGGCGCCCCCATCGACCTTGTCCAGTTGGCGACGATCTACCAGACTGGACCCGGACGACTCGGGTACCACGACTTCGATAGGGCAATGCGACGAGTTGCTGCCCTTCACTCATCGAATGAAGAGTATGTCAATCTTTTCCCTTTTGTGGATGCCCCCGATTTGGTTCGACGCCTGGGTACCTCGACATACCTCATGTCCCCCTTCGAGGCCGGATACCAAGATGGACAACGTTGGCGTCGGACGGTCAAGTTTCGAAGGGACGTCTATGCTGACGAACGGGAGGAGATCGAGAAAACTGACTCGCCTGCGAGCGACCCGTTCCACCCGGACCCCCTCGATCACCGGTTCTTGTCGATGGAGTCGAATGCCTATCAGCACCACTTCGACATTCCGTTCTTCAAGTACCTCACGCCGATCCACGAAGACTTTAAGGCTGCACATCGACGCAAGGTCATCTGCCGAGACCAATTCCTCGAAGCGGTCATTGTCGACACGGCTTCGAGCCTTGTGACTGCAGAAGCGGTTCGATTCGCTCTGCAGAGTTCCCTCGCTGACGGCCACTATGTCCATCAACACCTCGGTCGACTCCAAGAAGAAGGTTCTCGAACCGACACGCTTGAGATCATCGACCGATATGCCCTCGGCCCTGAGAAGGACGACATCAGCGCCGTCATTGTCGTACGACGACTTTCGATTGCCGACACGCCGTGGTGGCGAGTCGATACGGGAACTGGTCAGTTCTACCACAGCATGGCTGCTGGTACTGGTTCGAAGGAAACATATCGGTGGTCTACTGGTCGACATGACGGATACTCCTTCGAGGTCACCAATCGGGCCGATCTGTGGAGTGAGGACGTTTGGAAACCGTCGAGCCTCTGGGACTTCTATTCGACCAGGGCACAAACACTGGGACCTGGACAATCTCGAGCGCTTGCCCGTGAACATGTCTTCGTATTCCATTACAAGTGCCCCGTCGACGACCGACCTGGTGATCCCAACCTTCGATTGCTGAACCATCGATCTGGTATCCTGATTCAGAAGCGTGTCCTCGACAGTGATATCCGTCGACACTATACGGGTCATGACACCTTCAAGTTCATGGCTGGCGTCGAGACACTAAAGGAAGTGCATGAACTATGTCGACTTCCCGTGGATCGTTCGTACACGTTCACGTGGGGCACGGACTGCTGATTCGACAGTCTGGATGCCAAGTAATGGCTGATTCGACAGTCTGGATGCCAAGTAATGGCTGATTCGACAGTCTGGATGCCAAGTAATGGCTCATTCGACAGTCTGGATGCCATTAATGGTATCGAATGCCTCCATATGTCCTGTCGAGCTGACAGATGTACAGGCCTGTTGGTCTGCTGAGCATCCAGCTTCGATGTTAACGTATGTTATGGTTCGACGTGCCCACAGCCTTGCTGCGGGTACAGCGCCCGTGCAGTGTGCCTGGCGAGGTTGTCTTCTGCAGCTTCCGCCGAAAGCCGCAGCCGTGGCAAAGTCGAACACGGCTTGTGAATGAGGCGCTGACGACGGGTGTCCCATAACTGCACCTCGGTGTGTGATCTCGACCAGAATGGGTCCACTGTTTCGACCAGGATTGGTCCACTGTTATGCTTCTGTAGCCAGCACATGTCGAGGCCCAAAAAATTTTTTTTCTGTCTGGGCCTGCTCTCATTCGACATTGTGACGCCCGCCCAGGTGAGTGAGACCTCTTCGAGGTCTCAACGGGGGGGTAGTGTTATGGCTTCGAACAGCAGCAGCGCAACAGCGCAGCGCAACAGCGCGCAAATCGCAAGTCGCAGTCGCAATCGCGCTGACAGTCTGTGAATAATAAAGAAGCATCGAATGCCAACTGTGAATGAGCGCTGTAAGATACTTCGATCTTTGAACAGGGTTTATGTCTTCGAGATTGTGTTATTATTGGTGCCCCGTCTAAAGATCCTGCGAGGTTTGTCGATTGGGATTTTGGATTTCGGATTTTGAGAAACAAAGAGGCACAGGAGTGCAGTCGAGTTCCCAAGAAACAAACCACAACACAAGGGTTGGACACCATGCAGTTTGGTATTTACTCCTTAGGCTCATTCGGAGTTATTTAACTTTTGGTGCGATCCCTGATCCCCCCCTTTGCACCGCATGCTGATTTCTGCCCCATCCGTGAGTTCATCCCCCCGGTGAACAGTAAGCAACCAGTGTGACAGCAAGCCATAGCCCAGGGCATGGGACCAAAGAGGATATCAAGGGTCGTGAATCAAGGCTTGGCGCGACAGAATTGCCAACGTTTCCTACCCTGGCCGGTCGCCCGAGATGGCCGATTTTGCCATTTTGGCATTTGCCGACCCAGTTTGGTTCATCGCCACGCCGAGGCAGATGGAGATCCTTGGGAGCCAAGTACATGTGAGTCTCAGTTGGACTCCCAGTGGATGGCATATGGAATGGCGAATCAGATCTCCAAGCCAGTGTGGAGATATACCATTGAGGACACCCCCGATTTTGGCTCATTTTGAGCAGCCAAAATGACCCCCTTTTGGGACCCCAATTTCACCCCCCCCCCGTGTGGTCAATTGGCGGCACCATATCTCTGTGCCCATGTGACACCCGGACCTAATTTCAGGTCATGCACTCAGATGTAGGTCCTAGGTCCCGGCTCCTATCCTGTGGGTCATTTGTGTTGCCCTGACCGGGCGGGCCACTCGTGGGAATGACGCCAATTTTGGTCATTTTGGCATCATGACCCCATTTGTCGAACCCGTGGTGCCCTGATGCTGGGGCTTCAGGGGTAACCAGGTTGGGTGAGGGCTCCAGAAGGCTTGTACTCGAAGGGCATAGGGTCAATTGCCTCGTTCCTACCTCTGGCGGGTCCGGACTAGGGGTCAATTCTGGAGTTTTTCGAGCTAACATCAGTCTGGGTGAAACAGCCCATTTTCAGCTACCAACTCCTAGGGGATAATGGCGGGGCCTTCTCTCCGGCTCAGAGGGGAGTTGGGACCTGCCGTGTGGGGAGCATGGGGAGCTACTGTCGGTTGGCCTTGGAGCACCTTGGTTCACAGGAGCTCGCCTGTGGCTGGGCGAAACACCCTCCGGTATTGGCAGGGTTTCAGGGTCCCGACTGAGTAGATCATGGGTTGTGTTTGAGCCCCCGCCCCTGCCAGCCACTGAGACGGTCGGACCTGGGATTGGAATATTAGTTTGGACTGAGTGTCTATTGTTCTCTGATGCCCTTACCCAAGTTTAGTGTTAACCCCATGTGTACATATCCTGATGTGTTGCTGTACATACTTTTGTTCCCTTGTTTCAGAGTGGCAAGGATCCTGAAACGCTTTGTCACATGACACGAGCATGAGGATGCCCTTGTGAGCGCAGTGCTTTGCCTCCTTGCTTGCTTGTGCGTGTCCGCCGCAGCGTCCCGTGGCCAGGCCCCCGACGGGAAAGCGTCAAAAGCGTTTCACCGCCGCGGGGTTACTCATCCCTCGCGTGCCACTCGGGGCCACCTGAAACCCGAGCACCACGGGCTTTGCAGCGCCGCCCGGAGCATCGCCCTGAGCGTCAGCAACAGCGCCGAGTCCGTGAAGGAGGTGTAGCGACCGGAACTCCGACATCAGCGAGTTCCTTTGGCCGACCAGTACCGGCAGCACTCCCAGCTGCATCACCCACCTCCACAACCACCATCGGGCGTCTGGGTCCCGGCCCTGTAGATAGAGTGGACCGCAACAACCGCTTCAACAGCCACCCCGTGGACTAGTCCACCGAGGGGAACGAGTGCCGATGGTGAACTTGCAGGAGGCGGGCAAGAAGTGGCCACTGCTCCACCCTCATGCTGTGTGCCTACTGCGTGAGCTGGTATGGGGGCAGCACTACCGCCACAGCAACCCCCAGTGCGAAGGCGGCATGCCCGGGAGCTTCGAGCTCCGCAAGGATATGGGCGCCGACCGCCTGCAGGCAGTGGAAGACTGGCTGCGGGTGGAAGGATACTCCTACCGCTTCGGCCAGAAGCGCTGGAGGGTCTGGACCCGCCCGGACAGGCCCGGCGAAGGGCTGCGCCCCGACGAGATTGATGAGGACAAGAACCCCATCGAGTACCCGTCGGGCGCCACGATCAACGTCTCTATATGGGACATGATCGAGAAGAAGTTCCCAGTACCGGGGAACGAGCGTACGCTGCAGGGCAGCAACAGCAGCGCGTCCCCTGGGGAGGAGAAGCAATCCGCCGGGGACAAGAAGCGGGACAAGAAATGGCGGGAGTACCAGGAATCCCTGGCCGCCAAAGCCGCCCAAGCCGCGGAGAACGAGACCAAGGGCGGAACCCCAGCCCCAAGCCCCCAACGGGCCAGTGGCGGTCACCATCCCGGCCACACCACCCTTGGCGACTTCCTTGAGGTCGCCAACAAGGCAGAGGGCAAGCCCCGTCAGCTGCACCTGAGGAAGTCAGGCCCCAGCAGCGACGTGGAGTCCGCCCACTGTGGGAGGAGGCCCGCCAACCAGGCCAGCTCAAACAGCAGCATCGCTCCCGACCAAAGGGACGTGGCCCGCGCCTGCGAGCGCGCCTGTGGGGTGCCCTGCAACCTTCAGGTTGCCCGGCAACGGGCCACGCAGCAGAACGCTGCCGTGGAGGGCGCCGTCGGCATCGCCCAGGAGGAGGCTGCAGATTGGGGCAGAGGCATGGCCTCCCATGCCTCGACCGTGGCGGCCATTGTGTCTGGACTCACGAGTGCAGCCGCCCAGGAGGCAGCGACTGCCCGGGTCAGGGGTGACGTGGCGGCAGCCGCCCAGGAAGCCCGCCTGGCCCAGGTGGCAATTGTCCGTAAGGAGGCCGAGGTGAAAGCGCTAGAAGAGGCGCTTGCCCGAGAGAGGTCAAGGAAGGAGGCGGAGGACAGGGCCCACACCGAGGCAACGGCCAAGGCCCAAGCGGACGCCGCCAGAAAGGACGCCATTGAGGCCGCGCGACCGAAGGTCGCTGAGGGTAGGGCCAAGACGGAGGCGGAGCTGGCAGCGTTGGAAGCTGAGAAGGCTCGGCTGCAGCGGACTCGGGAAGCCGAGGCTGCCCGTGCCCGAGAGGAGGCCGAAAGGCAAGCTGCCGCAGCCAGGGCCGCCGCAATGGAGGAGGCGGAGGCCAAGCTTCAGCGCGAGACACCCCCGGGAGGATCCAGAGTGGAGACCCTTCGAAAGCTCTTCGAAGGGGACGCCTCCTCCAAGATGACGCTGGATCTCGAGGAGGTCCACACGGGCAGCAGTGGGGACAGTGGCCCCACTGCCTACCGACGAAGGAGGGGTAAGGGGAAGACCCCCGAGAGGACACTGAGGCCAGCGGGCAGACACCCCCACGACTCCGCCCCCTTCTTCACCGCCAGCGACGGGGATGGACGAGACCGCCGACATCGCTGAGGAGTGGCTGGAGGAGGAGGCGGAGATGTCCCCATGGAGTCGGAGGGTGAGGGTGAGAATCTCCCTCCTCCCTACCGGAGCTCGGAGTCCACTGAGTGCGAGACCGAGACGGCTGGGTGGGGCGACATGGACGAGGATGATGACATGGACGTCGGCTACACGGAGAAGCCCCGATCCTCGGACCCACCGAAGGGACCCAGCTGAGGCCCACCGCGACCCCCTAGCGGAGGACCACCAGGTGGACCCCGCAGAGGCGGACCTCCGGGCGGGGGAGGACCCCCTGGACCGGGCGGACCCGGCGGAGGCCCTCCTGGAGGACCCCCTGGGGACCCTGACGGCCCACAAGAGGAGGGTGACCCGGGAGCCACTTGGCGGTGGATCGTTCACCTCCGCAGGAGGGTCCAGACCCTCGAGCGTGAGGTAGACACGGGCAAGAGTGAGATGATCCGCATCGCCAGGGTCGCCGCTGGCGCACAGAAGGAGCTGGACATCGCCAAGACGGAGATGGTCAAGATTGCCAAGGTCGCCACCGCTGCACAGAGGGAGCTGGACATCGCCAGGGGCGAGACCAGGCTGCTGAACAACGTCATCAACGGCCTGCAGGAGAGATTGGACGAGCTGGAAGGCCGTGGGAGCGTCGGCAGCGACCACCCACCACTGGAGTCCGGCTAGTCGGACGACAGCTGGGGACCTGGACCAGGTCCAGGCAGAGCCCGCGCCCCCGGAGGAGCCCCTAGGAGTCGCCCCAGCACCAGTGCCCCCTCTCTCAGCGCCCCCCCTCATCACAGCGCGGGCTGCCGTGACGAGCGTATGCCGCCCAGCAGTGGCAGTGAGGATTGGCGTGACGAGTGGCTCAGTGCGGAGTACCACAACCGCCGTGCTCCACCGCGGACACCGGTACGCCCCCGACGCCCCGCACCAGCCCAAGAGCCAATCCCAATGGCTGGTGGGCGATACGGTGGACTCAGAGATGAGGTCCCTGGAGGGGACGTGGAGTAGGATGTCGGCAGAGGCGAGGAAGACCTGGAGGAGTTCGGCATTACCCGGCCGCGTGGTGTACGACGGGAGGCCGCTGAACGCAGCCGCCGGCGCCATGATGAGGAGGCATACATGAAAGGAGTACGTCGTGAACATCCAGGTTCGGCGTACATGGAGGAACCACGGCGTAGCCACATGGATACCGTGGAGGAGATGGAAGTGGCGGCCGTGGGAGTCAGTGGAGGACGCCGATGGGAACCTCGGCCAACCTCGCGGCCGGCGTTCGTGGTCTCTAAGGCCGCGTATGCCGCCGTGTCGGAAGACCTGAAGGACATCAGGCCCCCCATGTACGATGGCAACCCCCTCAACCTCGACCGCTTCTTGGAGAAGCTTGACAATTGGGGGATGACCTTCACTGAAGACATGGATCCCGCAGAGGCGGAGAAATATGTCTTCAAACGGTTCAGGTGGCGCCTGCCGGAGGTGCTCCAAGAGCTATACTTCGTGGCGACCAAGGAGGGGAAAATCAAGACCCTCAAGGAAGCCAAGAAGTGGCTCAACGGCCAGGAGCGGGTGGACGGTCTGCAAGTGGCTGCCAAGGGGTGGAGGGCCATCAAGCTTCAGCATGATGGTCGGGAGATCCGCCTACGGGATTGGCGAGACTTCAGGGGGCAATACACCCTCCTCCGCCGCAACGTGGAGGACTGGAATGAGGGTGACGAGCAGGCCCGCCTGCTCTCCATGCTGCCAGGGGCATGGATCAAGAGAGTCACCAAGGAGGAAGCTAAGAGAGCCAAGTTCAACCACACGTTCAAGATGATGCTCCCCAAGGAGTATCATCCAAAAGTGGTGGCTTAGACAAATAAGCATGTGGCGCGGGATGTCAAGCGGCCAGAGCTGCAGAACGCCCTCCTCATCACCGTCACGGGCGATCGCAAGAAGACCGCGATGTTGCGCCTCGACGAGTGCGACGTGGGGGGCCAGACCCTCCGCCTGCAGGCCATCCCGGCGCGGATGACCTGCGACGAGGTCTTCAAGTGGGTCGGAGAGGTGGTACTCAAAGAGTACAGGAATCTCCACCACATCCCCGGCTTGAAGGCCGGTGACCGTGACGTCAACTATGTTGGCGAAGGGTCTGGCGGGGAATCTGCCATGGACCCAGCGGGAACCGAAGGCGGTGAGGCCCTCGACGATGATGACGATGACGATGTGCCCGCCGAGACAGCCGTTTGTGCCTTCGTAGCCAACAACCTGAACGCGGGGAGCAGCCAGGGAAGCTGGAAGCCCCTGCAGAAGGGTTGGAGGAAGAAGGAGAAAAAGGATCCCCGCCGCATGGGCGACCCTCCGCTGTCCTTTGGGGAGTTCATACGAGCTCACCCTCAGGGCTGTCTCGTGTGTTATGGGAGGAACAAAAGGTTCAACCATGACCACCGGACATGCCCTATCCACAAGGCCGACACGGAGGCCTACAAGAAGGTGCACGGGTCGAAGAAGCGTGCACCCGCGGGCATCTGGGAGACCAAGGTAGAGGTCACCAAGGACAGGCTCTCCAAGCTGATGTCGGTAGGGACCGAGTTGGCCAAGGAGGTCCAGGAGATCAAGAGATCCTGGGTCCCCAAGTCGGACCACAAGAACAAGGACAAGGACAAGAAGGGTAAGAGAGGGGAAAAGAAGAAGAGTGTCAACGAGGTTGATGCAGAGGAGAGTACCCCTGCTACCACAAGCGAAGCCCCTTAGCGGAGCCCCTGCAGCCAAGGGCCCCAGCTAGGGCGGTCGCAGGATGGTGTCCCGGGAAACGTCACACCATCCCATTCGGGGGACAATGAGCACAAAGGGATTGCCGCGGGCGGGAGGCCCGGTCTGGCACCCACGATGAAAGACAGTTGCAGTGGTAGGGTGGGGGCAAGTGAAGGCACGAACCCCTGCATCTGTCCATCCTTCGCGACCAAGAACGTATTTGATGTGCTTCATGATCTTTCTGAGAGTATCGAAGGATCACCCGGACCGCAGCAGGATGCTGCAGATGGGCAGCCTGAGCCCATTGTCCACGACCTGCACCACTCGCTTATTGAGCTTCTGGAACGGCCGGAGACCCTGAGCTTGCACGCCGTGCGCCGTGTGGGGCGTGAGCGGCAGTTGCACCTTAAGGTCCGTGCCTTATGCGGGGAAGTGGAGAAGGTCTTCGACGTGTTGGTCGACACGGGAGCTCAGGTCAGCTTGGTCAAGGCTGGCTTACCTCCGCCAGAGTGCTTGATCGACAGTCGGAAGCCTGTCAGGCTAAAGGTGGCGAACGGCCAGTACATGGTGGGAGGCACGAGGGAAGCAGCCATTGGGCTGCAGTTCGTGAACCACCGTGAGCTGAGCCGCCCAGACCTCGGCAAGGAAATTTCCCTGCAAGGTCGCTTCTACGAGGCCCAGATGGACTGGGACATGATCGGCTGGTTATGGCCTCATGATGGAGACGGACTCCGGCGTTCTCACGGCCCAGGCCTCAATGACCCTGTACCAGGACGACCAGCTCTCGTGGCTTTCGTCACCTGAGCACCATGTGGAGTTCCAATGGATCCACCCGGAACGCAATCAGCTCGAAGTAGCCGCGCTGGGGACTGAGCCAGCTGGGCCAGCAAACGAGGAGTACGGCGTAATGCCGGAAGTGGCGAGTCGAGTGGTTGCGGATCTGGGAGCTTCGGATCTTACCCTCGATGCGTTCTCTTTAGGAACCTCCGCCCATCTTCGGGGTTTGCGTGAAGTACTGGAGCGCCCAGGACTCCGCGTGGAAGAAGCACTGGGGTCCGCATCAGGGTTTGATGTGGATCCATTGCCCCCGATGTGACATTCTAAGGGCGGTATCGAGGATTCAGAAGGACCGCTCCAAGGCAGTGCTGCTCGTCCCTATGGGATGCACCGAGGAGGAAAGCACCCGAGATTGGGTGGTCTCACTGACCAACATGACCTTAAACAAGGTCGTCCTACCCGCTGGCGAGAGTGTCTATCAGGACGCTAAGGGACAGCCCATGCCACCCCAGAGATGGCCAACAGAATTCCACTATGTGGATGGGGGCCTTGAGCAGGCTGACACCACGGACTTCGTGTGTGTCAACCGCATCATAGCGGAGCCATGGCGGCAATGCTTTGCGGTTTCCCCTGTTGACATCGGAGAACCGGAGGACCTCCTCACTGAAGAGGGACTGGACCTAGTTCAGGGGTATATGGATCAGCCCTTTCACGACTGGGGAAGCCAGAGTGAGGGGAAAGGCCAGGACAAAGCCTGGTGGGAGGTGGAATCCATCGTCTCCGGTTCCCCTGATGGGAATACCTTCGTAAGGAGGGTACTGGACCACATGTCCAGCCAGGACGAGCCAATCGGCGGGAACCTGCGCACCTTTGGTGACGTGCTCCCAGGCAAGACCAGAGATGGCCCTTTGGGCCACCTGGGAAGACCAGCAGAGCCGAAACCATGCGGTGACAACCCGCAAGTAAGCTCAGTGGTTCAGGTGCCCAGCAAGGCCAAGGCGGGGTCCGATGAGTGCCCCAAGATCCAGGCATTGAGGGCCAGGCTGAAGCAGAAGTATCGGGATACCTTCTTCAGCGGAAAACCTGTGTTTCCCCCACTGGTGCGTGAACCGTATGGCGAGGCCAAGATACGACTGAAGCCGACCCCCGTGTGTACCCACACCAGGAGTTCGCCCTGAGGGGCGAGAGAAAGGAGGCCAAGGAGAAGATCCTCCGTGAATTCATCGAGAGGGGCTGGCTTGAGCCATGCCACTCCGAGTGGGCCTCCCGGTGCTTCGTCGTCCCCAAGAAGGTGGCCGGAGAGTGGCGGCTCGTGGTCGACTACCGCGGCCTAAACGCCCAAACGCAGCATGACAGCTATCCGCTGCCCCTCATTGAGGACATGCTGCAAAAACAACACCGGCGGAGGATTTTCACAGTGATTGACCTGAAACATGGTTATCATCAGATGCCTCTTGCCGAGGAGTCCCGTGCTTGCACAGCAATAAGCACACCACTTGGACCCCTCCAGCGGAAGGTGATGCTCATGGGCGTTACCAAGGGCAATGCAGCTTTTCAGCAGATGCTGGGGAACCTGCTTGAGCCGGTGCGTGACTGTGCGGACCCCTTCGTGGAAGACGTGATCGTCGCGTTCGGGGACCCCAGTATGAGCTATGAGGGGCTCCTGGAGGCACATGAGAGGGACGTCACCAGAGTGCTGGACCTTCTGGTTCGGCACAAGCTCACGGGCAGCATTGACAAGGCCACCATTGCGGTGAGCGAGGTAGTCTTCGCTGGCCACGTAGTTGGGAACGGGCAGCGCAAGCCCATACCTGGCAAGGTGGCTGCGATTGAGCACTGGGAAAAGCCCAAAACGG
The DNA here is from genome assembly GCA_964036045.1 of Eutreptiella sp. 'Long Island Sound 2002'. Classification (NCBI taxonomy): domain Eukaryota; phylum Euglenozoa; class Euglenophyceae; order Eutreptiales; family Eutreptiaceae; genus Eutreptiella; species Eutreptiella sp. 'Long Island Sound 2002'. The sequence continues at coordinate 116,629,008 of OZ038382.1, forward strand.
TCTCTGAGCTACGGGCGTACTTGGGATTCTGCAACTACTACTCGGGGTATATCAAGATGTATGCCGAGTATGCAGCCCCCATGACGACCATGCTCAAGGGCAACCGAGAGGAGACCAAGAAGGGGTCCAAGAAGGCTCTGGTCTGGAATGAAGAGTCCGACCGTGCCTTTCAGGGGATGAAGCAGGCGCTGCTATCCGCAGTGGGTCTGCACCTCCTGGATCCTGACCAAGGGTTTGTCCTGCGCACCGACGCTTCCGACTACGCCGTTGGGGCTGTGTTGGAACAAGTGCTTGACGATGGGAGGCAGGTGCCGGTGGCCTTCTGGAGCCGAGTCCTGGCGGAAGGCCAGAGACGGACGTGGACGCCCCGAGAAAAGGAGGCGTATGCCATCGTCATGGCTCTCAGGAAGTGGGCTGGGTACATAGCCCTCCATCCCATCACCGTCTGCACCTACCATCAGAGTCTGCAGTCGTGGCACAAAGAGCAGGTGGACACCCCCTTCTGGTCCCGCCTCCCGACGGGCAAGATGGCATGAGACCTTGGCCAAGTTCGACCTCACGGATGTGTATGTTTTTGGCAAGGACAACACCGTGGCGGACTGTCTCAGTAGGTCGGCCTATCCCGCCAGCAAAGGCATGACGGATGTCCCCGCCCATGGCGATGAGGCTGAGACCGCTGAGGCCAAGAGAATCATAGAAATGGAGCGCCTGATGGAGGAGGAGGGTGTTAAATGCTTCGTCGTCATGGCTGCGGATGCCCCCCTCGGAACAAGGATGGGCAGAGCGGTCAGAGTACTCGCTCCTGAGGGAGCTGAGTCCGACAAGCACCTCTTCCCTGAATCTTGCCTCCAGGACGACTGGACCGACGACTACGCCAAGTCTGAGGCCTTTGAGGCCGAATTCGGGGCTGTGACCGACCCTGATGTCGGGCAGAAGTGGCCAAAGGGGCTGACTGAGGAGGATGGCAAGCTCTACCGGAATGGTAAGCTGCTGGTCCCAGAGTCCCGAGTGCTCGAGCTGTGTCAAGCTTGGCACCACCACATGATGCACCCAGGGGTCAGGAAGCAAGCCCTGGATATGCAGCGCCGGTTCGAAATCGACCAGATCAGTCTCTACGATGCTATCAAGAAGGTCAGAAAGGGTTGCTCGGTCTATCAGGCCTGCAATCCTGACAACAGGAATGTCAAGGGGGAAGGCCAATGGACTCTGGTGCCTGACCAGCCCATGGAGAGCGTGGCCATGGACGTCTTCTCCATGCCCGAAGTTCACATAGGGAAGGAGACCTTTGACTGTGTGATCCTTTGTGTGGACCGCCACAGCTGCTATGTAGTAGCCGTTCTGGCACTCAAAAAGGGGTTGCTTGCCAAGGAGGTGGCAGTAATGATGATTCGTCATTGGCTGACCGTCTTTGACATCCCCCGCACCATTTGCAGTGACCGAGGGCCCCAGTTTACTGGTGGCTTGTTCAAGGCCATGTGTTCCCTCATGGGAATACGTCATGCCAAGAGCGTTGCCTATCTCAGCCGGTCTAACGGCCGGGCTGAAGTGGCTGGACGACAGCTGTTCGAGAAGCTACGCAAGATTCACATCACCAATCCACGTCGGAACTGGTTTGAGGAGATGTGGCCCGCTCTGAAGGCCCATCATGACACCCCCACTCCGGGTGGTTTGTCCCCTCACCAGATTTTGTTCGGCAGGGACCCCCTGGGTCGGGGACGTCCCTTGTCGGGTGATGGTATGGCCATGGACGCCAAGGAATTCTCTGCGCGGCAGGAGGAAACGGCGCGGGACATCCGCCAGCAGCTCGAGAAAGAGCATGCTGAGCGTCAGAAGAACGCGCAGAGCTCGACAGCGCAAAAGTTCAGGGTAAAGGTAAAGGTAAGTTGCTCGGGCGATCTCCGAACTCCAGCGTATCAGTGATCACTACCTGTCCCTCGCAGCATCCCTTCCGGCTCGCGGGGTCACCGACACCCTAGCGCCTAGGACACTGCGTTCCTCTTGCACCGGGGTTCGAACCGAGCGCAGCATCCCTTCCGGCTCGCGGGGTCACCGACACCCTAGCGCCTAGAACACTGCGTTCGGCCTCCACCGGGATTCGAACCGAGCACCTTTAGTTCAGGCGTCATGTGCATGACCGCTGAACTACGAGACCTTCTCCGCAAAAGTTCAGGGTGGGATACCCGGTGTGGGTGATCAGACCCCGCCCTATGGGCACCCACCGCACCAAAACCTGGCTCACACCCGGAGAAGTGGTCCGCAGGATTGGTGAGGACACCTACCGCATCAAGGTTGGTCACTGACAGTTCCGGGAGCGCCACGAGAGTAAGCTCCGTGTGCGGGGACCTGACCTCCGTGGCAAGCATATGTCCCTGGACTATGCCGCACATGAGGCTGATTCGGACGACAACTATGCTGAGCAGGACGACTATACCGTCGAGAAGATCCTGGCCCAGCGTCCGAAAGCCTCGGCACCCGAAGGCCTGGAGTTCAAGGTACATTGGCGAGGCTTTGGGCCGTCCCACGACACCTGGGAACCCGTCTCCCCGTTCGTGCCGCGGATTAATGCCCCCTTTATGGATTACATCCGCAAGCACAAGACCAAGCTCCATGTTACGGACTTGGCTGCACTCAGCCGGGCGATTGCAGCCAGAGGCACCTGATCACCGCCCTGGGCTCTCCCCTGTGAGCATCGCTGGACTTTCCAGTGTAATTTCGGAATCCACGCTGCATGACATTGCAGGGCATATCAATGCTTATGGAGTGGATTGTGCCCACGCTGGATGGTCAGTTCAGGCTTAGATGCTTTCGGCAAACATTGTCCGTAAGCATTTTCCTGCTGACATTTCCCTGGCAGGCTTGGACGGCCGCACCTCCCCAGTGTGCATAGCCCCCCCTTCATTATTCCAGTCTGAGCCCTTAGGGCCCATACGACGTTGCGCAACGGATGCCGCTGTCATCGGCATTGCGACTTTTGGGTGTGCTGTCTGGTCCCATGGCACTTGCGGGATCCAGACCAGTCTACGTGTGTCTGCAGACTATATATGGCCTGAACTCAGGCGTCTTTCTGTCCACCCTCCTGGGTATTCCTTATCCTGACCGGGGCGTGGTTTGGCGCTCTATCCAGAGTGTGTTTACACGCCTATTTACCTGTTTCTTGCTCACTTTTCCGCCCCCCAGGATGTGTGCATCTGTATGTTAAGTGTTGTCAGCCCATCACCGAGATATGGACTGTTTTTCCCCCTGAAGGGACACGAATCTGAATACGAAGGCGCCCTGAGTCGCTGTTCAAATTTTCTCACATAAGGTCCAGCCTGGACCAGTACCTAAGTACAGATTGTCATGTTTGAGTACCCATGATACTGTATGCCCCAGTGGCTGTGATGTGCTGAGATCCTGATGGCGCCAGGCGGGAAGCCCAGTTGCCTGACTACACTCCCAGCGGTCCGCCACTGTCAGTCCCAGTGTGAGCCTACCGACTCGCAGACGCACTTGCGGTCGGGTGGCGACCTCCGGTGTCCTGACCTCGGTCAGTCTGCCTGGGAAACTGGTGGTTTGAGGAGTCCACGCCTCCGCCCAAACTGCACCGGCACTCCCCCATGCATGGCCTTCGTGGTAATGGGGCGGGGGAAAGGACGGCCTTGATGCCCGATCCCTTATGGAGGAGCTCGTTCGGCTTTACCACTCTGGACTCGCGTCGTGGATATGGACATAGTGCGCCCAAGGAAGGACCCGTGGGGACTCTCCCTGAGCCTGCGGCCTTGGGAAGCCTGGGGTAGCCTGATGGATCTTCGTGGTCGCTTTCGACCTCTGGGACCACCTCGGTCGTCGTGTGGCGCCTATGTTGGCCGTGTATGCCACTGCCACTGTGGTAGTGACCGTCGCAGCCGGCACCCGGTGCGCCTGGTATGGGTTAACGGGTCCTTTTGATGCCGAACAATCGCCGCCAGGACCCAGGCCTTGATACTTGATACTATACATGCACTACAAGCTTTTACGGTGCCATACATGTCTAGCCGTGAGTGGCAATGGGCAAAGTGACCCACAGCCAGCCTGGAGTGTGAGATGTGACATCCCCCCCCCTTCAGGGTACGGTCCTGGGTACCCGCTGCCATGCTTGGGTGTTATCGAGCCCGCCCCCAGGGTTTGCTCTAAGGAGAGGGGTGAAGCGGTACCCAGAACCTATGGCCCATGGCCCGGAGGCCTGTGAGCCGTCACACCCGTGCGGAGCCACACCGGTGTGTCAGCGGAATATCCCTGTTCTCTAATCCGCGAAATCTGGAATCCGATTTCTCACCATTAAATCGATGTAGAATTACCATAATTTTATTGTTATGGTCGTTTTTTGGTCAGAAATCGGTGAAATACCGATTTCTACCGCGATTTCTAATTGTCGTGAAATCGCCGCTTGTTGTTGCCTGCTCGCGCGCCTTCGTCGCTTCTCCGTGGCGAGTTTTTTGATGGATTTTTCCCGAGTACCTTTGAGGTTCTAAAGGAAATCAAGGGCTGGATCCAGAGGGTTTTCCTTCTACTTTCATCTGGTGTGTTCACCAGAATTTTTGGCCGTTGCGTCTGAGAGAAAATCAGCGCACAAGCTTTTCCGTCAATCGCTCAAACTCATGGTTCTCAAGGACCATGAGTTTGGACAGAACCCTACATTCCCCCCCTATGCCTTTCATCCGTGCCCCTTTCACATGGGCATATCAAGTTGAATAGGGAAGAGGGCAATAGGGATGTTTCAGGCAGCCTATGGGTTTCGCAAACCAAAGTCGTTTGCATGCGCAAACGCTAACTTTGTGGCCTTGTGAGCATGAACGTTAATAACCTAACACAATGCTCACAAGACCAAGAGCCCACGGTCATTTTTGATTTTCGAGCCAACACAACGATGGCTCCACGCAATTCAATGCGTACCAAAACTCTATTTTCGAAAAAGGGCAAGTTTTGGTCGAAAATTAGGCCAAAATGGCCAATCCCCCGAGGCTCGTACTCGAAGCCTCTGGAGAGTTGAGTCTTGAATCAAAGCAATATGTAAAGTAGAGACCACGAAGAACATCCTGGATGGCTTGATTGATTTTTGCAACCTTGTCTTCTATTTGTTATAATGTGGCCTTGTGAGCACGCGTGCCATACTGCCTCTTGGCACACGCGCTCATATGCAAGCACTAATGACATGAGTGGGCGGAGACCATCTAACCATAGTGGGCATATTTGATAGGACCTACTATTGGCCTACTCCAAAAATGTTTGCTCCTATTTTCGTTCCTCAATGACCCAAAGATATGTAGATACCAATATCGCCGATATATGCACCTTTTCCCATAAATAGTGTGCTTCAAGGATTGAGGTGTTAAAAATGTTTCCATTATGCTTTGAACCTCAACCCGTGTTGCAAAAGGGAAGCAAAGCTTCAGCTTGCATCCATGCAAAGGCCCGAGGCTCCTTTCTCTTGTGATATGGAGATACGATTTTTCGAGTGACCACTTTGGGGTGAATTTTGGCCGTTTTGCCCAGAATGGCCACAAACCCCTTCTCCCCCTGATTTCACCCCCGAAGTTGCGTGCGCCACTTGACCAAGGGTAAGGGCGATTCGGAGAGGGCACATAAACCCGCATCGAATGGGGTGTTTCCCCATGTGGCCTCTCCCCTCGAAGGGAGAGTTGTGAGTCACCCAATTTGGGGTATGTTGCCATTCTGCCCGGTTTGTGCGTCACTTTCCCTCCAATGAGGGAAATAGCTAGAGGCGACCGTGAAGGTTGGCAAGCGACATAGATCCCATCCTAAGTCCCATGTGTCTCTAGCATCTTTGGTTGAAAGGATCCTCGCCGTGGCCATGGAGATAGGGAATCATGAGTGCGGGCCATTTTGGCCAAATTTCACTGTTTTTGCCATTGTATGCCGTATTGGAACTACCATATCTCCATGAAGCAAGGGACCTAGCCAGAAGAAAGGGCAATTATTGTAGCATATGACCAAGGGTTGACCACCATTGAGTTTCATATTTGCCCCTCCGGCTCATCCGGAGTTAATTAACTTTTGGTGCGATCCATGATCCCCCCCTTTGCACCGCATGCTGCTTTCTGCCCCATCCGTGTGTTCATTCCCTCGGTGAACAGTAAGCAACCAGTGTGACAGCAAGCCATAACCCAGGTCATGGGACCAAAGAGGATATCAAGGGTCGTATATCAAGGCTTGGCGCGACAAAATTGCCAAGGTTTTCTACCCTGGCCGGTCGCCCGAGACGGCCGATTTTGCCATTTTGGCATTTTCGGACCCAGTTTGGTTCATCACCACGCCGAGGCCTATGGAGATCCTTGAGAGCCAAGTACATGTGAGTCTCTGTTGGACTCCCAGTGGACTGCATATGGAATGGCGGATCTGATCTCTGACCCGGCGTGGAGATATACCATTGAGGACACCCCCAATCTTGGCTCATTTTGAGCAACCAAAATGACCCCCTTTTGGGACCCCAATTTCACCCCCCCCGTGTGGTCAATTGGCGGCCCCATATCTCTGTGCCCATGAGGAGCCCAGACCCAATACCAAGTCGTGCACTCAGTTGTAGGTCCTAGGTCCTGCCTTCTATCCTGTGAGCCATTGGCCTTGCCCTGGCCGGGCGAGCATTTTGGTGATTTTGGCATCATGACCCCACTTGGCGAACCCGTGGTGCCCTGATGCCGGGGCCTCAGAAGGAACCAGGTTGAGTGAGGGCTCTGGAGAGTTCGTACTCGAAGGGCATTCGGTCAGTTGCCTCGTCCCTACCTCTGGCGGGTCCGAAAAAGGGGTCAATTATGGAGTTTTTTGAGCTAACATCAGTCTGGGCTGAGACCGCCCATTTTCAGCTACCAACTCCTAGGGGATAATGGCGGGGCTCCATCTCCGACTCAGAATGAAGTTGGGACTCGCCGTTAGGGGACCATGGGGAGCTACTGTTGGTGGGCCTTGGAGCCACTTGGTTCCCAGGAGCTCGCCTGTGGCTGGGCGGGACGTCCTCCCCCATTTGCAGGGTTTCAGGGTCCGAACTGAGTAGGGCATGGGTTGTGTTTGAGCCCCCGCCCCTGCCAGCGACTGAGAGGGTCGGACCTGGGATTGGGAGATGAGTTGGGACTGGATGTCTATTGTTCTGTGATGCCCTTACCCCAGTCCAGTCTTAACCCCATGTGTACATATCTTGATGTGTTGCTGTACATACTTCTGTTCCCTTGTTTCAGAGTGGCAAGGATCCTGAAACGCTTTGTCACATGACACGAGCATGAGGATGCCCTTGTGAGCGCAGTGCTTTGCCTGCCAGCTTGCTTATGCGTGTCTGCCGCAGCGTCCCTTTGCCAGCTCCCCCACGGGAACGCGTCAATAGTACCTGATTAGGACCTTCGGTCCGACGTCAGCGAAGCCCGGTCTCCGGGAGTCACGCCCAGGGAGAGAAGTGAGACACATACAGACATACGTAGCACACTTAGGGGTATGGTAAACCCTGTAAGGAAGGGTAGAACCCCAGGGGTCTGGACCAGTCAGGGGTCCTAACCGTGGGTACGCTTCTCCCCAAGGAGGGTGGACACACCTTGCTTCATAACACCTTGCTTGTCATTCCCCCCTGGAGTAGTAAGCGACCGCTCTTTGTTGGCTCCCCAAGGTCATTACATCAGGGCAGCTCCCATGCAACACATGGTCAACAAGGCAAACACTCGCTGGATGGCTGCAAACCTAATAAGCGGCCATCTGGCTCACGCTGGTAACCACAGGCATGGGACTGCAGGGCACAGCCATGGCAGGAGCAGTGCTCCGCAAGCAGTGGATGTTTAGGTGTCTGGAGTGCCCGACCCGACTCAGGGTGGAAGTTCGTACATTCACCGTAACTGGACCTCTACAGGATTTCTGAACCTGTCCTGGCACACACTGAGTACGCCTAGCTATTCAGCACAAGAGTGCTCATTGCTCCTTGGAGGTTAGAAAACAGTAAATAGGTAGGCACAAGAAGATTAGTTTTTCTTCTTCCGCTGGAACGTGGAGGCGGTTCATAAGGGTGCTGTTGGCGTGGCTGCCTTGGATGTTAGCCATGGAGCAGATGGGTCGCGGGTAGTGTGCTAGTGTGCTGTATGTGCAGTGTTCTTGGCCACTTGGCTCCTGTTCACCGTTTTGCCTGCTCCATGTGTTGTGTTGTGCGTTCGGCCTCCTTGGTCACTTAGCTCCTGATCACCGGTGTGCCCGCTCGGTGTGTTGTGTTGTGTGTTCGATGTCCTTGGCCACTTGGCTCCTATTCACCGGTGTGCCTGCTCGGTGCGTGCTGTTATGCGTTCCCTGTCCTTTGCCACTTGGCTCCCGCTCACCGCTGTGCCCGCTCGGTGTGTTGTGTTGTGCGTTTGGCGTCCTTGGCCACTTGGCTGCTGTTCACCGGTGAGCACATTCAATGTGTTCTGTTGTGTGCTCCCACGTCTCTGGCCGTTGGAGGTGGATGGGGCATATGGTGTATTCGGGGGGTATGTCTATACCTCGTCCGTTGTACCAGCTTGCCACCCTGTCCAGGGGGGGCAGTTGTTCAAGTAAGGCGGCACGTCATGTTTGTAGGTGTAATGGCAGCAGGAGGGGGTGAAGAGCTGAAACGAGTGACCAGACCATGAACACCCAGAGGAGCTCTTCTACAGGTTTCACCCCCCATGAGCTGTTTCATGGAGGGCGACCTGCTTGGTTCTTCAAAACCCCCCTTCCTGAGAACTTCAAGAGCCCTGTTGGGGATTGGCTGGATAACAAGCAGTCTATGGCTAACCAGGCTGGGACTAACCTGAGACATATCCGTGACCGTGAACTGAGCCGAAGGAATCGCCTACGGCGACCTGCCAGCTTCAAGGTTGGTGACTTTGTTCTTGTTCACCATTCACGCCTACCCTACTGCCCTCGTAACTGCCTACAGGACCCTTCTTTTGGGTCGTATCGTATCATCAGGATAGATGGATCTAGGATCCATATCAGGTACTGCCCAGGGCAGGATTCGTTGATGGTAGTTAGGCGGTACGGTGCAGCCAGTTGTCTGCTGTGCATATGTCAGTAAACTGATTGCTGCTTTTTTTGAACCCTCAACTGAAGGTACAGCACACAGCAATGATTTGAAGTTCGAATGTGCATCGTGCAGCTGTGCAGATTGCTGTGCAGCTCTGCAGCTGTGTAGCTGGTACGATGCAGCGGGTTGTCTGCTCTGCATATGTCAGTAAACTGATCACAGCTGTTCTTGAACCCTGAACTGAAGGTACAGCACACAGCAATAATTTGAAGCTCGAATGTGCATCGTGCAGCTGTATGATTTTTTTAGTGAAATGTTTGTTATGAAAAGTTGGGGTATTGACGAGCATATCACACTAGAAGTGCATGGTGCAAGACAAAAAGCACAAGGACAATGTGAATCGTGTGTAGATCAGGGTCAATCTATGCTGTCTACATACATTGCAATGGTGTCCATTTTGTATTGTGTTGGACAAGTAGGTAATTCATTTCTCCACACAAATTGAGTTTTTGTTTTGCCCGAAATATTGGATGTGCATGACATCTTGACACTCAAAATGAGCCATGCGTCAACAATTATTATGAATGATAGGCAAAAACCACAAAATTTTAAAACAAGCTTAATACACAACAAAGATGTTTCAATTTTGTCAGCCATTTGGATAGAATCCGGGTTTTGGCCACTTTGTGCCCCGTAAAATCAAAGGTGTAGGTGTACCCAGTCTTTGGTACGTTCCTGTTCCATCGGGATTCTCAGGTTCTGTTCCACCACACGGTTTTGTCTCTCACAAGGAGGGTTAGACGTGTGGGTATAGGGAACACCTGTGGTTAGCTCAACGTTAAGGGCATTCAGCACTCGTTTGTTTTCTCCACCGTCACTGCGGATGCGTACATCCTCATCAGAGTGCACCTGCTTAGGTGCTCCATAGGGTTCGAACCATTGTTCGACCAGCATTTTCACGGTCTCCTCACCTGTGATTTTCTGATTGCAACGGAACACACGGGTGAAGTAGGACAGGCCACAGGTGACCACTAGAGAACTATAATATACCCCCAAAGCGAGGTAGGCCGTGGATGCAATCCACGTAGAGAGGAGAGTTAGTACAATAGGGTATGGGTAAGCTGGAAATCAGTCCCCTATCCCTACTGTTGCTCTGCTTGCTGGCATGACACCCACAAGCATCCACAATGGTCTGCATACGGGACCTCAGTTCAGGCAGGGTTAGACCAGAGTAGAAACACTCACGAAAGAAGTCCACTGAGCGATTAGGGGCAGTGTGACCTGAACTGAGATGGGACAACTGTAGGCATCCATCAGGCTGTGTCTCAGGCACGACTATACGGTCCTGGTTGAAGAGGCATTGGTTGTTTTTTTACCACTGGTGCCCGTCACTGACAGGGGGCCCGAGACCAGTGCTGTGGGTTTCGAGAATTTCTTTATACTCTGACTAATAGTCAGTTAGGCTCCAACCCTCGAGGATTCCAGCAGTCCGCATAGACAGGTCAACGTGGACATCCATACGCTGAAAAGCCTCTTTGGCGAGTGCCGCAGACCTCTGCCCAATAACCGCATCGAAGTTGTTGCGCGATGTATATTCAGACAGTTCATTTTGTATACCGGGGATATGATGGACTGACAGCCTGAACTGGCTCAGGTAAGTCCACCACCGTTTTAGTTTCCCTTTCTCCGGTGGTGGGCCCTTCTGAAAGGACTTCACCGGTTCCAGGTCAGGGAGCCAGACAATCGGATTGGATCCCAATGGTCGGGACTGTGGGAAGAGCACCAACATACCGGCCAGGAGTACCTCGTCGTAGGTGCTGTAATTGGAACGCGCTTGGTTTCATTTCCAGTTCCAGTGTCCCAGTGGCACAAGTCGCCAATCACTGGAAGGATAGTCGTGCTTCAAGCAGCCATCACGGTTCTGAAAGTGCTGCCCTGGGTCGTTGAGGGTGCCGGAGGGCTCGGGGCCGGCAAGACCAGTGGGGCAGGCACGCGAGGAGTCTCCCTGGATGTTGTTATTGGGGGTAGAACCGGATACTCGAACACCAACGGAGGCGAGAGCAGCAACAACTGAAGCAAGGTCCATGCTGATTGTGGTCCGGCAGAAAATCCCAGTCTATGAAGAAAATTGATGCGAATTATTCTAAATACATCTGAGTGTCCAAAACTGTCTGAAAAGATTTAAATAATCCAATTATGTAAAAATGTTTGGCCGATCTGGCCCGCGAGCGCGCGTCAGCGGCAAATGGCGATTCCAGCTAAAATAGCGGAACGCGGCGGATTTACGGGAAATGGACCGCGGAATCAAATCCGGCATATCAGAAATATATAGGAAATATCCTGAGACTGAGCTGCGAGGCGGCGATTCCGCCGAAGCAAAGAAAATGACCAAAATGTAGCAAATCTGGGCAGAATGTCTGAAAATCTGAGCAGATGGGGCTAGCCGCACTTACACTCCCCCTCCAAAAACACACTGGGGTGTGTCGCTACGTCAACGAAGAACGTAGTGCGGGTAAGTCCCAGAAAAAAATAGAAATGTAGCCTCGATGGGGCGAAATCTGCTTGATTTGACCTGATTTGGGCTGAATTGGCACTGAATCAGGATGGATGAACCTGAAATGCGACAGAATGAGAAGTGACGAACAGTCCTCCGTGCAGTAAAACATTAGGTTAAGGGGTAAAAAGCATGTAAACGTATCGAGAATTGATACCAAACCATGCATTGGTTGAGAATGAGGTAGATTATTGGTGAATTGAGTGGGGGAAACAAGAAATGTAGTGACATCTCAGCGCTCTGGCACAGTTTCGCTGTCGCGGGCACGCTACGGTGTCCTCGCCGAACTCTACATCGTGTTAATCCCGCTTTTCTCGTTCTGAAAAGTGCAGCATGTGGCTCAGAATTGACGCATTTGGTGGATGATCACAAAATTCAATAAGATTGAGATTCAATTGGAGCAGAGATTAAGGAGATGAAGCAATCACAGAGAGGGAAAACAAATACAAATGTAGTCTGCATGCCCTAAGTGAACCACCGAAGGTAGAGATGTTCTTCTGTTCACTTAGATCTAAACAGATCTTCAAGGCATGAGAGGAGATGACAAGGAAATCAATCTAAATTGTCCTAAAATGAGGAAATTCCCTAAGATGAAAGTGCAATGTAGCGGAATGTCTAGAACTGAAACTACTAACACTTTCGTTTAGACTAAAGTTAATATATATTGTCGTTTATTCAGCTCAATTGTGCTTTCCGGCACGTTGGTTCGCGAGCATCTAACAGATTCTATGAAAATGTGGATCATGTGATGATGCATCATGATGGGACATGCTGGCCCTGGATCCTTGGCATGTAACGCGCCGAAGGTTCGCTGAAGGCGCTTTACTGACAGTATATAACTGAGAGACACCGAATTTACAGTGGCGGCGGTGTCAATCGACTTGGACAAGGCCAATCTCTCGAATGAGTCCCACAAGACACTTGGATTCACCATTTTCGACAGTTTCAGGTCGGATTGAGCTCACATTGGCGTGTGCCAAAAATACAACGAAGCTTACGGACTTCAGAGGTTGCTGTTAGAAGTCCCTAGAGCTCCTAGATGAAGATTGTCTGAACAATTGACGTCTGGGTTTCGTACAACAGTGGCAGAATGATGGACAAACCTGAGAAATTCAAGGCAAATTTGAGGATCCTGGATCTGAATCTGGACTTTGGCGTTAGCATCACAGCAAATGAAGGTAAGATCTGAGTTCCTGGCGTCGCATCTCGTGCAGCCAGTACTACAGGGGGTGCCTGTAGGGGTGAATGTCGCTGAAAGGGGCGACTGTCGCTGGCCAGCGTTTTGATTATGTACATTTGCTTCCATCTGCACGAGTAGCCAAATTCCAAAGATGCACAGACCAACAGAGACAAGATTACCCCGAATCTGCCTGAATTAAGCCTGAGTTTGGTTTTTTCTGAACACGGCAGCACACTCCGTGGCTTTCGGCTTTCGACTTTCGATACGTTACCGAACGGAGACCAAAGAAAAATTGGTTGATTGACGTCAAATTATCAAACATTCGCAGTGCTCCACATCATGACATAAACAGAAAGAATGAACAGTGGATTGAGCAGAATGCCGTAGGATGGCTTCCTCAATTCGGCCAAGCACGAATACATGTGACCACCAACCTGTCTGGCCTGGCCCTCGTACGGCTTGGGCGCTGCAAATCAGCGGCCGAACTCGAAGCTTGGTCCTCATTTGGCTCCTGGGCTGGCCTGACCGCAGGAGGGGGGATCGACGGATCAGCCCTGGAATGTGGCTGCTGAGGGCCGTAAAAGGCTGGATCTCGATTCACCACAGGTCTTTTTCCGTCGCTCTCCACTTGTCTGTCTGGTTTCGACAAACAATCTGTCAGGAGTACGCCAATTTCGGGGTGCTTCTTCAGGAAGTCGATGAACCCCTTGGTGTATCCATGGACAAAAGATTGGGCTGGTTCCCAGTTGTTGTGACTGGAATCAAAGCCCCTCCACTCACACCCTTGGCGTCACGTCTTGCTTCAACAATCCTCTTGAGTTCGTACTTCCCCCCTTCGATGACCCGATCAGACAAATGTTTCGCAGTCCAAAAAAGGGGTTTGACCCGATCCTTGGGGGAGGGGATCTCTCTGTTGAGGCGATCGCCCGAAACGTCAATTTCCCTGCTGACATCCACACGAATCCTCCACCTGTTCTCACCAAGACGCGCTGTAACAGCGAATGGCCCCTCCCACAAGGGAAGAAGCTTGTCATCTCCGTCCAGGGTGGTTTCGGATTTTCGAAGCCAAACTCGATCATCGACTTCACAATTGTGAGGGTTTTTTCGGCCTTGATTCTGGACCCAAAGCCAGTCAGCTTGATGCTTCTCGATTAATTTCGACACAGTTTTATCTGCTCGTTGGACTTCGTCCAAAAACAGCGAAGCATCTTTACAGGGGCGAGGATTATTCAACGGCATGTTCCGCCAACACTTCTTTCGTCCAAAGACGATTTCATTTGGAGAAAGGCCATGATACAAAGGCGTGTTGTGGTAACGGCGAAGCAATGCGAACAGAACTTCAAGCCAGTGGAAATCCTTCTCACTCGCGAGCTCCTTACGAAGCATATTTATAATTGAGCGGCCGGCTCTTTCGCCAGGCAGCGCTCGATGCGAGTGGATTTCACACCTGAGGTGGTGGATTCCAAGGCGAGCACATAATTCTCTCCACCATTCGGAGGTGTACTCTTTGCCTGAGTCCGTAACCACCTCGGATGGGACGTCCCAACCTCCCATCCAGGTCTGCGCGCACCATTTGGCGGCAGCCTTGCCAGTCATCGACTCGATGTTGCAAGGCAACACCTGCATGTAGCCGGAATGACGGCACTGAATAAGGAGCACACCATTGACCTTTTTATTAGTCCAATGGCACTCTTCGTCATCGAGTTCACCGAGATAGAAGAAATCACTGGTGACTCTGTTAAAGAGGCGCTCCGGAATAGGATGAGGCCTCAGATGTCCGTGCTTCTTCGCGCTGGGGGGCGTCGAGACAGCACATTGGGCACATCCGGCGGCTACTTTCATGCAGTGAGTATATAGCCGTGAGCCAAACAACCTATGTTTAATCATCGACCACAGTCGACGGCCATGTGCATGGGGGGACTCCCATTTGTGCCACCAGTTTAACACTCGGGGGGCTAGGGCGTCTGGCACACACAATTTACCCTCCATCCACAGCTTCCCCCCATCCAACGAGTACTAAGAAAAAATCCCATCCCTGTGAGCATCTTTGGATTTGAGATTTCCAAAGACCTCTTTAAACATGGGATCCTGCAGGTAATCGGACGTCCAGTCACGGATGATCAGGGAATCTTTCGGCAGGGGTGGAGTGTTGGCCGGATCTCGACGCTTAATGCCTTGGATCAACCGAAATCGACTTACTCGTCGGGTATAGTCAAACCGTTTCACACTCCCTGAGGAGGGATCGGTGACTTTCTCCACGACTTTCAGTGTTTTGGTGCAGATCTCATGGGCATGCGCCGGATCTGTGATGGCCGTGATGTCGTGACACGGTAATGCGTGTTGTTTAACAGCGCATTGCATGCATGCACGTCGAATGAGCTTTTTTTCTTCCTGATCCCATTCGATGATTACATGGCGGTCCTGCTCCGTACCATGGATGTTGGTACTTTGCAGCCCCTCTGAAGCGGGGTAAGCCCATCAGCTCAGAGCATCCGCTACCGTGTTGTGTTTTCCAGGCAAATACGACACATGGAGGTCAAACAGACTGAGAAATTCGTGCCATCTGGCCCGTCGACCAGCTGGGCTCGCGACAGTATCAATGTGTTCAGTGGCCCAATACTCCAGAGATCGATGATCCGTCAGGACCTCGACTCGATTGGTGCCAACCCACGATTGGTACTTTTTTAAAGCACAGATTATGGCGTAGGTTTCTTGCTCACGCGGCGACCATTGCATTTGGCGTGGGGCTAGCTTCCGAGACCAAAATGCAAGAGGGTAATGATCGCCGGTGGCTTCATCAACCTGTTCAAGAACAGCTCCGATCGCGTACCTAGAAGTGTCGGTTCTAATGTAGAAGGGTCGGTCAAATTGGGGCACATGCAACGTGGCAACTTCACAGAGGGCCGCTTTCAAGTGATGGAAGGCCTCCTCGCACTCGTCAGTCCACTTGACACGAACCTTTGAACCTGCCTTGCCCGCATCTCTCCCTACCTTCAATAATTCAGTAAGGGGGGCAGCAAATTTGGCATAATTCGGCACAAAAGTGTGGTAAAAATTGCAACAACCCAGGAATCCTCTCAACTCCGTGATCGTCTCAGGGCGCTTCCACTTCTGAATAGCGACGAGCTTCCCTGGACTGGGTCGTCGGGTGCCATTCTCTAGGAGAGAACCACAAAATTCGACTGATTTTAAAAATAATTTTCCCTTCTTTGGCCCACAAATCAGCTGATTGGCGTCAAGAATGTCCAAAACTTGGTTCAGCTGCTTCTCATGTAGGGCCACCAGCTCGGCTTCGGTCAGTCCCTCCCCCTCCGTCGCGATGATTATGTCATCTATGTACACACTCACGAAGGCACGAAGCTCAGGATGAGCTGAAAAAAGCACATCCTCCATCATTCTTTGAAAAAATGAGGGGGCGTTCTTCAGGCCCATGGGCATGACGGTCCACTGGACTGGGCCACATGGCGTGCACATACAGGTGAGAGGTCGGCTGTCCTTCCTCAACGGCATTTGGTGAAAGCCGTGACGGAGATCCAGCACAGAAAACAAACGACCTCTTGCCCTCTTGGCGATTTCACCCTCAATGAGGGGCAGGGGGTGCGAATCCGCCTTGGTTTCGGCGTTGAGGTTGCGAAAATCAACCACCATTCGCCAACCATCTATAGTGTTCTGGTCTGCAGGCGGTGGCTTCGGGACTGTGAAGGGTGCACAGCACCATTCGCTGGTCATACAACCCTCAAGCCAACCAAATTCCCTGAGATTTCTCTCGATGATTTTTCTGAGTATCTCATGTTTGTGTCCATGATTTTCATAAGGGCGCTGTTTTTTTGCCTTGTACCCTTCACGAAGCTCGATGAAGGCTTCACCGAACTGTCCACGGACAGGGGGGTCTTTGATCAACTTCCCTGAAAGGGTTGTGTCCTTCCGTTCCTCAAAAATCTTTTCTCTTGACTTGGAACACAACTCAGTGTCCACCTGATCGCCAGGAATTACTGTCGAAAAAACTTTGGCGACTTCTTCGGCCTTGGCAGGAAGAATCTTCTTACGGATGTCCCTAAACAGGTCCGTATCAACTGCCTCTTGAAGATAGGTGGGTCGTGTGTTGAAATCCCAGAGATTCTCTTCGTGATCCAGCTCCTCAAAAGGATCCATGAAAGCTTCCACAGGGGGTTTTTCATAAAAAACTCTGAATTTGCGGCGCGATTTGGAATTTTTCTTCGCCCGTGCACTGAAGATTCTTTTCGATGTCCATCGTATTGGGGAAGAGGGAGACGAGGCGGATCCATTGGACGTTGAATCACCTTGGGTATCTGACGGACAAAAATCAGAAAAAATAGATTCATCATCAGTACCACGCTCAACCTCAGATTCAGACCCAACACAAGAATCAGTACCAGAATCAGCAGAATTAGAGTCAGAAAGCTTTCCATCCACCAGGAATGCAAGCGAACTCCAGGACCGCTGTGGCAGGGGACCTGTGTCGTCCCTGGCATACAGCTTAATCTTCCTGGGAAGTTCGATGTAATCTACACAAATGTCCTGTAATTCCTGAAACCAAGGCTTGTCGTCCCACAAGGGCACAGCTAAAATTGCCTGGGTTTTATCTTGCTTGATTTTGTGGATGACCTGCTGGATTAAGTGAAACGGAGGGTTAATCCACAACTTCTTGTCCCATTTATGGGTCCAAGCGTCGCTAAAGTGCTTGTCAAAGCGCTTGTTCATACGGTTAGCAAAGGCATCATACTGGGGCCAAAAGGAATGGTGTTCATGAAAATATTCACAAATTGCATCGCGCCATTTGTCGACAACTCTGTAGGATGAAGAGTGCCAGCGCGAAGGGCGTCGTGACTGGGAGTCCCTACGAAGACATTCTAACTCTTGGGAGTAATCGGCACTCCCATTCACCTCTGCAATGGTGACATCTTCACCAAATTTTGGTGTCACCTTTTGCTTCAAAAATTCTTCTGCACTTTTAAACCCTGCGTGCAAAAACGAAATTCAGGACGCTCCAAGGGACCTGACTCCAGCAAAAAACAACGACGATGACCTACGGGCGCTACCCTGTTCTTGCGAAGCCAAGGATGGCCCAAATAAAGGTCATACTTTATGTCGGCACGATAGAAGTAGTCATCCTTAAGGACAACTTCTTCCACATTTTGCTCTTCCCAAAGGTCTTGAGCGACCAAATGAGTTGATATATAACAACCGCGTTGCCCACCTGCGAGAGAATGTCCAGAAACTCCCTCGAGGGTAACAGGATGAGGCGATTCAAACACGCAGTCGTCGGGTAAGAATGAATTGGATTGGAGATTTACCTCTGATCCATTGTCACACAAACAAGTGGCGAGATGGAAATTTCCCTTGCAATCAGAGACCCACAGCTTTGTGACAAACTGACGGGCCCTGTGCTTGGACTGTACACCAACCTCGTCCACTACAACAGAAGGATCCGCTGCCGGATCCAGGGGAGAGGAGACAAGCGACCCTACATCAAGTAATGGTCGATCAGGAATCTGGGGATCATGCCTGAAATCGCCTGGGGAGGGGCGATTTTCGTGGCTCCCCTAGGCGTTCTGACCTCCAGTGGCTGCGTTAACATTGTGAACACAGCCTGATTCATCGATCCACTCATCTTGGAACGGATCATCTGCTGGATTCAGGGCATTTTCGACATAATCTCGATCCGCATCGGACACCTGATCTGCACCTGAGACCTGATCCACACGATGATTGCCCTTTCCGCGTCCACGGCCACGGCCGCCGGATGATGGGCCACCACCGTCGCCACGCCCTCTGCCCTTCCCAGAGAAAGGGGTTCCTGAAGGATTTCCCTTACCTTTACCCTGTGATCCTGGAGCATTTCCTTTGTTTGTACCGGATTGAGGGGTTTGGCCTGGATTTCGATTTCCGCCTCCGGCGTTGCCATTGGGACTTGTCTGGCCGTTTGGCTGCCCACCGGAACCGGATGGAGTCCGATTTCCTTTGCCTTGGGACCCGCCAGGGCCTCCAGTATTTTTGTTTCCACCGGAGGGGGTCGGATTACCCTTTCCCCCCTTTGCACCATGCACCTGTCTGTCATTCCTGTCTGAATTCTGCGAATTACTGACATTTTCACCAATCACGTTGTGATCGTAAGCAGACCATCGGTGATTACCAGTAGAATGCGTCTTAGCTCGGTTCGTAGAACCTAAAAGAAGGCAGATGCTACAATGATCCTGAACATTCCGGGTGTCATTCACCTTTTTGTTGCCCTTTTGGGCCCCATTTTGGGTGTTTTGCTGGGTATTCTTGTTTCCCCCAAGACCCTCATGGAAATTTTGGTTGGCGGCGTCAGCGAGCCGCTCAACCTCTTCCCACAGTTCCTGCGGGGTGAACAAAAACACCCAGTTCCTGGCCTTCAGGCAATGGCCGTGGAAACTTACTCCCTTGTTGAGGACTTGGACAAACAAGTCCCGATCCTCGTGTTCATTAAATTTGATTTTCCACGTGTTTTCAGTGAATTTCACCTTGGTAAACGACGTGGGGGAACACTTTTGAAGTGATTCCCTGACGGTGAACCTGTTGGCCGAGGCATCGAAACCATCGACCTCCGCCCACCAGGTCTTGACCTTTTCTTCGGACTGTCTGTTCCGAAGGGTGGCGGCAGTTTCTGAGGGGATCTTGTCAAAAATCAGATTTTTCAGCTCGGCACTCGAAAATTTTTCGCCTGAATGTTCAGATTCTTCTACGAGATTCCAGAAGCGCTGTCTCTTGTCTTGCACTTCGTGCAAGATTAATCGCGAGAATGAAGGAAAATTCTTCAACATCTGGTGGTAATGGTCCTCTGGCAGCCGGGATCCACGTACCTCCAACTGTTCCCACACCTCATCAAAGGTAAGGGGGGAACTTGAATCCTCACGATCACTCCAGGTCCTGAGCCAAGTGTTGGCCGGCACTCCCTCAAGGCAGTCCAAGAGGGCCATCAGGAACTGATCATCTTGAAGTTTTTGAGTCTTAACCCACAATTTAAATTCCCGTTGGAACTGAGGCCAACGTCTGGGGTTTCCATTATACTTCGGTTGCTTGGCAACCTGACGAAGTCGCAATGAGGTAGGATTAAGGAGAGAATCCAGCCCAACACCGGCCGTAATGGCAGACACCTTGGCGGCATCATTAGCCACACCAGCTCCGGCGAGGGTCTGGGCGAGCAACATCTGGGCTATTGCATTGGAATCAAAAGCACGAAGGGCAGTACGGGAGGCAGTTCGCTTGGCATTCTGAGCCTCAGTCCTAGCCTTCGCCGACCTACTCTGAGATCTAGAGATTGTAACCCTTTCCTTTAGCTTAGTCCTGCTGATCCTGGCATCGGTGGTCTTAGAGTCCACCGAAGGAGCAATCGAAAAAATTTCTGTCGCCTCCTCCGACAGTTCTGTTGTTTGTTCCACCGATGATGCGCCCTCAGACCGCATGTGTGTCTTGAAAAGATCTTTAATTCCCAGCGTCTGAATGATGAGTTGCATTTGATCTTTGAGCAATTGGAGCTCAGTATCTGGCTGTAATCTGCAAGAGCAGTCGGCAGGACAGTACATACCGTGTCCTGAAGGGCCTGAGCAGGCTGTCGGACCGCTAATCTCAGTGGTTCGCAGCCAGGAGTCCACTTGGGGAGCTCCTTCAGTCCTAATTTCCAGGCTTGCCTGCCTGGCTGCCTCTAAAATTCCTTCCTCAACCGCGGCGGCTAGATCGTCGCGGATGGAAACAGAGGGATGAGGGGCGGAGGGCCCGGCAACAGGTGCCTTGGTCTTCTCCTTCGGGAAGGGGCTTGCCTCCCAGATCTGCAAAAAAATGGCAGAAGAGTCATCTTCCTGAGAACACCACCACATCCTGGTATTAATTTCTTCTTGAAGAAGGAAAAAATATTCGAATAAAAAATCAGAGGCGATTCTTTCTTGTCCTATCAGCTTAGACGTGGCTAATAGACAAAGGGCCTCAAGCGCCTCAAGGTTACGGGTCACTTCTGAAGACAAAAGGTTGTCCCATTGTGCCCATGAGGCTGGTCGATTATAGGTAGGTACCTCACCTGGACCACCCATCTCAATGTCGTCAATGTCGGCGTCGATGGTCTCAAAATGTGGACATTGGTAAGGAGTATTAGTACCTGCCAGGTCCGTAAGCTCCACCGGAGCGTTGCCATCGGCGTAGGCTGGGAGATTCCAGCTGCTTGATGGCCAATTTCGACTGGGATCTTGATTGTAATCTGGGCCTCCACAGCTGCTGATTTGTGCCCTTCTTGGGCAATTTGGGCTTGCGCAAGGCATTCCTCTCAAGGCCTCGTTCGCACAGCACCACGGCAGCGTAATCGTTACGTCTCCGGAGGTGGCGGGGTCTACGGGGCCGTACTGGGGAGCTAACTGTGGTTGGGACACCAAAGGAACAACATTCAGGTAGCCTCTGCTACCATGAAAGTGCTGCCCTGGGTCGTTGAGGGTGCCGGAGGGCTCGGGGCCGGCAAGACCAGTGGGGCAGGCACGCGAGGAGTCTCCCTGGATGTTGTTATTGGGGGTAGAACCGGATACTCGAACACCAACGGAGGCGAGAGCAGCAACAACTGAAGCAAGGTCCATGCTGATTGTGGTCCGGCAGAGAATCCCAGTCTATGAAGAAAATTGATGCGAATTATTCTAAATACATCTGAGTGTCCAAAACTGTCTGAAAAGATTTAAATAATCCAATTATGTAAAAATGTTTGGCCGATCTGGCCCGCGAGCGCGCGTCAGCGGCAAATGGCGATTCCAGCTAAAATAGCGGAACGCGGCGGATTTACGGGAAATGGACCGCGGAATCAAATCCGGCATATCAGAAATATATAGGAATTATCCTGAGACTGAGCTGCGAGGCGGCGATTCCGCCGAAGCAAAGAAAATGACCAAAATGTAGCCAATCTGGGCAGAATGTCTGAAAATCTGAGCAGATGGGGCTAGCCGCACTTACAGGTTCAGTCCACTGGTAGGACAATGGCAGTGGGTTAGTTCAGCTGGGTTGAGCTCCTGCCATTAGTATATCGTTGCACCCCCCCTACATCACTGGCATCAGTGATCAGCACTATCTTGCCCTTAGGGCAAGGTACGCCCAGGCAGTTGGAGGAGGCAATTTTCTTCTTCAACTCCTGGAAACACTCCTCCTCTCTGGCGGTCCACCTCCAGGGAGTAGGCTTCTTGATTAGGTCAGTGAGAGGGGCGGAGGAGTAGGTAAAATTGTGGATGTGTCGCCTATAGAAGTTACAAGCGCCCACAAAACTCCTCACATCGTGTAGACCCTTCTTAGACTCATCCCGAATCTGCATGTCCTGTAGGGGCTGCATCTTAGGCGCGGCTGGTTTCGACCAGCCATACCCAACTGGAAACCAAAATACTCCATCTCCTCTTTCATGAACTCGCTTTTTTCGAGTTTGATTCGGAGATAGTTTTCCTGACAAACAATGAAACCCTCACGGAGGAGAAGGACATGGTCCTCTTGCGTATTGATAAGCAAACTCAAATCATCGATGTGGGCCTCCATTTCAGCCCCTCGGGAAATCAACTGCTGTACTAGAGGTCTGCGCCTCAGTATGTACAAAATTTTGTTCATCAGTTCTTGGAAGAGTGCCGGGGCACTAGCCACCTCAAAGGGCATGACCTTCCACTTCAACACACAACCCTTAGGGGTTATAAACGCCAGCAGTTCTTGAGCTGCGGATGTTACGTCAACCTGCCAGAAACCACTGCGTTTGTGCATTTTGGTCTTGTATCGGCATTTGGCAATACGCTCCAGGGTGTTTTCCATGTTCGGAATACCCCCTGAGTGGTTTTGGGGTTTCTTGCTGACCTCATCATAGTCAGCAACCAATCGCAGAGCAGTCGATCCCGGTTTAGCAACCAGGAAACAAGGACTGCAGTGATGGGGATAGTCCCCCTTCTTATATTCCTCCACGAGGCCAGCATCAATACAATCCTGGATCTGGCGCTCGATTTCTTCACCCTGTTCCTGCGGAGCAGGGTAGGGACGACGCCCCACTCGCGTCTTCTCTGATTCAGGTTTCAGTTTCAGGTCCATCTGGATCAGTTTTTTACAGGACAGGGGAGGCGGCAGGGCGCCGAACACCTCCTCATAGGCTAGGAGCAGTTTCTTCAGTCGGGGGTCAACGTTCAGACTCTCGATTTCCTGCACAAAATCCTCCTCAGCATGGAGATTGCTCTTACCATGCTCTTTCTTTTTCTGCCGATCAGCCATTTCGGCAGGTACTGAGCCATCATCCCAGTCAGGGGAACATTGTTGCCCATTATGCAGAGAATACACTAGCGGTATCTCAGGGTCACGTAGCGTGTAGGAAGCATCGTCCTCCTCAGACCAGATAGGGGATTTCAAGGTCTGTCTGAGGTATTGCAGCCGCTCTTGGCGCTCAATACCTTCGGCGTTCAGGTACAACAGCCGTCAGGGTTCCTGAGTGTCATGCTCAGACAGTGGCATGTTATTAGAAGCAGGCCGCGCTAGAGCATCAGGACTCTGAGCCACGGGTTCACCTGAGCGAGTATGCTGCATGTGCAGCACCGGCTTCCAAACAGGGGAAGTTGGTTCTGAGGTGGACTCTAGGTGGACCTCCTTCAGCAGCAGCTGGGCGAGAAAAGCACTGTGTTTGAGTTGAACACAGCTGGGATCAACAGGAGGGATAGTGCTGGCAATTTCAGACAGTTGGTCGTCAGCATCCTCCTTTACAGCAGCAGGTTCCAAATAGCCATTGGGGGATTCGCACCCTGTAAGTGTGGCAGATAGGTGCCCAGGAGATCGTTTTTTGAGATCAGAAAGGATCAAGCCACAATTTTTGGCCATGACCTTTTTCAGTAGCACCTGATCCAGATTACACAGGGGTACACGGTTGAGGGATCTGTCGACAATGGATAAGAAACTGGCCCACTCAGGGGCCTGCATAGCTGTGTCTGAATCCTCAGGCACATAAATGGGGCCGTCAGGGAGCTGCACTCTTCCCACAGTCATTCGGTCCAGCATACGGCGCCAATAAGTATGTTCACCTGAACAACCCCAGTCAGGGGTGCACATAACAGCCCTTCCTCCCTCATAAGCGATTTTGGTTAGAACCTTCGCGAGCAGGGAGAAGGGAGGGTTAGCATACACTAGGCCCATTGCTTTCCAAAAGAAACGGAAAGTGTTATTCAAATGTTTCGAGCAATACAACTGCATGATGTGCTGTTGTTGGCCCGCGAACAATTCCACCTGGATCTCATCCAGGGATACCTGAAGCGCCGCCATTCCAATTTCAAGAATGTGACGGGCCAATTGGTAGTTTTCAGTGCGATAGTTAGTCTTGGCTGTGTACCGCAGCCCAGAGTCTTTTCGTCCTGTCAGCTCCAAAGGTACGGAGAAGAGCCCACTGCCGTAGTTGCAGTGCAGAGAATAGGGGCGTTCGAGAGACAACATTTTTACCTGAGGGTTTCTTTGCAGGAAGTTGGTGCCAATGACAATGTCAAAGGCGTCAGTATCCAACACTCTGCAGTGTTGGGTCACAGTTTCGTCGCCAAGACAAAAGTCACATCGACACCCCCCAAGGAATGGATGGTCCGCCCATCCCCCACTTTTATGGCCACTGTCTTAGTATTCTTGAAAGTCTTTAGCAGGCGTCGTGCCGCGACAGAGAGTGTTGCGCCGGTGTCAAGCACTGCTCGAAGAAATTGATCCCTGATTTTCACAAGGATTGAGAAAACCAAGTCCTCCTCTTCAGAGCCGCCTTCCTACTCCTCAGCAGAGAATTTGACATCCATCCCTGCAGCCATGAGGGACTTGGCCATCCAGGCCAGTCGCCTCTTCTTGGAGTTAGTCCCCTCAGGGGAGGCGTTATCCCCCTGTGGGCGCTTCTTGGGGTCAACCTGGGCTGGAGAGGGAGAAGTAGCGGGCGCTGATGAGTGCCTCTGGGGGTTTGGGCTTCCACCCTTGCCACTCCCCTTGCCTCCTCCTTTAACACCCTTATCCCCATTCTGGGGAGTTCTAGAGGGTATTTGGGCCTTCTGGGGTTCAGCCTCCTGCCCTTTGTGTTTGTCACCATCACGTTTTTTTATGTGACATTCATCCTCGTAGTGACGACGCTTGCCACAATAACCACAGGTGATGATACACCTGAAATGGTAATGATGGGTCACTGTTCTCCCATCTTTAGTGTGCTGCTGTCGTTTCAGTTGCAGCATACAACCACTGCGGTGGTCGCAGTCACGGGCATGACAAGGTTCCCCCTTGTCATTGACAGGCTTACAGTAGAACAGAGGGGGTGTACCTGCTTCAGGTTTCACCTCATTCATGGCACGCAGGTTACCCCTACCTTTACCACCACCGTGGTTGGTGTTAGTGGGATCTTTACGCCCTTTTCTTCCCCACGTTCGGGGCTGGGCGTGCCACCTCGACCCAGGTGTTTCTTGAGGAATTTCTCCATATGGGAGTCATTCTCCCTCTCAAGGGCCAGCTCGATGAGCAGGTCCACAAGGTCGTAGTACGTGTGGGTCCGACTCTTGCTCTCGGAAGTGGCGCGGTAATCGTCCCACGTACCTGTAGGGATCTTACTCATGAGCCACAGGTGCAGTTCTGTGGCCCCATAGGAACCAACGTTCATTCGTGAGAACAGATACTCCAGGTTGCACGCATATTCAGAGACTCGCGCAGCGGAGGGAAATTCAGGGAGCATAGGAACCTCCTCAATCTGTGTGCACACAGTCAGGTCTGCTTCATGGACCGGAAAGGTTTTCTCCAATCTTTGGAGAACCTCGGCCAAAGTAGAACAGGTTTTTATAATCTGCTTCACCTGTTTTTGCAAAAATTTCGTTTTGCATGAGCGTTTCAAAAGTGAACATTTAGTGCCCACATCTACATAAGATTGGCCAGTCAGCAAAAGAAACTCAGCAAATTCCTCTGCCCATTCGGGCAGATTTTTCGGGTCGAACTCCGGCAATTCCAGCTGCATGTTCGCCTGGGCAATTGGGTTGCCACTCTTCCCACCCCCTGAGGTTACGCCTGAAGGGGGGGGAGGTACATCGGCGAGGGGTGCCAGTGCGGTTAGCCCCCTTTTCTCAGTCTCTTTCACGGGCACGTTCTGTAGTTCAGCGATGGGGACTGTCCTGGCACGGGGATGAAGAGGGCTGGGGCAAGTGACCTTGGGTAGCAACCTTGATACCCTTGATCGGTTGAGATTCTCAGCAAGCGTCCTCAATCGAGGAGAGGGTGAGGCCAGCGCTGGCTTGGGTAAGGGTTCAGTGATATCCAATTTAGCCTTGACAGCCTCAGACAGGGCTGTTACATCTGGGTCTTCAGACCCAGCCAGTAGTTTGGCCACTAGTTCGGCCGTACGGTCCAGGGCCCCATAAGCTGGCTCTGGGAGATGGGGATCTTTCACATAAGCAGGGCACACTTCAGGGCTCTTGCTAGTGATCGGCAGCTCCGGACGCCATACTGGCTCTCTCGGTCGCCTGGGTAGAGGAACAGTGCCAGCCAGTTACGTAGGTGGGCTGGCCAAGGGTAGGAACCCATGTCCGTGTGTGGGGGGGATCCCAAGGCTTCGAATGGTTCCTCTCCATCTTCCCCTCGGACAGACTTGTAGTACTCCTCGTGGAGAAGCTACGCGTCCATTCGCCTTCTAAGTTTGTATTGTTCCTCACGGCTTTGTTCCTCAGGGCCTCTAGCTGCCGTAGACGAAGAAGCAGGGCAGGCAGAACGGGAGATGGAGACAGCAACTCTTCGGCGAAGGTGCTGCAGGCTGTCACCACGGGCCGCTAAGGCCTCAGTGGTTAAGGGTATTGTTGTTTCTCTGCGCGCTTCTTGTTCCGCCCTTCTGTGAACAGGATCTTCTCCGGAACCAGATGCAACTCTGAGCTTGGGCTCACTCATTGAGATGGGCCCACTGTTGCCAAATTGAACTTTTATTCTCCGAATTGGCCACGTCCTGGCAGACAGTTGTGCCGATGGTGTGGACATATTGTTCCCCGTTTTGGCTTGTGTACTTCTCAGAGTCCGTTCGAAAGGTTATCAAGGGTTGCCTCTGCTACCAGAAAGATGTCCTTGATTAGTGCCCTAATGGTTTTGATTAAATCCTGCAGGTTTTGATGTGGGAAAACCAAACCAAAGCAGCAAGTAGAGCAAGAACAGGATTTGGATCGAATCAGTGAATAGGTTTGAAATCCAGTGTGTCACAGAAGGGCTGCAGATAGACAAAGCAGGCTTAAGTACAAAGATTCAATCGCAAATGGATACAGCAAATGATCTTTATGTGAAAATTGGCATGACTCCTGCCTCCCAATTAGCATCAAGCCCTTCATGTGCACTCTTTTGGATGAAATGGATTTGGTTAGGAATGTGGGGCAAAGAAGTTACGCCAGACACAGAATATGACTTGGCCAAGCAACTGAATTCAGAAACAGTTAAAACATAGAACCACAATAAGTGGTAGAACCAGTTGAGTATAGGGGTCTTGGGGTGGGGGACCACTAGGCTTAACCCCCAAGGCCTTAGGTATGAAATGCCTACTTCGATTCGATATAAACTCAATGTAGGAAGATACCTCCGCTCAGTTGAGTGGTAGGGGTGAACTTCATGGAGAGCTAGGGTTATAACCTTAGTTACTATGAGAAAGCGTACTTTAAGCTCTAAAAGAGAAAGAAAAATGCTGAAGTAGGTCTTAGCATCAACAAAAAAGGTTTTAAGGGGGGCTTAGTGTTAAAGGTCCATGAATGAGCAACAATTTCTCAAAATATTGGTTTCACATGGAGCAATGGTATTATTCTTTATTAGAGTTTGGTTGGGACATTGGGGGAAGTTTTATCCATGGAGCTTGATCACTTCCAATATGGGTGAAGGACACTTAATGGCTTAACTTTAATTCAAAAGAGGGCTTAGCTATTGTATTATACGCCATGGGTCATTGTTTGTTATTCCATTGTTTCTTCTCTGAACACTATTTATATTATATCACAACGTGGGTGTTGGCCTTTGCTTTATCTATTTTTTTTGACTAGTCCCATTTAGATTGAGCTGTTCATTAATCTGCTTTTTCCTGGTTGTTTCAAAGAAAAAGAATATGATTTTCAAACTCAGCATAAAATTCCGCGTCTATTTTGTGGTCATAAGACTATTTCATTTCCTTACCCATTTTTGCCCCGTGAGCGCGCTGCTTTCACTATGGGCGATTCCTACTGAGTTCTGAGGTCATCAGGGAAGTTTCTACTGAGTTCTGTAGACATGCATTAATTATTTTCTGACCTACAGAAAGTTCCTAGAGGACATTTAAACTGATTTTCTATCATTTTGTATCATGGAGAAACCATTTTTCCTTCGTCTGTTTGACTATCCTTTCAGTAAGCCTGATTTCTGAGATATACCTTTTTTGCCCTGATCTGAAGTCACTGTTCGCTGTTGCAGAGTGCAGACTGAAGTCGCTTTAAGAATCTTTAGTGGTCCTGATGCAAACATGCATGCATATGAGCAAACACAAGGGACCTACGTCACCCATTGTTTGTCTGTTCATTGTACAGGCCCATCAAGTTCTTGATTTATTTTATTGATCCCATTTCTGCTGGTCTTGGAGTCTTGGTCTGGTTTTATTTTCCGCCAAAATCTTTGAGTACCGGAAATGGAGCAGGAGCAAACACCAAAGCAAGTGCAACCAGAGGATACTGAGACTATTCAAATAGTGCAACGAGATGCAAAGCGGGAATTTCACAGTGGTAGCAGAGGTATGGATGCTACTGTGCACGATATCGATTCCACACGTCAAAGCGTCGATCTCGCGAGTTTTAGCAATGTCGACGATCAACAAGCGTCACTGGGGTCTTTCGTTCGTGGAGCACAAGAAGACGATGGGGCGAATCAAGAAAGGCAACGTTTATGTCAATCATATGAAGGTTATCAACCGATGGGAAAACAAGGATTGGATTCTATTGGTGATCCTTATGCTTTATCATTGGCTGGCTTGGTTGAACGCGAGTGTGTTTTACGCGTCGAAGAGGAAAACATGCAGAATTTCTTTTATTTACAAGAGACGCTGGTTTTCAACAAGACTGCACCTTCAATTCAGGACAGCGACGCGCGTACAAGCTTGACCAGTTGGATTCCAGGTATGAGTTCGCCGAGTTTCCCATCAGGGTCTACTACGACACCTGTCCCTTTCAGTCCGCCGACCATTATTCTGAAACCTGAGTCGTCACCAAAGGATCACTGTTCAGGAGACGATCACAGAGTACCTGTTTGGACGCCGAGTTCCAAAGTTGGGCATGATCTCTCCGAAGGTTCTTACGAATTGCCTGAGACGAAATTCGCAAAGGAGCTAAAAGATGAAATTGGTGAGGTGACAGAGGAAGAGCACCAAGAAATGAGCGGCTCGCTGGAGGACTATTTATGAACGGATCGCAAGGAGATAATGAAGCACAAAGCTACCGAAGTGCGAGCGAAGCGTACGCCTAAGACACTTAAGGGAAAATCCAAAGTAGAATTCCACGAGACACTCTCTGACGATTCTGAGGAAGAAATCTTGGAAACGGATGACCCACTTCTTTCGAAGGTGCCCGATCGCCTCGATTGGATGAACGAGAAGATGTCCAAGTTGTCCGAAGACGTTTGGCGTATGCCAACCTCCAGTGGTTCACGACCTACTAAGAAAAGTCCCTTTGTTACGAGAGAATCATCGGCTTTTGCCAAGCTCACAGAAGTATGTGGAGGTGTGAACAAATATGAGTGGGCGCACGACAGTGAAGAGAATAAGACTAACGCGCTGAAAATGGAAATTCCACCGTTCGATGGGCGCTACTTTGGGTTGTATGCAGAACAGTTTGGAAGATACCTGGTGCTCACTGGCAAGGCAAAAGCCAAAGATCGGGTGAAAGCTAACCTCATGGTTCAGGGCATCAAGGATCCTGAATTTCAGAAAAGAGTATCCAAAGTGCTCAAAACCGCCACAAGCTTTGAGGACTTTCTGAAAAAACTCCAAGACCTCTATCCTACACTTGAGACGGACCTCTCAATTCTGGGGGAATTTTCGAAGGTGTCCCATTTACCCTACGACCTGAAACCGGAGCAAGTTGTCAAATTGCTTGGAACACTTGAAAGGCTGTTCGACAAGTTGAACCCGGGAGTTATGACGGAGGAGCGCAAGCTTACCGAACTTTCTTCGAAGATCAATGATAAGTTTTTCGTTGAGTGGACAAAGGACGATAACCTTTTTGCAAGGATGCACTCTTATGGTTCATTGAGGAATTTCATGAAGGAGCGCGCACAGCCTTCTGGCGGTTTCAAACATCTTGCCGCTTCTCGTGGTTCTGCATTCGGGCGCACTGCTTCGAGTCGATATCAAGAAAAGCAGAGAGATAAGGAAAAGGCAACATCTTTCTCTGGGGGACCATCGTCGGGAAGTTCAGCTCCCGAGGCGGACATCTCTGAACTCCTCTCCCAATGCCACTCGATGATTGCGGAGCTAAGAGTCTCTGAGAGAGAACGCAAGGGTGACAAAGGAGGAAAAGGCTCTGGCCAAGCAAAAGGTTGTGGAAGAGGAAAAGGCCAAGGAGGCATGGGAGGCAAAGGACAGTTGGACCCCAACGCGTTGATCGCCGGTTCCAAGGCACGCATACAGTGTAACAACTGTGGCAAAACGAACCATTATAGCGATCATTGCTTTGAGATCCAAAGAAAACAGAAAGAGGATCGACTCAAGACCTTTCTGATCCAATCCGGTCTCAGTGGGGGGGGCGGCCCAAAAGGCAGTTGAAGACACCAAGAAGAAATGGAAGGACCAGAAGCAAAAAGCACCAAAAGCTGGCCCAAGAAGGAAAGATGCACCTGGCCCCTCCGCAGCAAGTGCTCGTACTGGGGCCCCCTCAGCAGAGACCAAACCGATGCAGGAGGACACTACGAGTCAAGCCAAGAAGAGGAAGAGAGATCTGGCATTTTCAGAGGTTGAAAAATTCGTGGAGCTGCTTTGAGGCGCTGTCAAGGACGGTCTCACGTTATGACTACCCGTAGAGTTGGAGGAGGAGATGCGTGACGCTGTTTTGGATACTGGTGCAAACGATTCCATTGTGGCTTCATCATTGGTGTCGGATCGGAATCGCAGGGGTTACTGTGCAGTCAAGGTGGGGGATGGGCACTACACATACAGTGAAGGAGGAAAATCCCCAGATGTGTGCATGGGCAATTTCAATCTTCCGCATGTTTGTATTGTTATGGAGACTTCAGCTTTTCAGGTATGCCTGGGCATGAATTTCATCCGTGAAAAGCCCACGAAATTCTGGGTTTGATTTTCAGTCGATCGAGACTCATTGTCAAGATTCCAGAGACTGATGAATTAGCCTTGGTATCGCTATCTGAGAAGTCCTGTCAGAAGGAAGGAGGAAACCTATTGCCACCTGCACAATCCTCTTTGAGAATTTCCCGGAGAGAAGCCTACAGTTTGTTACCTTCACTGAGGGAGCAGGTCCTCATCAACCTTGGTAATTTCGGACCCACAGTGGACTTGTACGTCAACCCCAAAAATCATACCCAACCGTTGTATTGCACTTCCCTCAATTCATGTGGTGCCTACAACTGGCACGACTTTCAGTTATGCTGGGCCAGCCCGCCGTGGTCACACCTCGAAAGGAGGGTCACCAAGGCCGTGCTCGACAAAGTGCAAATGTTGGTTATTTGTCCTGATTCGGGCCAAACCGGGGAAGCTGCCGCATGGCCACTTTTTTGGACCGCATGACGAATGTTTGTGTACCTATCCCAGATGTACCCCTCTATCTCCCAGATGTGGCGACCAGCCCATTACCAGCCTCACGCCGGGGAAGCATTGCATCCCTCATCGATGGCAATGATTGTGATATTTCGTTGGATGAACTGAATCCCCAAGCCGTCAAGTTTCTGCATCGAGTGAACCGTGGTTTAACCCGGTCTGATTTACTGAAGCGATACGGGCAGGATACACCTGCAACAACACCGAAGGACGAATCTGAAGCCCCAGAGATTCACCCTTCAAAGGAATCAGATGAAGAACAGGACGCTGGCGTTCGCGATGCTGAAGTTGACAATGTCGGCATTCAGTGGGAGGAGGTCAGTGAAGAACCTGCAGAAGTGCAATGGGATGAAGTTAGTGAAGACGGCTATTTGGCGGATCTCAATATCGCTCAGCTGCTGAAATACGACCCCTTCCCAAGCATTTACGAAGATTATTCGGACCAAATCGAGGATTTACTGAACGAAGTCGATCTCGAAGATTCAGTTCTGGGAGGTGTACAAATTTTTACTATGTCGTGTCTGGCCCTACATGCTATGCAAGAGTATGGCGTGACCATGCAAGTTGAGGAGGACAGGGGAAGAATTGCCAACCCACGCGGATGGCCGGTCTCGAAGGACCGCTTACGCACTTTGAAGGAGGACATTGAGCTCCGAATCTTCCAGATATCTGAAGAACAACAAAGGCTGGAGCTCAAGGACAGATGGAAGAGCCATTACAACGAGTTCACGGACAGGAGTGTTGACGGGGATGAAACACATTTGTTATACCGATATCTGGATGACGACCGCTTTATCGTGGATGGCAATGATGTTAATCTGGATGTCTCAGCCCTACTCAGTGAGTGTCACCCTGTATCCAGGGATGAGTATGGGAAATCAAATTTGGCATCCGCAAAGGATTTTGAGGAGAAGATCAAAATTTTGCCTTCCGAGATTCAAGAAGTCCTACGTCGAAGGAAGGTGGCTTTTGGACCGTTGTTGGCACATGGTTCATGTGAGAAGTTGGTACCATGGACTTCGAATTGATGGCTGAGCACAAAAATACCACAGTGCGTTCAAAGCCATTTCCAGCTAGCAATGCCGACACTGAGGAAATAATGCGTCAGATGACTGAATGCATTGAAGCTGACCTCGCGCAAAACTGTGAGCAAGCAGAGTATCCAAAACACTGCTCTCCGTGTTTCCTGGTAGACAAACCAGGGAGCAACGCAAAAAGACTGGTCGTCCACTACGGGAAGCCGAACAAGCTCACGACCATTCAGGGGGTCTACCAAGATTGGAGCAAGCGCTGGAAAGAGCTGCTCATTGCCGTTTCAAATCCAAATTGCATAAGCGCAGTGCTTTCTGGCAAGTGGAGTTAACAAAGCGAGCGCACAATCTATCAGCATTTATTGCTCCTAATGGTCAAGTGTTCAAATGAAAAGTTATGCCGTTTGGGTTGACGAATGCTCCGGCAACGTTCCAGGACCTCATGAACCAGGTCGTGGCCCGTATGAAGCTGAGACCTACGGTGCAGGCACTACTGAAGAAGGGGCAGTCATTGAGGTCTATATAGATGATGTCCTTTTGGGAACGGATGACGCTGATGACGATTTACGTTTGGTGGAGGAGCTTTTACGCACTTGTGAAAAATGCAATACCCGCCTGAAGTTGGAAAAATGTGAATTCATGCAAGAGGGAATTGAATATTTGGTTTCCAAGTTGGATGGAGATGGTGGCAACCTGTGAAGGAAGAGGTGGCCCCAATTTTGGAGGCTTCTATCCGTGATGACAAGACCCGTGGCGTCAAGGACATCAGAGCTTTCTTGGGATCCTGTAATTTTTACAGGAGGCACATCTGCACTTTCACGTACAGTAGCCACCTTCTCACGGACGTGACTAAGAAGACTGTACCTCGGAAGTGGACACCAGAGCATGAAGCTCAGTTTCAGGAGATCAAGGAAAAACTGAGTTCACTGAGGCTGTTGGGCACACCTGCATCTGACGGCGAGTTCGTGGTCATCACTGATTCTTCTCTTGTGGAAGGCGGAGGTACACTTCTGCAGTGACACCAAATTCCAGGAGCAGCTGCAAGGAGAATAGCGGAGGAACTGAGGACAGTCGGAGTCAATCATGACGGCTCACTCAAGCACAACTGCGATTCGCAGGAATTCGATCTCGTACCCATTGGCCACTGGAATTGGAAATGGTCCTCAACCAGAGCTAATTACAGCACGTATGAACGTGAATTACCCTCTGGAATTTTGCTTATCTGTGGACAAAGCCGACTGTTTGGCAGCAATTCTGTGGTGTGGTTATGTGATCAGGAGTCCACGGAGATGTTTCTCAAGAGAGCCCCTCCTGAAAACTGAAAGCTCAGACGTTGGTGGACGTTTCTGGCTCAGCTGAAGCTCCACATCTACAGGGTACCGGGTCTGGAAAATGAGGTATGTGATTGGCTATCACGTTAAAGTTTCGATGAGAACATTTCTGCAAGCTCTGAAGCTCTCTCTGGAGAAGCTTTTCAGAAAATGCATGTCCATTTGGATCTCACTATGAGCAAAGCTGAACTGCTCAGTTCTCTATGGAAGTCTGACTTTGTGGAGGAGTATGGAGATGTTTTGAAAGCCCTAGGGGATGGATCCTATGTACTGGTGGACTAGGAGCTGTGGTCGCTATCCTCAAGTGGTATTCCAAGGAAGGAAGTGCAAACATGCATACCCAAAAAGGCGCTGGGCGCAGCCCTACAGTGGACCTACGATGTTGTGGGTCATCCTGGACCGGATTCCTGGCTCTGGGCTTTCGAGAAGATGTTCCACACTCACGTACCTGACACAGAGTTGACACAGAAAATTGTGGACATGCACAGGACATGCAAGGAGTGTGTCACGAGCAAGCGGAACCGACCCAGCGACCGGGGCTTACTTGGCGTCTTGCCACTGCCACAGATGGTCAATGCAATGCTGTATGTGGACTTCATTGACAGACCCAAGTGTCCTGACTACGACTATGCCTTGATGATTGTGGACGCTCGGAGTGCTTTCTGTCAAGTTGTACCATGCAAGAAGACTATTGATGGAGAAGGCGTGGTGAGGCTCATCAGACACCATTGGGCTCATTTCTATGGCCCCCCTGTTCGCATCCACTGTGACATGGATATTCCCTTCAAGGGAGACTATGGATGGTAACGCAACGTATTTGCTGCAATTAAATGGGTGTGGAAGTATCGTTCTCACAACCTTACCGCCCTCAATCAAATGGACTATGCGAGCATATGAATGATGAGTACCAGGAAGAGCTCCGTCTTCTGAGGCAGCGTATTAGAACCAGCAATTGGGTCCAGTTGAACGACTACGTGGTCATATGTATGAACCACAAGCAGAGAGGAAAATCTGGCCGTTCACGAGGAGACGTTCTCCACGGAAGACCTACTCTACGTTTGGATGTACGCTTTCCACACGAAGGCAACGTTCAAGTGCAGGACTTGGTCAAAGAACAAAACAAGATTCCCCAGGTTGTACAAGCCCACTTGAGGAAAGAAAGAGAGAGTCGGTTTGAACACGTCAATAGGAGGAGGAAACCTGCAGTTTTCAACGTCGGGGACTACGTGCTTGTGAGCAGAAAGAGGTTCAAACAATTGGAGGTACCTGAGGGCGCCGCGAAGGATGATATGTGGTATGGTCCTTACCTTGTTACTGGACTCAGCGGCGGCGGTATTACGGCACATTGCAGTCCTACTTTGGGCGGCGAAGTACCTGTTGCCTTTGAGTTCGTTAAGCGCTTCCCTTTTGAGCTGGTGGATGACTATACAATCGAAGAAGGAGACAAAGACATGCTGAATGACGACGAGCCAGCAGCGTTGGCGGATGAACAGGACATCGTGGCAAATGAGCAGGATATACCATTCTAAAATCTGACTGAGATGGAAAGAATTGGAGCTCATCACGTCGAACAGATCCTGACAGGACAACATAGGCAAGGCTGGCGTTTTCTGACGAAGTGGGAAGGCTATGGCACAAGCTAGAGCACTTGGGAACCAGTTCATGCATTCGTGCATGTTGATGGGAAGCTGAATCATGTTTTTGTGGATTACTGTCTGGCACACGCACCTCGCTTTGACACAGCGTTAAGGCAGGCTCGGCGGATCAGCAGCACGCTAAAGAAGAAGTCCAGCGCGGAGGAACCGAACGAAGAGATTGCACGGACAACAAGGAACCAGGAGAGCCCAGTACCCAGAAGGTCTCACAGCAGCGCAGAGGCAAACGGCAAGGTACAGAAGAGCTTACAGATGGTGGTATGGCAGAAGACTGGTTACCTTGAGTGATTACCAAGAATCCGAGGAGGAAAGAGTACCTTGAAGTCTGTTTTCATGCTTTTTATGCTTCCACTGGCGGACCAAGGTGAAAACCTGCAGAACTTCACTTCATTCTGCAGAGCAATCATTGAAGTTCGGGAGATATCCCGAAAAGCACAGTTTAAGGCATGGAAAGGCCCACACCTTATTTGGTCTCCATTATTCCACGTGGGAATTTTGGAGGGACCGCCGGCTTTCTGCGCTCTGAGCCGCTCGCGCCGCCAGCCGAGTCAGCAGCACAATTTTGGGAACCAGAGAGAAAGGAGTTGGAAGAAGTTTCAGGGTCCAATATTGAAAACTTTCAAAAGGCGAATATGACTGGCATAGCAGAGAGTTCCGGAGTTACGACAAGTTCTGGAGGGAGTTGAGTTGGAGGGAGCCAAGTATCAAGGAACCTGGGGTTATTGAGGTTCCCAAAATCTTTTGGTTAGTTCATGGTTGGAAAGTACTTTGAATATTACTTCATCCCGGTTTTACTTCGCAGCGCCTATGGTCAACTTGAAGCCAAGTTTAAGTAACTACAAGTTGAGTTTTGGGGTTTCGGAGGGACTTATTCCCAGGGCAACTACCTGACTTGAACCAGTGGTCTACATGTTGAGGCGAACACGTAAAACAACGCGTTAAAAGTCTGGACGCGCCGTTGTACAAGTGCAGCGAGGAGCTGAGCCCTCAGGCTCTGGCATTTGTGTTATGACAGGCTGGTTCATGTGGCTGGATTGTGGCATCCTAGTACATTTCTGATGTGGGATCTGGAGCTCAAGTTCATATGCTGGAGTTTCATGGCTGCGAGTGCAGGCCCCCAGCAACACCTACGACCAGCCTGACAGCTGAGGTACTGGCCTGATATCTATGGTGCCTACTTCACTGAATTTATGGCTCAATTACTGTGGTCATCTGCCGGGATTGATTGGATTTGGTGACATTTATTGGGTCAAGCGTCTGGATCAGAGGTGGATTTCTGACTACTTCGACCAGGAACATCGTTCATGACTACGAGAGCGTACGAGGACGACACTGGGGTATCCAGAGACCGTTTGAAGGACTCATCTTGGTCTACACTTGGTCATTTATGGTTGGTTCTATTCCCAATTTTTACTAGGATTGGACCCCATTGACGCCGGATTGCGGTGAAATCTGTTGGTCACGTGGATCATGGGAGTCATTCTTGGACAACGCCTTCACACAAAGCGTGTATTCAACCTTGGAGGGGTGTTAAAAGTCCATGAATGAGCAACAATTTCTCAAAATATTGGTTTCATATGGAGCAATGGTATTATTCTTTATTGGAGTTTGGTTGGGACATCGGGAAACGTTTTATCCATGGAGCTTGATCACTGCCAACATGGGTGAAAGACACTCAATGGCTTGACTTTAATTCAAAACAGGGTTTATCTATTGTATTATACACCATGAGTTATTGTTTGTTATTCCATTGTTTCTTCTTCAACACTATTTGTATTATAGCACAACATGGGTGTTGGCCTTTGCTTTATCTATCTTTTTTGACTAGTCTCATTGAGATTAACCTGTTCAGTAATCTGCATTTTCCTGCAACATATGGTCGTTTCAAAATAAAAGAATATGATTTTCAGACTCAGCATAAAATTCCGCATCTATATTGTCGTCATAAGACTATTTCATTTTTTTGACCATTTTTGCTACATGAGGTAGGTAGGTAGGTATTTTCGGAGCTCGGGATGCCTCCCTTGACAATGCAGGAAGAGGGTCTTACCAAGGGGACCTCCTGTCCCTCCCACTTCCCTAGTTCAGGTGCCTCCTAAGCCGCTCCCGCAGGTGCTTGGGAAGGCAGTGTCGCGGCCACCCGGTCAAGGTGTCCCAGCCGGAAGGGTGTCGCCACATGTGTCCATGGGTAGGGCCACATGCCCCCTCCTTTGGGCGGCAGCTCTGGGGGCTGCCCAGCGGTGTGGATTGTCTCTCACTACAAGGGGTATTGCTCCCGCTAGTCTAGGGTACGACCGCCTCACCCTTGTGGCTTGAGTTGCGGGGCCTCTCTGCTGGGCAGGCGACCCCCTCCTGGACTGTGTACCGGCTCGCCTGTCAACGGTTGCTTCCATGGCTCCGGGTGACGTTTGCCACGGTCCCCGATGCAGCCTGGCCGGGCTCGGACCAGCGGCCTTGGGGTACCGCCCCTGCTGCTGGCCCGGTAGGTCGGCTGGGCCGCCCCAGTGCGCCCGACCCATGGGGCGTTGGTTCTTTCCTGTCGTGTGTGCGGTGTCCTGGGCCACTTGGCTCCTGTTCACCGGTGTGCCCGCTTGGTGCGTTGCTTTGCTTGTGAGGTGTCCTGGACCACTTGGCTCCTGTTCATCGGTGTGCCCGCTCGGTGCGTTGCTTTGCGTGCGCGGTGTCCTGCGCCACTTGGCTCCCGTTCACCGGTGTGCCCGATCGGTGTGTTGCCTGTGTGTGCGGTGTCGTGGGCCACTTGGCTCCTGTCCACCGATGTGCCCGCTTGGTGCGTTGTTTTGCTTGTGCGGTGTGCTTGGCCACTTGGCTCCTGTTCACTGGTGTGCCCGCTTGGTGCGTTGTCTTGCTTGTGCGGTGTCCTGGGCCACTTGGCTCCTGTTCAACGGTGTGCCTGCTCGGCGTGTTGTGTTGCGTGTGCGCTGTCCTGGACCACCTGGCCTCTGTTTACCGGTGTGCATGCTCGGTGCGTTGCTTTGCGTGTGCGGTGTCCTGGGCCACTTTGCCTCTGTACACCGGTGGTCCGGTTCGGTTTGTTGTGTTGCGTGTGCAGTCTCCTGGGCCACTTGGCTACTGTTCACCGGTGTGCCCGCTCGGCGTGCTGTGTTGCGTGTGCGGTGTCCTGGGCTACTTGGCTCCTGTTCACCAGTGTGCCCGCTCGGTGTGCTGTGTTGCGTGTGCGGTGTCCTGGGCCACTTGGCTCCTGTTCACCGTCGTGCCCGCTCGGTGCGTTGCTTTGCGTGTGCGGTGTCCTGGGCCACTTGGTTCTTTTTCACTGGTGTGCCCGCTCGGTGCGTTGTTTTGCTTGTGCGGTGTCCTAAGCCACTTGGCTTGTGTTCACCGGTGTGCCCGCTCGGTGTGTTGCTTTGCGTGTTCGGTGTCCTGGGCCACTTAACTCCTGTTCATCGAAGTGCGCGCGTGCTTTGTTGTGTTGCGTGTGCGGTGTCCTGGGCCACTTGGCTCCCGTTCACCGTTGTGCCAGCGCGTGTGTTGTCTGTGTGTGTGGTGTCCCGGGCCACTTGACTCCTGTTCACCGGTGTGCCCGCTCGGAGTGTTGTTTTGCTTGTGCGGTTTCCTGGGCCACTTGGCTCCTGTTCACCGGTGTGCCCGCCCCGTGCGCTGCTTTGTGTATGCGGTGTCCTGGGCAACTTGGCTCCTGTTCATCGGTGTGCACTCTCGGTGCGTTGCTTTCCGTGTACGGTGTCCTGGGCCACTTCGATCCTGTTCACCGGTGTGCACGGTCGGTGTGTTGCCTGCGTGTGCGGTGTCCTGGGCCACTTGGCTCCTGTTCACCGGTGTGCCCGCTCGCTGCGTTGCCTGTTTGTGCGG
Organism: Eutreptiella sp. 'Long Island Sound 2002'; assembly: GCA_964036045.1. Lineage (NCBI taxonomy): Eukaryota > Euglenozoa > Euglenophyceae > Eutreptiales > Eutreptiaceae > Eutreptiella > Eutreptiella sp. 'Long Island Sound 2002'. The sequence goes on from OZ038382.1 coordinate 116,668,360, forward strand.
TGACCTGGGCCACTTGGCTCCTGTTCAGCGGTCTGCCCGCTTGGTGTGTTGCTTTGCTTGTGCGGTGTCCCGGGCCACTTGGCTCCTGTTCACCGGTGTGCCCGCTCGGTGTGTTGTGTTGCGTGTGCGGTGTCCTGGGCCCCCTGGCTCCTGTTCACCGGTGCGCTCGCCCGGTGTGCTTGTGCGGTGTCTTTGGCCACTTGGCTCTTGTTCACCTGTGTGCCCGCTCGGTGATCTGCCTGTGTGTCGGTGTCCTGGGCCACTTGGCTCCTATCCACCCGTGTGCCCGCTGGGTGTGTTGCCTGCGTGTGCGGTGTCCTGGGCCACTTGGCTCCTGCTAACCGGTGTGCCCGCTCGGTGCTCTGCCTGTGTGTTGGTGTCCTGGGCCACTTGGCTCCTGTCCACCGGTGTGCCCGCTTCGTGTGTTGCTTGCGTGCGCGGTGTCCTGGGCCACCTGGCTCCTGTTCACCGGTGGGCCCGCTCGGTGCTCTGCCTGTGTGTACGGTGTCCTGGGCCACTTGGCTCCTGTCCACCAGTGTGCCCGCTTGGTGCGTTGCTTTGCTTGTGCGGTGTCCTGGGCCACTTGGCTCCTGTTCACCGGTGTGCCCGCTCGGTGTGTTGCGTTGCGTGTGCGGTGTCCTGGGCCCCTTGGCTCCTGTTCACCGGTGTGCTCGCCGGGTGTGCTGTGCGGTGTCCTGGGCCACTTGGCTCCTGTTCACCGGTGTGCCCGCTCCATGTGTTATGCTGTGGGTTGCGTGGGCGGGGCGTAGCTGCGGGCTGGTCACTCGTCCATCTTGACGGTGTCTATTCGTAGCCGGCAGGGGCTGGGTACCCTCCGGGCGCGCACTCGTCCATCCAGACGGCCGCTGTTCGTAGCCGGCAGGGGCTGGGTACCCTCCAGGCGCACACGCGTCCATCCAGACGGCGGCTGTTCCGTAGCCGGCAGGGGCTGGCTTCGCTGCCGGGCGCGCGCAGGTCCGTCTGGACGGTGGCTGGTGTTGCTTGGCACCTGTCCTCGTGCCGTTGTTCGCTGCGTGTTGTGCGTCCTCCCCGGGTTTGCGGCACCCGGCGGCCGTCGCTGCTTGGCACCTGTCAGTGTGCCTTGGTTTTTGCCGGCAGCGTGTCTCTCTTGCGTGCCTTGTGGCCCCGCGTGGTGCGCCGCGCCTCGTCCGGTCCGGTCGCTCTCGGTGCCCTGGTTGGCTCTCCCGACGCTGTGGTGCCTTTCCCCACCCCGGGGGCTTGCGTCCCCGGCTTTACTGGGTGGCTGCGCGGGGCACGCGGACTCCGGCCGAGAACCTGGCTCATTGTGCCTGCCGCTGGCCCTCGCCGAGGCAGAGTCGCTGGGCTTGCTCCGCGTAGTACCCGTTCGGGGCCCTGCGATGGGGTTGTCCCTGGCGGGTCCCTCTGGAGTCGGTCTTGGGCTGCGTGCGCTGCGGTGGTTGGCGTGTGTGGACCCGGTCACTGACGCGTCCGATTTCTCGTACAGTCTGTCGTTCAACGGGGGACTCGGCCGGTGCACCGGGGCTGTTTCGTGTGGACGCCGACACCTCCTCTTGCGAGTCGGAGGACGCCACGCCCGGGTCCCCTGCGTGGGTGCGTGTGCTCGTCCGTCCTGGCCGGGTCGGTGTTTGCGGTGTCCTGGACCACTTGGCTCCTGCCAACCGGTGTGCCCGCTTGGTGCGTTGTTTTGCTTGTGCGGTGTCGTGGGCCACTTGGCTCCTGTTCACCGGTGTGCCCGCTTGGTGTGTTGCTTTGCGTGTGCGGTGGCCTGAGCCACTTGGCGCCTGCTCAGCGGTGTGCACGCTCGGTGCATTGCTTTGCGTGTGCGGTGTCCTGGGCCACTTGGCTCCTGTTCACCGGTGTGCCCGCTCGGTGTATTGCCTGGGTGTGCGGTCTCCTGGGCCACTTGGCTCCTGTTCACTGTTCTGCCCGCTCAGCGTGCTGTGTTGCGTGTGCGGTGTCCTAGGCCACTTGGCTCCTGTTCACCGGTGTGCCCGCTCGGTGTGCTGTGTTGCGTGTGCGGTGTCCTTGGCCACTTGGCTCCTTTTCACCGTCGTGCCCGCTTGGTGCGTTGCTTTGCATGTGCGGTGTCCTTGGCCACTTGGCTCCTGTTCACCGGTGTGCCCGCTCGATGTGTTGTGTTGCGTGTGCAGTGTCCTTGGCCCCTTGGCTCCTGTTCACCGGTTCGCTCGCCCGGTGTGCTGTGCGGTGTCCTGGGCCACTTGGACCCTGTTCACCGGTGTGCTCGCTCGGTTTGTTGTGCTGTGGGTTGCGTGTGTGGCGCGTAGCTGCAGGCTCGTCACTCGTCCATCCGGACGGTGGCTATTGGTAGCCGGCAGGGGCTGGGTATGCTCTGGGCCCGCACTCGTCCATCCGGACGGCGGCTGTTCGTAGCCGGCAGGGGCTGGGTACCCTCCGGGCGCACACGCGTCCATCCGGACGGCGGCTGTTCTGTAGCCGGCAGGGGCTGGGTTTGCTGCCGGGCGCGCACACGTCTGTCCGGACGGCAGCTGGTGTTGCTTGGCACCTGTCCTTGTGCCGTGGTGCGCTGCGTGTTGTGCGCGCTCTCCGGGTTTGCGGCACCCGGCGTCTGTCGCTGCTTGGCACCTGTCAGTGTACCTTGGTTGTGGCCGGCGGCGTGCGTCACTGGCGTGCCTAGTGGCCCCGCGTGGTGCGCCGCGCCTCGTCTGGTCCGGTCGCTCCCGGTGCCCCGGTCGGCTTTCCCGACGCCATGGTGCCTTTCCCCACCCCGGGGGCTTGCGCCCCCGGCTTTACTGGGTGGCTGCGCGGGGCACGCGGAGGCCGGCCGAGAACCGGGCTCATTGTGCCTGCCGCTGGCCCTCGCCGAGGAAGGGGCGCTGGGCTTGCTCCGCGTCGTACCCGTTCGGGGCCCTGTGAAGGGGTTGTCCCTGGCGGGTCCCTCCGGAGCCCGTCTTGGGCTGCGTGCGCTGCGGTGGTTGGCGTGTGTGGACCCGCTCACTGACGCGTCCGGTTTCTCGTACCGTCCATCTTTCAACAGGGGACTCGGCCGGTGCACCGGGGCTGTTTCGTGTGGACGCCGACACCTACCCTTGTGGGTCAGAGGACGCCACGCCCGGGTCCCGTGCGTGTGTGCGTGTGCTCGTCCGTCGTGGGCGTGTCGGTGTTTGCGGTGTCCTGGGCCACTTGGCTCCTGTCCACCGGTGTGCCCGCTTGGTGCGCTATTTTGCTTGTGCAGTGTCCTGGGCCACTTGGCTCCTGTTCACCCCCGTGCCCGCTTGGTGCGTTGTTTTGCTTGTGCGGTGTCCTGGGCTGCTTGGCTCCTGCTCAGCGGTGTGCCCGCTCGGTGTGTTGTGATGCGTGTGCGGTGTCCTGGGCCACTTGGCGCCTGTTCACCGGTGTGCACGCTCGGTGCGTTGCTTTGCGTGTGCGGTGACCTGGGCCACTTGGCTCCTGTTCACCGGTGTGCCGCGGGGTTTTTTGTGTGGTGTGTGCTGTGTCCTGGGCCACTTGGCTCCTGTTCACCGGTGTGCCCGCTCGGCGTGTTGTTTTGCTTGTGCGGTGTCCTGGGCCACTTGGCTCCTGTTCACCGGTGGGCCCGCTCAGTGTGCTGTGTTGCGTGTGCGGTTTCCTGGGCCAATTGGCTCCTGTTCACCGGTGTGCCCGCTCGGTGTGTTGCCTGTGTGTGCGGTCTCCTGCGCCACTTGGCTCCTGTTCACCGGTCTGCCCGCTCGGCGTGCTGTGTTGCATTTGCAGTGTCCTAGGCCACTTGGCTCCTGTTCACCGGTGGGCCCGCTCAGTGTGCTACGTTGTGTGTGCGGTGTCCTGGGCCACTTGGCTCCTGTTCACCGTCGTGCCCGCTCGGTGCGCTGCTTTACGTGTGCGGTGTCCTTGGTCACTTGGCTCCTGACCACCGGTGTGCCCATTCCTTGTGTTGTTTTGCTTGCGCGGTGTGCTGGGCCACTTGGCTGCTGTTCACCGGTGTGCCCGCTCGGTGAGCTGCTTTGCTTGTGCGGTGTCCTGGGCCACTTGGCTCCTGTTCACCGGTGTGCCGCGTGGTTTGTTGTGTGCCGAAGGCGCTGTTACCAAAGGGCAAAGGCCGGGATGTCTACCCACGGGTAAAGGTAAACGGGCTGGGCTGTGTGTGTTGTGTGCGCGCTGTGTGCAAGTGTGTTGTGGCATAGCCGGACCAGTGCACTCTCGCACTTGGCCGACACTGCCTTGCCGACGCCTGCGCGCTGTCACACAGGGTCTCATTTGCCCACTGCACCCTGCGTGCCGCGCTGCACCACCAGTGCCTTCTGTGTTGTGCCGCACTGCTTGGTGCTCTGCACCACACTCCACTGTGTGTGCCCTGCTGCACTGTTGCTCTCTGCCTGGGCGCAGTGGGCAGCGGACCTCCTTCAATGCACTGCACCACTGCCTGGGCGCAGTGGGCAGTGGACCTCCTGCAACACACTGCCTCACTGCCGGGGGGCAGTGGGCAGTGGACCTCCTTCAATGCACTGCCCCACTGCCTGGGGGCAGTGGGCAGTGGAACTCCTGCAATGCACTGCCCCTCTGCCCTGGGGGCAGCGGGCAGTGGAACTCCTGCTATACACTGCCTCACTGCCTGGGGGCAGTGGGCAGTGGAACTCCTGCAACGCACTGCCTCACTGCCCTGGGGCAGTGGGCAGTGGAACTCCTGCCATACACTGCCGCACTGCCCTGGGGGCAGTGGGCAGTGCAACTCCTGCAATACAGTGCCGCACTGCCTGGGGGCAGTGGGTAGTCGAACCCCTGCAATGCACTGCCTCACTGCCCTGGGGGCAGTGGGCAGTGGACCTCCTGCAATGCTTTGCACACCAGCCTGGGGGGACGGGGAGTCCAGCCCAGGGGGTGGTCGGAGTATTCTTCAGGGCCCATGGAGAGGCGGCATCGTCGTAGAGCCGGGCACACCGGCCCGGGGGGTACAGGGAGTCCTGCCCAGGGGGTGGTCGGACTATCAGAGGGCCGGAGGGAGGGAAGGTTGGATAGGGTCACGGGCTTGTTTCAGGGCTGGAGGGGGAGAGGGTGGGAGGGTGGGCATCCTGCGCCGTGCTGTGCTGTGCTGTGCTGTGTCGTGCTTCGCTGTGTTGTGGTGTGTGCTGCGATGTGTTGTGTGTTGTGCTGTGCTAGTGCCGAGAGAGCTCAGGTTGGGTTATGGGCTTGTTTTTGGGCTGGAAGGGCTGAGGGGGGGGGGAGCGCTGGTTTGCGCTGTGTGCTGGTTTGAGGGCAGGATAGGGGGAGGGAGAGAGGGCAAGTCAGGGTTGTGGGCTGGTTTCTAGGCCGGATGGGCGGAGGGAGGGGGGGCTGGATAGGGTTATGGGCGTGTTGTAGGGCTGGATGGGCGGAGGGAGGAAAGGTGGGCATCCTGCACTAGGCAAGGCATCCCACACCAGGTAGGGCATCCCGCACGTGGCAGGGCATCCCGCACCAGGCAGGGCATCCCGCACATGGCAGGGTTGACGGTGTGCTTGATGGTTCGCTTGATGGTGTGCTCGAGGGCGTGCATGATGGCGTCCGGCCTGGGGGGGACGGGGAGCCCAGCCCAGGGGGTGTTCGGAGTCTCCTGTAAGGCCAATGTGGGGCCATCTGCTTCAGAGAACCAGGCGCACCGGCCTGGGGGGGACAGGGAGCCCAGCCCAGGGGGTGGTCGGAGTCTCCTGTAAGGCCAATGGGGGGCCATCTGCTTCAGAGAACCGGGCGCACCGGCCTGGGGGGGACGGGGAGCCCAGCCCAGGGGGTGTTCGGAGTCTCCTGCCAGGCCAATGGGGGGCCATCTTCTTTAGAGAACCGGGCGCACCTGCCTGGGGGGGACGGGGAGCCCAGCCCAGGGGCTGTTCGGAGTCTCCTGTAAGGCCAATGGGGGGCCATCTGCTTTAGAGAACCGGGCGCACCGGCCTGGGGGGGACGGGGAGCCCAGCCCAGGGGGTGTTCGGAGTCTCCTGTAAGGCCAATGGGGGGCCATCTCCGCTAGGGCGGGGGCCCGCTCAGTGTGCTGTGTTGCGTGTGCGGTTTCCTGGGCCAATTGGCTCCTGTTCACCGGTGTGCCCGCTCGGTGTGTTGCCTGTGTGTGCGGTCTCCTGCGCCACTTGGCTCCTGTTCACCGGTCTGCCCGCTCGGCGTGCTGTGTTGCATTTGCAGTGTCCTAGGCCACTTGTCTCCTGTTCACCGGTGGGCCCGCTCAGTGTGCTACGTTGTGTGTGCGGTGTCCTGGGCCACTTGGCTCCTGTTTACCGTCGTGCCCGCTCGGTGCGCTGCTTTACGTGTGCGGTGTCCTTGGTCACTGGGCTCCTGACCACCGGTGTGCCCATTCCTTGTGTTGTTTTGCTTGCGCGGTGTGCTGGGCCACTTGGCTGCTGTTCACCGATGTGCCCGCTCGGTGAGCTGCTTTGCTTGTGCGGTGTCCTGGGCCACTTGGCTCCTGTTCACCGGTGTGCCGTGTGGTTTGTTGTGTGGTGTGTGCTGTGTCCTGGGCCACTTGGCTCCTGTTCACCGGTGTGCCCGCTCGGCGTGTTGTTTTGCTTGTGCGGTGTCCTCGGCCACTATGGTCCTGTTCACCGGTGTGCCCGCTCGGTGTGCTGCTTTGCGTGTGCGGTGTCCTGGGCCACTTGGCTCCTGTTCACCGGTGTGCCCGCTCGGTGCGTTGTTTTGCTTGTGCGGTGTCCCGGGCCACTTGGCTCCTGTTCACCGGTGTGCCCGCTCGGTGTGTTGCCTGCGACTGCGGTGTCCTGGGCCACTTGGCTCCTGTTCACCGGTGTGCCCGCTCGGTGCGTTGCCTGTGTGTGCGGTGTTCTGGGCCACTTGGCTCCTGTTCACCGGTGTGCACGCTCGGTGCGTTGCCTTGCGTGTGCTGTGTCCTGGGCCACTTGGCTCCTGTTCAGCGGTGTGCCCGCCCGGTGTGTTGGCTGTGTGTGCGGTATCCTGGGCCACTTGGCTCCTGTTCACCGGTGTGCCTGCTCGGTGTGTTGCCTGTTTGTGCGGTATCCTGGGCCACTTGGCTCCTGTTCACCGTTGTGCCCGCTCGGCGTGCTGTGTTGCGTGTGCAGTGTCATAGGCCACTTGGCTCCTGTTCACTGGTGAGCCCGCTTGCTGTGCTGTGTTGCGTGTGCGGTGTCCTGAGCCACTTGGCTCCTGTTCACCGGGGTGCCTGCTCTGTGCGTTGCTTTGCTTGTGCGGTGTTCTGGGCCACTTGGCTCCTGTTCAGCGGTGCGCCTGCTCGGTGTGTTGTTTTGCTTGCGCGGTGTCCTGGGCCACCTGGCTCCTGTTCACCGGTGTGCCCGCTCCGTGCTTTGCCTTGCGTGTTCGGTGTCCTGGGCCACTTTGCTCCTGTTCACCGGTGTGCCCGCGTGTGTGTTGTCTGTGTCTGCGGTGTCCTGGGCCACTTGGCTCCTGTTCACCGGTGTGCACGCTCGGTGCGTTGCCTTACGTGTGCGGTGTCCTGGGCCACTTGGCTCCTGTTCACCGGGGTGCCTGCTCGGTGTGTTGCCTGTGTGTGCGATATCCTGGGCCACTTGGCTCCTGTTCAGCGGTGTACCCGCTCGGCGTGCTGTGTTGCGTGTGCAGTGTCATAGGCCACTTGGCTCCTGTTCACTGGTGTGCCTGCTGGGTGTGCTGTGTTGCGTGTGCGGTGTCCTGAGCCACTTGGCTCCTGTTCACCGGTGTGCCTGCTCTGTGCGTTGCTTTGCTTGTGCGGTGTCCTGGGCCACTTGGCTCCTGTTCGGCGGTGTGCCTTCTCGGTGTGTTGCTTTGCGTGTTCGGTGTCCTGGGCCACTTCGCTCCTATTCACCGGTGTGCCCGCGTGTGTGTTGTCTGTGTCTGCGGTGTCCTGGGCCACTTGGCTCCTCTTCAGCCGTGTGCCCGCGGGTGTCTTGTCTGTGTGTGCGGTGTCCTGGGCCACTTGCCTCCTGATCACCAGTGTGCCCGCTCGGTGCGCTGCTTTGCGTGTGCGATGTCCTGGGCCACTTGGCTCCTGTTCAGCGGTGTGCCCGCTCCGTGTGTTGTTTTGCTTGTGCAGTGTCCTGGGCCACTTGGCTCCTTTTCACCCCTGTGCTCGCTCGGTGCGCTGGTTTGCGTGTTCGGTGTCCTGGGCCACTTGGCTCCTGTTCACCGGTGTGCCCGCGTGGTTTGTTGTGTGGCGTGTGCTGTGTCCTGGGCCACTTGACCCTGTTCACCGGTGTGCCCGCTCGGTGTGTTGATTTGCTTGTGTGGTGCCCTGGGCCACTTGGCTCCTGTTCACCGGTGTGCCGCGGGGTTTTTTGTGTGGTGTGTGCTGTGTCCTGGGCCACTTGGCTCCTGTTCACCGGTGTGCCCGCTCGGCGTGTTGTTTTGCTTGTGCGGTGTCCTGGGCCACTTGGCTCCTGTTCACCGGTGGGCCCGCTCAGTGTGCTGTGTTGCGTGTGCGGTTTCCTGGGCCAATTGGCTCCTGTTCACCGGTGTGCCCGCTCGGTGTGTTGCCTGTGTGTGCGGTCTCCTGCGCCACTTGGCTCCTGTTCACCGGTCTGCCCGCTCGGCGTGCTGTGTTGCATTTGCAGTGTCCTAGGCCACTTGGCTCCTGTTCACCGGTGGGCCCGCTCAGTGTGCTACGTTGTGTGTGCGGTGTCCTGGGCCACTTGGCTCCTGTTCACCGTCGTGCCCGCTCGGTGCGCTGCTTTACGTGTGCGGTGTCCTTGGTCACTTGGCTCCTGACCACCGGTGTGCCCATTCCTTGTGTTGTTTTGCTTGCGCGGTGTGCTGGGCCACTTGGCTGCTGTTCACCGGTGTGCCCGCTCGGTGAGCTGCTTTGCTTGTGCGGTGTCCTGGGCCACTTGGCTCCTGTTCACCGGTGTGCCGCGTGGTTTGTTGTGTGCCGAAGGCGCTGTTACCAAAGGGCAAAGGCCGGGATGTCTACCCACGGGTAAAGGTAAACGGGCTGGGCTGTGTGTGTTGTGTGCGCGCTGTGTGCAAGTGTGTTGTGGCATAGCCGGACCAGTGCACTCTCGCACTTGGCCGACACTGCCTTGCCGACGCCTGCGCGCTGTCACACAGGGTCTCATTTGCCCACTGCACCCTGCGTGCCGCGCTGCACCACCAGTGCCTTCTGTGTTGTGCCGCACTGCTTGGTGCTCTGCACCACACTCCACTGTGTGTGCCCTGCTGCACTGTTGCTCTCTGCCTGGGCGCAGTGGGCAGCGGACCTCCTTCAATGCACTGCACCACTGCCTGGGCGCAGTGGGCAGTGGACCTCCTGCAACACACTGCCTCACTGCCGGGGGGCAGTGGGCAGTGGACCTCCTTCAATGCACTGCCCCACTGCCTGGGGGCAGTGGGCAGTGGAACTCCTGCAATGCACTGCCCCTCTGCCCTGGGGGCAGCGGGCAGTGGAACTCCTGCTATACACTGCCTCACTGCCTGGGGGCAGTGGGCAGTGGAACTCCTGCAACGCACTGCCTCACTGCCCTGGGGCAGTGGGCAGTGGAACTCCTGCCATACACTGCCGCACTGCCCTGGGGGCAGTGGGCAGTGCAACTCCTGCAATACAGTGCCGCACTGCCTGGGGGCAGTGGGTAGTCGAGCCCCTGCAATGCACTGCCTCACTGCCCTGGGGGCAGTGGGCAGTGGACCTCCTGCAATGCTTTGCACACCAGCCTGGGGGGACGGGGAGTCCAGCCCAGGGGGTGGTCGGAGTATTCTTCAGGGCCCATGGAGAGGCGGCATCGTCGTAGAGCCGGGCACACCGGCCCGGGGGGTACAGGGAGTCCTGCCCAGGGGGTGGTCGGACTATCAGAGGGCCGGAGGGAGGGAAGGTTGGATAGGGTCACGGGCTTGTTTCAGGGCTGGAGGGGGAGAGGGTGGGAGGGTGGGCATCCTGCGCCGTGCTGTGCTGTGCTGTGCTGTGTCGTGCTTCGCTGTGTTGTGGTGTGTGCTGCGATGTGTTGTGTGTTGTGCTGTGCTAGTGCCGAGAGAGCTCAGGTTGGGTTATGGGCTTGTTTTTGGGCTGGAAGGGCTGAGGGGGGGGGGAGCGCTGGTTTGCGCTGTGTGCTGGTTTGAGGGCAGGATAGGGGGAGGGAGAGAGGGCAAGTCAGGGTTGTGGGCTGGTTTCTAGGCCGGATGGGCGGAGGGAGGGGGGGCTGGATAGGGTTATGGGCGTGTTGTAGGGCTGGATGGGCGGAGGGAGGAAAGGTGGGCATCCTGCACTAGGCAAGGCATCCCACACCAGGTAGGGCATCCCGCACGTGGCAGGGCATCCCGCACCAGGCAGGGCATCCCGCACATGGCAGGGTTGACGGTGTGCTTGATGGTTCGCTTGATGGTGTGCTCGAGGGCGTGCATGATGGCGTCCGGCCTGGGGGGGACGGGGAGCCCAGCCGGGGGGGTGTTCGGAGTCTCCTGTAAGGCCAATGGGGGGCCATCTGCTTCAGAGAACCAGGCGCACCGGCCTGGGGGGGACAGGGAGCCCAGCCCAGGGGGTGGTCGGAGTCTCCTGTAAGGCCAATGGGGGGCCATCTGCTTCAGAGAACCGGGCGCACCGGCCTGGGGGGGACGGGGAGCCCAGCCCAGGGGCTGTTCGGAGTCTCCTGTAAGGCCAATGGGGGGCCATCTGCTTTAGAGAACCGGGCGCACCGGCCTGGGGGGGACGGGGAGCCCAGCCCAGGGGGTGTTCGGAGTCTCCTGTAAGGCCAATGGGGGGCCATCTGCTTCAGAGAACCAGGCGCACCGGCCTGGGGGGGACAGGGAGCCCAGCCCAGGGGGTGGTCGGAGTCTCCTGCCAGGCCAATGGGGGGCCATCTTCTTTAGAGAACCGGGCGCACCTGCCTGGGGGGGACGGGGAGCCCAGCCCAGGGGCTGTTCGGAGTCTCCTGTAAGGCCAATGGGGGGCCATCTGCTTTAGAGAACCGGGCGCACCGGCCTGGGGGGGACGGGGAGCCCAGCCCAGGGGGTGTTCGGAGTCTCCTGTAAGGCCAATGGGGGGCCATCTCGGCTAGGGCGGGGGCCCGCTCAGTGTGCTGTGTTGCGTGTGCGGTTTCCTGGGCCAATTGGCTCCTGTTCACCGGTGTGCCCGCTCGGTGTGTTGCCTGTGTGTGCGGTCTCCTGCGCCACTTGGCTCCTGTTCACCGGTCTGCCCGCTCGGCGTGCTGTGTTGCATTTGCAGTGTCCTAGGCCACTTGTCTCCTGTTCACCGGTGGGCCCGCTCAGTGTGCTACGTTGTGTGTGCGGTGTCCTGGGCCACTTGGCTCCTGTTTACCGTCGTGCCCGCTCGGTGCGCTGCTTTACGTGTGCGGTGTCCTTGGTCACTGGGCTCCTGACCACCGGTGTGCCCATTCCTTGTGTTGTTTTGCTTGCGCGGTGTGCTGGGCCACTTGGCTGCTGTTCACCGGTGTGCCCGCTCGGTGAGCTGCTTTGCTTGTGCGGTGTCCTGGGCCACTTGGCTCCTGTTCACCGGTGTGCCGTGTGGTTTGTTGTGTGGTGTGTGCTGTGTCCTGGGCCACTTGGCTCCTGTTCACCGGTGTGCCCGCTCGGCGTGTTGTTTTGCTTGTGCGGTGTCCTCGGCCACTATGGTCCTGTTCACCGGTGTGCCCGCTCGGTGCGCTGCTTTGCGTGTGCGGTGTCCTGGGCCACTTGGCTCCTGTTCACCGGTGTGCCGACTCGGTGCGTTGTTTTGCTTGTGCGGTGTCCCGGGCCACTTGGCTCCTGTTCACCGGTGTGCCCGCTCGGTGTGTTGCCTGCGACTGCGGTGTCCTGGGCCACTTGGCTCCTGTTCACCGGTGTGCCCGCTCGGTGCGTTGCCTGTGTGTGCGGTGTTCTGGGCCACTTGGCTCCTGTTCACCGGTGTGCACGCTCGGTGCGTTGCCTTGCGTGTGCTGTGTCCTGGGCCACTTGGCTCCTGTTCAGCGGTGTGCCCGCCCGGTGTGTTGGCTGTGTGTGCGGTATCCTGGGCCACTTGGCTCCTGTTCACCGGTGTGCCTGCTCGGTGTGTTGCCTGTTTGTGCGGTATCCTGGGCCACTTGGCTCCTGTTCACCGTTGTGCCCGCTCGGCGTGCTGTGTTGCGTGTGCAGTGTCATAGGCCACTTGGCTCCTGTTCACTGGTGAGCCCGCTTGCTGTGCTGTGTTGCGTGTGCGGTGTCCTGAGCCACTTGGCTCCTGTTCACCGGGGTGCCTGCTCTGTGCGTTGCTTTGCTTGTGCGGTGTTCTGGGCCACTTGGCTCCTGTTCAGCGGTGCGCCTGCTCGGTGTGTTGTTTTGCTTGCGCGGTGTCCTGGGCCACCTGGCTCCTGTTCACCGGTGTGCCCGCTCCGTGCTTTGCCTTGCGTGTTCGGTGTCCTGGGCCACTTTGCTCCTGTTCACCGGTGTGCCCGCGTGTGTGTTGTCTGTGTCTGCGGTGTCCTGGGCCACTTGGCTCCTGTTCACCGGTGTGCACGCTCGGTGCGTTGCCTTACGTGTGCGGTGTCCTGGGCCACTTGGCTCCTGTTCACCGGGGTGCCTGCTCGGTGTGTTGCCTGTGTGTGCGATATCCTGGGCCACTTGGCTCCTGTTCAGCGGTGTACCCGCTCGGCGTGCTGTGTTGCGTGTGCAGTGTCATAGGCCACTTGGCTCCTGTTCACTGGTGTGCCTGCTGGGTGTGCTGTGTTGCGTGTGCGGTGTCCTGAGCCACTTGGCTCCTGTTCACCGGTGTGCCTGCTCTGTGCGTTGCTTTGCTTGTGCGGTGTCCTGGGCCACTTGGCTCCTGTTCGGCGGTGTGCCTTCTCGGTGTGTTGCTTTGCGTGTTCGGTGTCCTGGGCCACTTCGCTCCTATTCACCGGTGTGCCCGCGTGTGTGTTGTCTGTGTCTGCGGTGTGCTGGGCCACTTGGCTCCTCTTCAGCCGTGTGCCCGCGGGTGTCTTGTCTGTGTGTGCGGTGTCCTGGGCCACTTGCCTCCTGATCACCAGTGTGCCCGCTCGGTGCGCTGCTTTGCGTGTGCGATGTCCTGGGCCACTTGGCTCCTGTTCAGCGGTGTGCCCGCTCCGTGTGTTGTTTTGCTTGTGCAGTGTCCTGGGCCACTTGGCTCCTTTTCACCCCTGTGCTCGCTCGGTGCGCTGGTTTGCGTGTTCGGTGTCCTGGGCCACTTGGCTCCTGTTCACCGGTGTGCCCGCGTGGTTTGTTGTGTGGCGTGTGCTGTGTCCTGGGCCACTTGACCCTGTTCACCGGTGTGCCCGCTCGGTGTGTTGATTTGCTTGTGTGGTGCCCTGGGCCACTTGGCTCCTGTTCACCGGTGTGCCCGCTTGGTGCGCTGCTTTGCCTGTGCGGTGTCTTGGGCCAGTTGGCTCCTGTTCACCGGTGTGCCCGCTCGGTGTGTTGTTGTGCTTGTGCCGTGTCCCGGGCCACTTGGCTCCTGTTCACCGGTGTGCCCGCTCGTTGCGCTGCTTTGCGTGTGTGGTGTCCTGGACCACTTGGCTCCTCTTCACCGCCGTGCCCGCTCGGTGTGTTGCCTGAGTGTGCGGTGTCCTGGGCCACTTGGCTCTTGTTCACCGGTGTGCCCGCTCGGTGCCTTGCCTGTGTGTGCGGTGTCCTGGGCCAATTGGCTCTTGCTCACCGGTTTGCCCGCTTGGTGCGTTGCTTTGCTTGTGCGGTGTCCCGGGCCACTTGGCTCCTGTTCACCGGTGTGCCTGCTCGGTGTGTTGTGTTGCGTCTGTCGGGTCCTGGGCCTCTTGGCTCCTGTTCACCGGTGTGCCCGCCCGGTGTGTTGCCTGCGACTGCGGTGTCCTGGGCCACTTGGCTCCTGTCCACCGGTGTGCCCGCTCGGTGCGTTGCTTTGCGTGTTCGGTGTCCTGGGCCACTTCGCTCCTATTCCCCGGTGTGCCCGCGTGTGTGTTGTCTGTGTCTGCGGTGTCCTGGGCCACTTGGCTCCTCTTCAGCTGTGTGCCCGCGCGTGTGTTGTCTGTGTGTGCGGTGTCCTGGGCCACTTGCCTCCTGATCACCAGTGTGCCCGCTCGGTGCGCTGCTTTGCGTATGCGGTGTCCTGGGCCACTTGGCTCCTGTTCAGCGGTGTGCCCGCTCGGTGTGTTGTTTTGCTTGTGCAGTGTCCTGGGCCACTTGGCTCCTGGTCACCCCTGTGCTCGCTCGGTGCGCTGGTTTGCGTGTTCGGTGTCCTGGGCCACTTGGCTCCTGTTCACCGCTGTGCCCGCGTGGTTTGTTGTGTGGCGCGTGCAGTGTCCTGGGCCACTTAACCCTGTTCACCGGTGTGCCCGCTCGGTGTGTTGATTTGCTTGTGTGGTGTCCTGGGCCACTTGGCTCCTGTTCACCGGTGTGCCCGCTTGGTGCGCTGCTTTGCCTGTGCGGTGTCCTGGGCCAGTTGGCTCCTGTTCACCGGTGTGCCCGCTCGGTGTGTTGTTGTGCTTGTGCGGTGTCCCGGGCCACTTGGCTCCTGTTCACCGGTGTGCCCGCTCGTTGCGCTGCTTTGCGTGTGTGGTGTCCTGGACCACTTGGCTCCTCTTCACCGGTGTGCCCGCTCGGTGTGTTGCCTGAGTGTGCGGTGTCCTGGGCCACTTGGCTCCTGTTCACCGGTGTGCCCGCTCGGTGCCTTGCCTGTGTGTGCGGTGTCCTGGGCCAATTGGCTCTTGCTCACCGGTTTGCCCGCTTGGTGCGTTGCTTTGCTTGTGCTGTGTCCCGGGCCACTTGGCTCCTGTTCACCGGTGTGCCTGCTCGGTGTGTTGTGTTGCGTGTGTCGGGTCCTGGGCCTCTTGGCTCCTGTTCACCGGTGTGCCCGCCCGGTGTGTTGCCTGCGACTGCGGTGTCCTGGGCCACTTGGCTCCTGTTCACCGGTTTGCCCGCTCGGTGCGTTGCTTTGCGTGTTCGGTGTCCTGGGCCACTTCGCTCCTATTCACCGGTGTGCCCGCGTGTGTGTTGTCTGTGTCTGCGGTGTCCTGGGCCACTTGGCTCCTCTTCAGCCGTGTGCCCGCGCGTGTGTTGTCTGTGTGTGCGGTGCCCTGGGCCACTTGCCTCCTGATCACCAGTGTGCCCACTCGGTGCGCTGCTTTCCGTTTGCGGTGTCCTGGGCCACTTGGCTCCTGTTCAGCGGTGTGCCCGCTCGGTGTGTTGTTTTGCTTGTGCAGTGTCCTGGGCCACTTGGCTCCTGTTCACCCCTGTGCTCGCTCGGTGCGCTGGTTTGCGTGTTCGGTGTCCTGGGCCACTTGGCTCCTGTTCACCGGTGTGCCCGCGTGGTTTGTTGTGTGGCGTGTGCAGTGTCCTGGGCCACTTAACCCTGTTCACCGGTGTGCCCGCTCGGTGTGTCGATTTGCTTGTGTGGTGTCCTGGGCCACTTGGCTCCTGTTCACCGGTGTGCCCGCTTGGTGCGCTGCTTTGCCTGTGCGGTGTCCTGGGCCAGTTGGCTCCTGTTCACCGGTGTGCCCGCTCGGTGTGTGGTTGTGCTTGTGCGGTGTCCCGGGCCACTTGGCTCCTGTTCACCGGTGTGCCCGCTCGTTGCGCTGCTTTGCGTGTGTGGTGTCCTGGACCACTTGGCTCCTCTTCACCGGTGTGCCCGCTCGGTGTGTTGCCTGAGTGTGCGGTGTCCTGGGCCACTTGGCTCCTGTTCACCGATGTGCCCGCTCGGTGCCTTGCCTGTGTGTGCTGTGTCCTGGGCCAATTGGCTCATGCTCACCTGTTTGCCCGCTTGGTGCGTTGCTTTGCTTGTGCGGTGTCCCGGGCCACTTGGCTCCTGTTCACCGGTGTGCCTGCTCGGTGTGTTGTGTTGCGTGTGTCGGGTCCTGGGCCTCTTGGCTCCTGTTCACCGGTGTGCCCGCCCGGTGTGTTGCCTGCGACTGCAGTGTCCTGGGCCACTTGGCTCCTGTTCACCGGTGTGCCCGCTCGGTGCGTTGCCTGTGTGTGCGGTGTCCTGGGCCACTTGGCTCCCGTTCACCGGTGTGCCCGCTTGGTTCGTTGCTTTGCTTGTGCGGTGTCCCGGGCCACTTGGCTCCTGTTCACCAGTGTGCCCGCTCGGTTTGTTGTGTTTTTCTTTTTTGGGCATGGCGGTTTCCCGCCCAAAGTGTAGCAACAAACTGAGTTCAGTGCTGGGTGGGTGGCAGTGACATAGGGGTCTCCCATGCAAATCCGCCATTTCCCTAATTTACAGAGTAAATGAACAATGAACAATGAAAGTCGGTTTGTTGTGTTGCGTGTGCGGTGTCCTGAATCCCTTGGCTCCTGTTCACCGGTGCGCTCGCCCGGTGTACTGTGCGGTTTCCTGGGCCACTTGGCCCCTGTTCACCGCTGTGCTCGCTCGGTGTGTTGTGCTGTGGGTTGCGTGTGCGGGGCGTCGCTGCAGGGTGCTCACTCGTCCATCCGGATAGTGGCAATTCGTAGCCGGCAGGGGCTGGGTACCCTCCAGGCGCGCACTCGTCCATCCGGACGGCTGCTATTGAACAGTTTTAAAAGGCGAATATGACTGGCATAGCAGCGAGTTCCGGAGTTACGACAAGTTCTGAAGGGCGTTGAGTTGGAGGGAGCCAAGTATCAAGGAACCCCGGGTTATTGGGGTTCTCAAAATCTTTTGGTTAGTTCATGGTTGGAAAGTACTTTGAACATTACTTGGTCCTCGTTTTACTTTGCAGCGCCTATGGTCAACTTGAAGCCACGTTTAAGTAACTACAAGTTGAGTTTTGAGGTTTTGGAGGGACTTATCCCCAGGGCACCTACCTGACTTGAACCAGTGGTCTACATGTTGAGGCGAACACGTAAAGCAACGTGTTAAAAGTCTGGACGCGCCGTTGTACACGTGCAGCGAGGAGCTGAGCACTCAGGCCCTGGCATTTGTGTTATGACAGGCTGAGTCATGTGGCTGGATTGGTGCATCCTAGTACATTTATGATGCAGGATCTGGAGCTCAAGTTCATATGCTGGAGTTTCATGGCTGCGAGTGCAGGCCCCCAGCAACATCTACAACCACCTGACAGCTGAGGTACTGGCCTGATATCTATGGTGCCTACTTCACTGAATTTATGGCTCAATTACTGTCTTCATCTGCCCAGATTGATTGGATTTGGTGACATTTATTGCGTCAAGCGTCTGGACCAGAGGTGGATTTCTGACTACTTCAACCAGGAACATCGTTCATGACTACGAGAGCGTACGAGGACGACACTGGAGTATCCAGAGATTGTTTGAAGGACTCATCTTGGTCTACATTTGATCATTTATGGTTGGTTGTATTCCCAATTTTTAGTAGTGTTGGACCCCATTGATGCCAGACTGAGGTGAAATCTGTTGATCACGTGGATCATGGGAGTCATTGTTGGACAACGCCTTCACACACAGCGTGTATTCAGGCTGGGAGGGGTGTTAAACGTCCATGAATGAGCAACAATTTCTCAAAATTTTGATTTCATATGGAGCAATGGTATTATTCTTTATTGGAGTTTGGTTGGGACATCGGGGGAAGTTTTATCCATGGAGCCTGATCACTTCCAATATGGGTGAAAGACACTTAATGGCTTAACTTTAATTCAAAAGAGGGTTTATCTATTGTATTATACGCCATGAGTTATTGTTTGTTATTCCATTGTTTCCACTTTGAACACTATTTGTATTATAGCACAACATGGGTGTTGGCCTTTGCTTTATCTATCTTTTTTGACTAGTATCATGGAGATTGACCTGTTCAGTAATCTGCATTTTTCTCCAACATATGGTCGTTTCAAAGGAAACAAATATTATTTCCAGACTCAGCATAAAATTCCGCATCTATATTGTGGTCATAAGACTATTTCATTTTTTTGACCATTTTTGCTACATGAGGTAGGTAGGTAGGTATGTTCGGGAGCTCGGGATGCCTCCTTTGACAATGCAGGAAGGAGGTCTTACCAAGGGGACCTCCTGTCCCTCCCACTGCCGGAGTTCAGGTGCCTCTTAAGCCGCTCCTGCAGGTGCTTGAAAAGGCAGTGTCTCGGCCACCCGGTCCAGGTGTCCCAGGTGGAAGGGTGTCCCCACATGTGTCCATGGGTAGGGCCACATGCCCCCTCCTTTGGGCGGCAGCTCTGGGGGCTGCCCAGCGGTGTGGATTATCTCTCACTACAAGGGGTATTGCTCCCGCTAGTCTAGGGTACGACCACCTCACCTTTGTGGCTTGAGTTGCGGGGCCTCTCTGCTTGGCAGGCGACCCCCTCCTGGACTGTGTACCAGCTCGCCTGTCAACGGTTGCTTCCATGGCGCCGGGTGACGTTTGCCCAGTCCCTGATGCAGCCTGGCCGGGCTTGGACCAGCGGCCTTGGGGTACCGCCCCTGCTGCTGGCCCGGTAGGTCAGCTGGGTCGCCCCAGTGCGCCCGACCCATGGGGCGTTGGTTCTTTCCTGTCCCTCGGCCGCCCTACGTGTGCACGTGTGTGCGGTGTCCGGGGCCACTTGGCACCTGTTCACCGGTGTGCCCGCTTGGTGCGTTGTTTTGCTTGTGCGGTGTCCTGGACCACTAGTAAGAAAAAGTGCTTTTCCACTGCTTTGAGGCATACTCTAGTTGTATTAGAGATGCACCAAGCACACAGGCATTTGCATCTTAGTATTGGCCCAACGAAAAGTGGTGATAACACATTTTGACCTATGGAACCAAACACTAAATCAGGTTATGGAGTGGACCCCTTAATCCCCTATCAATGTGAGCCAATTCATCTTTTCCTGAGTCGACTGAGAACTGACATATCCAGGGCAGAGCCTATGAATTTATCTATGTTTTCTCATGAATTCTTAGCTGTCCTAGTGGTATGCACCCTAGGGGGCTGGGCACCTCTTTTTGAGAGGTCCTGGGTTCAATTCCCGGTCAGCCTAGCTACGTAGGACGATCCCATGTGACATGGCAGTGACCTCATCGCCACATGCCCTGCCACCTCAGCACATAAGGGACCCAAAACAAAGAGTGCACATCTCCTGAGATGGCACTATGGAGATTGAGTGACCATGGGGCAGATTTCGAACTCTTTTTCCAAAACATTTCAGCTCTCTTTGTGGAAATGCAATCCGATTTGACCTGAGTTGCAGATTCTGTGAATATTCTAACATCTTTCACTGTTTAGACTGCAGCCCTTAATGCTTTGATCCTGATTCTCTTCTACTTGCTTATCTCTGGCTTGGGCTATCCTGGATTGATTGTATTTCAGCAGCTAAAACATTTTCAGCTTCAAAAACAAGCAGCAGGAAACCCTACACCAGCAGCAAGCAGCAGAAAAGGCACAAACACAGTGTTGGAATCACTATAGAACTTTCTGGTAGCAGAGGCAGACTGTCTCTGCGTACCGGCAGCAACCCCGTGCCGTACAACCAGTGCGCCGAGATCAGTCACATATAAGCAGAAGGGCGAACGAAGATGGACACAAAGAAAGAGGACACCGACGTGAAGACAGCGCCTGAGGCACCAGCAAGACCAGCACCTGGTGAACCTGGACCTGGACCTAGCGCTGTACCTTTGGAGCCCTTACATGGGCCAGTGGACGTGGCGGAGGATTCACTGGAAGGACTCCAGACGGCCTTCCGGGGCCTCTCAGTCGAGGAGGTGGACGACACCCAACCTGTGAAGAGAAAGAGAGAGAGAGAGAAGGATGCTGGAGACGAAGCAGACGAAGGAGCAGACCAAGGGCAAGACCTGACGAATGATCCTACCTTCGAGGGCGCACCAAGCGCTTCTGGCCTCCACGCATCACCCTCTCCTATAACCACCACACTCCCAACTCCAGACCCAGCCGCTGCAACATCCACTCCCATAACCAACCCACCTATGGCTGAGGCCACAGGCTTTACTGGTATGCCTCCCTACCCTGCCTATGGTTTGGGCCCACCTACCACTGCGTTTCCTGAGGCAACTACTGCCAGTGAGCCGGTGGCCTCCAGTTTTGCGCCGCGATGGTATGCGGCTGACTATCACCATCCTCTACCCGCTACGGGAACCTATGTGGATGTTCCTGGGTATGGAACCTTGAGTGGGGTGAGGAGAGGACCTGAGTCTCTTGGAGGCAGGAGTAGAGGATCGGGGAGATCCTCCAACAGGTCCCTGACGCGGTCGGAGATCAATGAGGTGCTCCGAGGAGCCACCTCTAAAGTCGTGGGCGACCTCACTCAAGAGATTCGAGAGAAACTGGAGCCCCTGATGATACCGCCCCAAGCGTCACCTACCACGGTGGGAGTGTCACCCCATCGAGTACAGGCAAACAACCTGGTGGCAGGGCTGACAAACACCCTGGGGAGCCTGAGGAGCCGACCGATGCCGACCCCTGCAGCGATACCCAGAAGCCCTTTCGTACCGAGAACGGCCCAGCCGCCCTACAGCCAAGTGACAAACTCTACGAGAGCCGAGCTCGACCGGCTGGGGCTGACAGCCTTGAGGGCAATGGTGGACGTGGAGCCTTATGGCTCTAGTGATCTAGGCGGAGACCCCTCCGATGATGAGCCGCCGTCTATGACTTCTGCTTCGCCCTCGGAGCACGACGACCCGGAGGACGCCGAGAACCCAAGTGGGAAGGAGAAGAAGAAGAAGAGGAAGACCCGACGCCCTGAGGAACGCAGGGCTCAGGAGGCTAAGGCTATTGCCACCTCCAAGATCGTGGTGAACCTTCCTGAGTTCACAGGCAAGGACCTGAGCGAGTTCGCTGAGAATTTTGGCCGGTTTCTCCGATTGACCGGCCAAACCCAGGCTAGTGGACGGGTGAAGTGCGATCTGCTCCTGCAGTGCTGCAAGACCAAGTACCTGGAGAAGCAGATCAGACAGATCGTGACTAATTCCGCCACCTTTGCTGATGTGTTGGTTGCCTTGGAGAGGCAGTACCCGACCTACGAAACCGACAACTCCATCAGGGCCGAGATCCAGAACCTGGCCGTGCTGCCCAACAACCCAGAACCTGGCAGGGTCTCCGAGCTGTTGGCTGACCTGGATCACTGGGCTGGAAGGTTGACGCCCGGGTCCTACAGCAACGACGACCTGCTCTTCTGGTTGGTGGCTAAGCTCCCTCGAGAGCTGTGGGACGAGTGCCGTTCAACGGCAGAGCGCAAGGCTAGATCCCTCCGCTACAAGGATCTATGTGTGCTACTCCTGGAGCTGGCGCTGGAGAAAGAAAGCGACCAGCACCTGAACAACTACCGTCCTGGAGGTGGAGGCTCTGGAGGCCAGGGCAAAGGGTACCAAGGATCCAGACCTGGGCAGGGGAGTACCCCCAGACACGCCCACGCTCGTATCATGGAGAACGTCAACGAGCTCTTCTGGTGTGATGCCAGAGACTAGCAGGGCCACCTGCAGCACGCCCCTTACTGCGAGCAGCGAGACTGCTTCGTGGTCCAGGGGAAGCAGCAGGAGAAGAACACCGGCGCCAAAGCGAAGCTGCCGGATCATTACAGGTGCACCATCACGTGTGCCTTTCTGTGGGAAGAGGAAGCACTACAAGGATGAGTGCTACCACAAGCAGCGCCTATCGGCGAAGCTTAAGGGTGAAGATCCTGGCAAAGGCTCTGGCAAAGGTGGAGGCAAAGGCAAAGGCAACAACTCCGGCAAGGGCAAGTCGAAAGGACGTGGACAAGGGCAAGACAAGAGTCAAGGTGGACGAGGAGGAGGCGCTAACCGCCAGCCCGACAAGGACAACAAGAACACCGACAGGAACGGTGGCAACCCCAACCCTAATCCAGGGGGAGAAAGATGTCCTTGAATAATGCCCTAGATATTTTGATGTATTCCTGCAGGTTTTGTAGTTGAAAACCCCAACCAAAGCAGCAAGTAGAGCAAGGACAGGATGTGGATCGAATCAATGATTGGTTTTGGAATCCAGTGTAACACAGAAGGGCTGCAGATAGACAAAGCAGGTTTATACACATAGATTCAATCACAAATGGATAATACAAAAGATTTTATATGAAAATTGGTCTGACTCTTGCCTCAGAGATTGCATTAGGCACTTCATGTGCACTCTTTTGGGTGAAATGGTGCTGGTTAGGACTGAGGGGCATAGATGTCACAACCACACAGAAAATGACTTGGCCAAGCAACTGAATTCAGAAACAGTTACAAAGTAGGACCACAATAAGTGGTAGAAACAATTGAGTATAGGGGTCTTGGAATGGGAGACCACTAGGCTTAACCTCCAAGGCCAACAAGCATGAAATGCCTGTTTTTTTTTGGTATGTCCTCCATGAAGGAAGGTACCTCCGCTCAGTTGAGTGGTAGGGGTGAACTTCATGGGGGGGCTAGGGTCACAACCCTAGTTACTTTGAGAAAGTGTACTTTAAGCAACTAAAGAGAGATAAGAACACTTAAGTTGATCTTAGCATCAACAAAGGGTTATAAGGGGGGCTTAGCCTGGATCAAGCCCTCCAAGAAAGACATGGCAGTGACTTTTTCTTACTCCCCACTGGAGTACTAGTTGATCAAGCTAGTAGGACCAAGGAAAAAAGCTTAAATATTCCCAAAATTACCTCAAAAAATGCATTAAACGTACCAAAAACATCCTCATCACTTAATAGAAGCCCATCACACTGTAGGTACCCTTGAAAAACAGTGTAATGTACCGTGTATGATGTCCCTTCGATGGGGCATTCCTCAAAAGTCGCCGGCGTGCGACGAAAACGTTTGGAAAAAGTGTGGGGGTAGTGGGAATTGAACCCAGGACTCCCTCCCTAGAGCACATATGCTTGACCACTAGGGTACAGTCGAACGCTCTAATGCGGACGGCTATCGCTGTATAAACAGCGTTTTAGTATACGTCCTGACCAAGGGCCAGGGCGGAGCAATACTCCCAATGGAGGACACAAACCCCCAGGAGCTGGAAAAAATAGAAAATGTAACCAGCAGGGAGTGATTCCTGCGGTTTAGCGGAGGGGTTTGGATTTAGCAAGTGAAATCGTTGAAAATCGACGAAACCACGCGGGAAATCGTCATTTTTACACATAACTCAAAGTCGCAGATAAGCGCAAAGGAAGCGGACTCCAAGAAAAGGGTTGCGCAAGCGTAAACGGCTTTTGGAAAAGAAGGTATGAGCCGTAGTTTTCAAAGTTTTAAAGGAAATTTTTGCACAGTTGCATCAAAATGTTTATAAACTTCAGAGTCAAGTATTCAAATTCAACCCACACCACAGAGCATGTCAACAACCCATCTCTCAGGTATGTCAGTGTCACCTCACACTCACGCATTGCGTTCGTGTTGGTTGTTTCGTCAAAACGTTAGGGTTGTCAACGCTGTGCTCGTTGGGGGGTCGGGTGTTCTTCTCTCGTGCTCTGCACAGGTAAAAACGGGAATGAAAGGTATGTGATGCGAATGGAGCACGCAGCGCGCACGTAGGGTTAGAATATGCGCTGTGCTGGCGATGCATGTGCCTAATCGAGGCATCCACACGCTGTGACGCTTTACCTGTACTCCAAATTCACCCTTGTTTTCTTCTTCACAGGTAAGTAAAGAAAGCGTTTGTTCGTGTGCGGCCGTGGCGTTAAAGTAGGGTTGCTTAAAACGCTTAGGCTTGTTTTGTGTTCGTTTCAATTCGGCATTCACACGATGCATGGTGAGTAAGGTAGGTTAGCCCAGGAGGAGCTCACCTCCTGGTTGAGTCAGTGGTTCAGCCTCCCTTCCCTGCGTGCACATGATGCATTAAAGGGTAGGCCACGCGAATTGCGCACGGTAAACCTTGTTTAGGTTACCCAGAGGCTCCTCGGTACGTTCTTTAAGAGAACCTGAGGAGTCTCTTAAAGCTTGCTTGCTTGACAGGGGAGCTGATCCGTCAGCGTGTTTGCGAACAGTGTATTATAGGTCACACTGAGAAGGGTATAATACCTGGAGTGTGGCTTGGTTCCTCCGTCGCAAACACCATTTCATTTGCCTCTGTTGTACAGGTGGGAGAGGTTAAGGGTGATTGGTGCACGCAGCAGCTGCCTTCGGCGGCTACCATTTTTCTGCCCCAGCAAAACAGGGGCGCTGATCACAAATCAAATCACTGTGCCTCAGCCAGTACTGGCGAGGGCAGTTCGACCTCAACGACATCTGCGCTGTGCACGCAACGAGAGCACCCCTTCCCTCCAAGCCCTAGCAGGGGAAACGCGTTGTGGCGTCCCCTGTTAGGCCACAGCTGCTTAGGAGCGCTGTGTTCTCTTGTCTTCTTCACAGGAGGGCCATTGGGGCCTGAGTGAACTTCGACAGCAGCACCCAGTAGCGTGTGTAGGGATTAGGGTCAGCAGGCCTGGCAGGAGGTGAGTGCAAGTGATGAGTGCTCATCCTGCCTTCGAAGGCCGGTGCTGGCGTTAGTGAGTGTAGTGTAGTGGTGTCTCCTGTCCCGCGTGCTTTTCCTCGTGGGCAGGGGAGTGCGTTAGATTTTGGCCTGTAGCAAAAATGGGCGTTTTGTATGCCCTTAGCACACTTGGCCACCCCTCCCCCCTTAGTAGGTAGGGCTTTTGCCGTCTTACCCCAAGGATAGGCGCCAGCACAGAAATTGGGCGCCATAGGAGTGGTAATAGTACCTGATTAGGACCTTCGGTCCGACGTCAGCGAAGCCCGGTCTCCGGGAGCCACGCTGGGGAGAGAAGTGAGACACATACAGACATACATAGCACACTTAGGGGTATGGTAAACCCTGTAAGGAAGGGTAGAACCCCATGGGTCTGGACCAGTCAGGGGTCCTAACTGTGGGCTCGCTTGTCCCCAATGAGGAAAGACACACCTTGCATCATAACACCTTGCTTGTCATTCCCCCCTGGTGTAGTAAGCCACCGTTCTTCGTTGGCTCACCAAGGTCATTACATTAGGGCAGTACCCATGCAGCACATGGTCAACAAGGCACACACTCGCTGGGTGGCTGCCACCTGGCTCACGCTGGAAACCATAGGCATGGGTCTGCAGGGCACAGACTGACACAGGGAGATTAGTTTCGCTTCTTACGCTGGGACATAGTCTCAGCACGGGTTAGGAGCTGCCCCTCGTTGTTCTCAACGAGGTAAGTGCGGAAGATGGGGTTCATACTCCCATCTGGTTGTATGAAGGCTGACATAGGTTCCCAGGTCGCCTCAGACAACCCATAGCCATCCCACAGGGTAAGGAATTTCCAGCCCTGTTTATACTCGTGGCGAGCAATGCCTGCAACCACGTAGTAACCATCGACTGCCATCTCATCGGCAGTCATCTCTTCGAGTTCGTCTGCCTCCTCTGGACTGGCAGCGTTCTCTAGGTCTATTCGTTCAATCTCACTGTCGCTGAGGCGCCACTCATCCCAAGAAAAGTCGTCAGGGGAGTGATAGTGCCTCAACTGCTTAGGTGCACACAGCAGTTCACCACCTAGAGGTGGACTGCACCTGACATGGATCCTGGACCCATCTATCCTGATGATACGATAGGGTCCAAAGTAAGGGTCCTGTAGGCAGTTACGTGGCCAGGAGGGTAGGCGTGAATGGTGTACCAAAACAAGGTCACCAACCTTGAAGCTGGCAGGTCGCCGTAGGCGGTTCCGTCGGCTCTGTTCACGGTCACGAATGTGCCTCAGGTTAGTACCAGCCTGGTTAGCCAGAGACTGCTTGTGTTCCAGCCAATCTCCCACAGGGCTCTTGAAGTCCTCAGGAAAGGGGGTTTTGAAGAACCAAGCAGGTCGTCCTCCATGGAACAGTTCGTGGGGGGTGAAACCCGTAGAAGAGCTCCGCTGTGAGTTCATGGACAGCACTGCCCAGGGCACTAGGCGTACCCAGTCCTTGGTGCCCTCCTGTTTCATCAGGATTCTTAAGTTTTGCTCCACCACACGGTTCTGTCTCTCACAGAGAGGGTTAGACGTGTGGGTATAGGGCACACCTGTGGTTACCTCCACGTTGAGGGCATTTAGCACTCGTTTGTACCACCCAGTGTCACTGCGGATGCGTACATCCTCATCAGAGTGCACCTGCTTAGGTGCTCCATAGGGTTCGAACCATTGTTCGACCAACATTTTCACAGTCTGCTCACCTGTGATTTTCTTATTGCAAGGGAACACACGGGTGAAGCGAGATAGACCACAGGTGACCACGAGGCAACTATCATAGCCGCCAAAGCATGGTAGGCCGTGGATGTAATCCACGTAGAGAAGAGAGTTAGCACAATAGGGTATGGGTAAGCTGGAGATCAGGCCCCTATCCCTACTGTCGCTCTGCTTGCTGGCATGACAGCCACAAGCGTCCACAATGGTCTGCATACGCGACCTCAGTTCCATCAGGGTTAGACTAGAGTAGAAACACTCACGGAAGAAGTCCACTGAGCAATTAGCGCCAGTGTGACCAGAACTGAGATGGGACCACTGTAGGCACCCATCCAGTCGTGCCTCAGGCACCACAATTCGGTCCTCGTAGAAGAGGTACTGATTGTTCTTATACCACTGGTGCCCGTCAATGACACGGGGTTCGAGACCAGTGCTGAGGATTTGGAGAATTTCTTCATACTCTGACTGACAGTCGGTTAGACTCCATCCCTGCAGGATTCCAGCAGTGCGCACCGACAGGTCGAGCTGGACATCCATACGCTGGAAAGCCTCTTTGGCGAGCGCCTCAGAGCTCTCACCAATAAGCGCATCGAAGTTGTTGCGCGATATATAGTCAGACAGTTCATTCTTAATCCCGGGGATGTGATGCACAGTCAGCCTGAACTGGCTCAGGTAAGTCCACCAACTTTCTAGCTTTGCTTTTTCTGGTGGTGGGCCCTTCTAAAAAGACTTCACAGGCTCCTGGTCACACAGCCAGACAATAGGGTTAGATCCCAGAAGTCGGGATTGTGACGATAGCACCAACATACCGGCCAGGAGTTCCTGGTCATAGGTGCTGTAGTTGGAACGCCCTTGGTTCCATTTCCAATTCCAGTGTCCCAGTGGCACCAGTCGCCACTCACTGGTAGGATAGTCATGTTTCAACGAACCATCACGGTTCAGTCCAGTAGTACGATAATGGCAGTGGGTTAGTTCAGCGGGGTTAAGCTCCTGCCATTGGTAGATCGTACCTCCCCCCCCTACATCACTGGCATCAGTGATCAGGACTATCTCGCCCTCAGGGCGGGGCACTCCCAGGCAGTTGGAGGAGGCAATCTTCTTCTTCAACTCCTGGAAACACTCTTCCTCTCTGGAGGTCCACCTCCAGGGAGTAGTTTTCTTGATCAGGTCAGTGAGGGGTGCAGAGGAGTAAGTAAAATTGTGGATGTGACGCCGATAGAAATTACAGGCGCCCACAAAACTCCTCACATCGTGTAGACCCTTCTTAGGGTCATTGCGAATCAGCATGTCCTGTAGGGGCTGCATCTTAGACGCGGCTGGTTTCCACCAGCCATACCCCACGTCGAAACCCAAATACTCCATCTCTTCTTTCATAAACTCACATCTTTCGAGTTTGATTCGGAGATGGTTTTCTTGACAGACAATGAAAAATTCACGGAGGAGAAGGACATGGTCCTCTTTGGTATTAGTACCCAAACTCACGTCGTCGATGTGAGCCTCCATTTCTGCACCCCGAGAAATCAACTCTTGTACTAGAGGCCTGCGCCTCAGTATGTACAAAATTTTGTTCATAAGCTCCTGGAAGAGCGCTGGGGCATTAGCCACCCCGAAAGGCATAACCTTCCACTTGAAGACACGACCCTTAGGGGTTATAAAGGCCAACAGCTCCTGAGCTGCAGCGGTTAGGTCCACCTGCCAGAAACCAGAGCGTTTGTCCATTTTGGTCTTATACCTGCATTTGGCAATACGCTCCAGGGGGTTTTCCATGTTAGGAATACTCCCTGAGTGGTTCTGGGTTTTCTTGTTGACCTCACCATAGTCTACAACAAGACGTAGGGCAGTCGACCCTGGTTTAGCAACAAGGAAACAGGGACTGCAGTGATGGGGATAGTCCCCGTGTTTATACTCTTCAACAAGGCCAGCATCAATGCATTCTTGGATCTGGCGCTCGATTTCTTCGACCTGTTCCTGTGGAGCGGGATAGGGACGACGCCTCACTCGCGTCTTTTCAAATTCTGGTTTCAATTTCAGGTCCATCTGGACCAGTTTTTTACAAGAAGGGGGAGGCGGCAAGGCGCCGAACACCTCCTCATAGGTTATCAGCAGTTTCTTCAGGCGGGGGTCAAGGTTAAGACTCTCGAGTTTCTGAAGGAAGTCCTCCTCAGCATGGAGGTTGCTTTTTCCATGTTCTTTCTTTTTATGCCGATCAGCAGTTTCGGCAGGCACAGTACCATCGTCCCACTCAGGGGGACATTGCTGCCCATAGTGTAGAGAATACACTAGAGGTATCTCAGGATCAGGCAGCGTATAGGACTCATCGTCCTCCTCAGACCAGATGTAGGATTTCCAGGTCTGTCTGAGGTATTGCAGCCGCTGTTGGCGCTCAATACCTTCGGCCTTCAGGTACAACAGCCGCCGGAGTTCTTGAGTGTCATGCTCAGACAATGGCATGTTATTAGCAGCAGGCCGCGCCAGAGCATCAGCACTCCGGGCCACGGGTTCACCTGTGTGCATAGGCTGCATGTGTAGCACTGGCTTCCCAACAGGGGAAGCAGGTTCAGAGGTTGACTCTAGATCTACCTCCTCTAGCAACAGTTGGGCTAGGAAAGCATTATGTTTTAGGTCAACACAGCTGCGATCAACAGAGGGAATAGTGCTGGCGATCTCAGACAGTTGGTCGTCAGCATCCTCTTTCATAGCTGCAGGTTCCAGATAGTCATCAGGAGACTCACACCCTGTAAGTGTGGCAGATAGGTGCTCAGGAGATCGATTTTTGAGATGATAAAGGGTCAGGCCACGATTTTCGGCCATGACCTCTTTTAGTAGCACCTGGTCTAGGTCACACAGGGGTACAGGATTGGGAGATCCATCGATGATGGACAGGAAACTGGCCCACTCAGGGGCCTGCATAGCTGTGTCTGAGTCCTCAGGCACAAAGATGGGGCCGTCGGGGAGTTGCACTCTTCCCACGGTCATTCGGTCTAGCATACGGCGCCAGTAAGCATGTTCACGAGAGCAACCCCAGTCAGGGGTGCACATAACAACCCTTCCTCCCTCATAAGCGATCTTGGTTAGAACCTTCGCGAGCAGGGAGAAGGGAGGGTTAGCATACGCTAGGCCCATTGCTTTCCAGAAGAGACGGAAAGCATTGTTCATTTGTTTCGAGCAGTACAACTGCATGATGTGCTGTTGTTGGCTCGCAAACAATTCCACCTGGATCTCATCCAGGTTTACCTGAAGGGCCGCCAGTCCATTTTCAAGAACGTGACGGGCCAGTTGGTAGTTTTCAGTACGATAGTTGGTCTTGGCTGCGTAGCGCAGCCCAGACTCTTTTCGTCCTGACAGCTCCAAAGGAACGGAGAATAGCCCACGGCCAAAGTCGCAGTGCAAAGAGTAGGGACGCTGTAGGGGCAGCATTTTTACCTGGGGGTTTCTTCGTAGAAAGTCGGTGCCAATGACGATGTCAAAGGCGTCAGTGTCCAACACTCTGCAGTGTTGGGTCACTGTTTCGTCGCCCAGACATATAGTCACATCGACCCCCCCCAAGGAATGGATGGTTCGCCCATCCCCTACTCTTATGGCCACGGTCTTAGTTTTCTTGAAAGTTTTAAGCAGGCGCCGGGCCACTATGGAAAGTGTTGCACCGGTATCAAGCACCGCTCGAAAAACCTGATCAGGGATTTTTACGAGGATCCAGAAAACCAAGTCCTCCTCTTCGGAGCCGCCCCCCTATTCCTCATCAGGGAATTTAACATCCAGCCCTGCAGCCATGAGGGACTTGGCCATCCAGGCCAAGCGCCTCTTCTCGGAATTATTCCCCTCAGGGGTAGCGTTATCCCCTTGGGGGCGTTTCTTGGGGTCACCTGCGGGAGCGGGTGTAGCAGCAGGGTTGGGTTTTGCGACGGGCGCTGATGAGCGCCTCTGGGGGTTAGGGGGTCCCGTTTTGCCACCCCCTTTGCCACCTCCTTTACCAATTTTATCCCCGTTCGGGGGATTTCTGGCGGGTGTTTGGGTCTTCCGGGGCTCCGCCTCCTGACGCTTGAGTTTGTCACTCTCGCGTTTCTTGATGTGGCATTCGTCTTCGTAGTGAGGACGTTTGCCACAGTAACCACAGGTGATGGTACCCCTGAAATGGTCCTGATGGGTCACTTGTTTCCCATCTTTGGTGTGCTGCTGACGTTTCA
This sequence comes from Eutreptiella sp. 'Long Island Sound 2002', assembly GCA_964036045.1. Classification (NCBI taxonomy): domain Eukaryota; phylum Euglenozoa; class Euglenophyceae; order Eutreptiales; family Eutreptiaceae; genus Eutreptiella; species Eutreptiella sp. 'Long Island Sound 2002'. Next base: position 116,698,432 of record OZ038382.1, read on the forward strand.
TCTGCAGCATACAGCCACTGCGGAGATCGCAGTCAGAGGCATGACAAGGTCCCCCCTTGTCATTGACAGGTCGGCAGTAGAACAGGGGGGGTGTGTCTGCATCAGGTTGAACCTCGTTCATGGCACGTAGGTTGCCCCTCCCTTTACCACCTCCCTGGTTGGTGTTAGTGGGATTTTTATGCCCCTTCCCTTCGCCACGTTCGGGGGTAGGGGTACCACCTCGTCCCAAATGCTTCTTGAGGAATTTCTCCATGTGGGAGTCATTCTCTCTCTCAAGAGCTAGTTCAATCAAGAGATCCACCAGTTCATCGTACGAGTGGGTCCTGCTCTTCCTCTCAGAGGTGGAGCGGCAATCATCCCACGTACGCTGGGGGATCTTACTCATGAGCCACAGGTGGGGCTCAGTGGCTCCGTAGGAGCCTACGTTCATCCTCAAAAACAAGTACTCCAAGTCGCACACATACTCAGAAATTCGCGCAGCGGATGGAAACTCCGGGAGCATAGGTAGCTCCTCGATCTGTGTGCGTACGCTGAGGTCAGTCTCATAGACTGGGAATGTTTTCTCTAACCTCTGGAGTACCTCTGCCCAGGTAGAACAGGTTTTCGCAATCTGTTTGACCTATCTTTGCAAAAATGTCTTTTTGCATGAGCGTTTTAGCAGTGAACATTTGGTGGCCACATCCACATGGGATTGGCCAGTCAACAAAAGGAACTCTGCAAATTCTTCTGCCCATTCAGGCAGATTTTTGGGGTCGAACTCCGGCAGTTCCAGCTGGATGTTCGCCTGGGCAATTGGTCTGCCCGTCTTCCCACCCCCCGGAGTTAGGCCTGAAGGCGACACGCCGGCAAGAGGGGCCAGGGCTGACAGCCCTCTTCTCTCACTCTCTGTGACAGGCACGTCCTGTAGATCAGCCATGGGCACAGTCCTGGCACGGGGGTGAAAGGGGCTGGGGCAGGTGACCTTAGGCAACAGCCTTGAGACCCTTGATCTCTTGAGATCTTCGGCCAGGGTACTCAGTCCTTGAGAGAGAGAGGGCAACTCGGGCTTGGATAAGGGTTCAGCAATACCCAGTTTAGCCTTAATGGCCTCCGATAGGGCCGTCACATCTGGATCTTCTGATCCAGACAGGAGTTTGGCCAACAGCTCGGCCGTATGATCCAGGGCACCGTAGGTTTGCCTTGGATGGTGTTGTTCTTCGACTCGTGTCGGGCCCACTTCGGGGGCCCTTGGGGTTGGACAACATGCTCTTGGATACTCAGGTCTTATTCGTCTTGGCAGGGATGCAGTAGACGGAGGACCAGAGTGTGCGTAGGACCCTAGGTCTGTACGTGGTCTGGATCCATGTACAGCCAATGGCTCCTCTCCATCTTCCCCACGAATGGATTTGTAGTACTCCTCATGTAGGATGTACTCATCCATCTTCTTCCTCAGCTCCTCATACTCCTCAGGTCCTTCAATGGCAGTTGAGGATGAAGCTGGACAATTGGATCTTGATACTGAAGCAGCCAAACGTCTGTGGAGGTGACTGAAGCTGTCTCCAACGTGTGCTGCTAAGGCCTCGGTGGTAAGGCCTTTATTCTCTTCCGCCCTTCTGCGTTCTGGATCTCCTTGGGACCCAGATGCGCCACTGAGATGATGTGGAGCTCGGTAAGGTGGTTCACTCATTGGGTGGGTCATGCTGCCCATTTGCACTTGGACAGTTCTGATAGGCCAGGTCCTGACGCTTGGCGTGGACATGATGAACTTGTTGTTGAGCTTTTGTGTTGCACTTCTTCTCAGGGTCGGTTCAAAAGGTCACAAGGGACTGTCTCTGCTACCGGAAAGATGTCCTTGAATTATGCCCTAGATATTTTGATGTATTCCTGCAGGTTTTGTAGTTGAAAACCCCAACCAAAGCAGCAAGTAGAGCAAGGACAGGATGTGGGTCGAATCAATGATTGGTTTTTGACTCCAGTGTAACACAGAAGGGCTGCAGATAGACAAAGCAGGTTTATACACATAGATTCAATCACAAATGGATAATACAAAAGATTTTATATGAAAATTGGTCTGACTCTTGCCTCAGAGATTGCATTAGGCACTTCATGTGCACTCTTTTGGGTGAAATGGTGCTGGTTAGGACTGAGGGGCATAGATGTCAGGACCACACAGAAAATGACTTGGCCAAGCAACTGAATTCAGAAACAGTTACAAAGTAGGACCACAATAAGTGGTAGAAACAATTGAGTATAGGGGTCTTGGGGTGGGAGACCACTAGGCTTAACCTCCAAGGCCAACAAGCATGAAATGCCTGTTTTTTTTTGGTATGTCCTCGATGAAGGAAGGTACCTCCGCTCAGTTGAGTGGTAGGGGTGAACTTCATGGGGGGGCTAGGGTCACAACCCTAGTTACTTTGAGAAAGTGTACTTTAAGCAACTAAAGAGAGATAAAAACACTTAAGTTTGTCTTAGCATCAACAAAGGGTTTTAAGGGGGGCTTAGCCTGGATCAAGCCCTCCAAGAAAGACATGGCAGTGACTTTTTCTTACTGGGGGGAACTCCGAGTCCTCTGGAGGGCAGTCAGGTCCTACCACACGCTCACAGACGCAGGCCCAGAAAGAACAAGGGGCCAAGCGGGAGCACGAAGGTGATGATGACGGCAACGCTAAGAAGAGAAGCCGTTTCATGAGGATGGCCCGCAAGCTGCGGAACAAGGGGTTCGAGGTGACCTGTCCCGCGGAGTTCTGACTGGGACGCTCCGGTGGCTCCCAAGACCTGGTGTTTTGGGTACGTATCCGACTAGGGGGACGTGAATACCTGGCGGTATTGGATACTGGCGCCACCATATCTATAGTGGCCAAGAAAACTTTACCTTGTGGGGGCCTGAAGAACACCATGACCACCGCGGCTATACGAATGGGGGATGGACATGTGGTGCACAGCTGCGGGGACTGTGAAGTGGAGGTACCTATGGGCTCCCGGACTATCGCCCATCGGTTCTATGTGATGGACACTGAGGCCTTCGACTTTGTATTGGGGATTGACTTCTTCGTGCAGCACTCCCAGATACAATCCCTGACGCTGCAAGCTCCCTACCTCCTTTACGTGGACCACGGCAGTGGCAGAGAGACTGTGCCACTGGAGCAGTTGGAACATACCTCGAGTTACCTGAGGCTATCGAAGGAGGAGCCCTCGAACATGATGGCGGCCTCCAAAACTGAGGACCCTCAACTATTGGGGGAAGTCCTAGACCAAGGTCTGAAGGAGTTGGGCTACTCTAGAGAAGACCTGAGTGTGGAGTTGTTCGCCAGCGACAAGCAGCATGTACTGGACCTTTACTGCAGCAAGGGGAAGAACTGCAGCTACAAATTATACTGGCCCTCTTTCGGGATGGCCTACGGGAACCCCAGGTTCAGTGAACTGGCGAAGGTCCTGACCCAGGTGGCCTTCGAACGATCCCGTATGGTCCTTTGTTCCCCCGATTGGGGAGCCCATGGGGGCAACGAGTACTGGCAAAACCTCCTGGACAGGCTGACTATCAGCTCTGTTCGGTTACCTGATGAGGCCATCTACGTGCCTCTGGGGCGTAAGACGCCTATTGGGAAACCCGGATGGGGGAGTATGCTCAGCGTGGTGGACGGAGGTCTTACCTCCATCCCCTGGGAGGATCTGGACCAGACTCTGGTCCAGTCTATACAACGAGAAAGCGATGGACTCGCCTTGGGTGACTTGAAGGATCGACTACAACCTCAAGATGCTATTGAGACTATACCCGGAGGAGATGAGTACGTCGTGTCTGACACCAACGCCCCCAACTCTCCCTGCCATGTACCTGTTCCTGATGGAGTCTCTGAGTGTGGACTATCCGAGCTACCTAGCTCTATCCACTCAGATGACGAAACTGAGCACGACGCCTTCTTCGTGCTGACCTGTGTGGAGGAAGTGGAGAACGCCGAGTACGTCGCCCCACTGAAACCCCTACTCTCCATGAGGGTGGAAGACCCCGTGGACGAAGAGCTGGACCCTCGATCCAGGCTAAGGGGGTATGCGGACTCCAAGAGGAAGTTGGTGGCGAAAAAGCTATGCTACGCTAAGCCTACCCGCAGCTCATGGCCACTGAAGCAAGGACGTATGGGAGATCTATCCCAATTGGAGGAGGACCTCAAACAGAAGATCACCACCTGGCAAAGGGAGGTAGATCTTAAGCTCATGAAGAGCGTGTGGGGCGCCCATGTTAGGATCCCAGAGGTAGATGACCTCTTGGAGGAATGTGTATGTGAACCCCCTCGAGCGTGCCTATGTTGCCATCGTCCACCGGAGATGGTTGAACAAGACCTTCTATATGCCTACCAAGGGTTGAAGGACACTACCAAGGGCGAAGAGTCAGTGGAGGATCACCTCCCGGCGTCTATTACGCAGGGGGCAAGCAAGTTATACTCTGACGAGGACATGGAGGACAAGATCAAGCTATTGGATCCGCGGGTGCAGAAGCTTATAAGGACCTATCTAGAGGTGTTCGGAGAACTACCCCCTCCAGCCTCATGTGACAAGCTGGTACAGATGGACCTCAAGCTGAAACCCGAGTTCGTGGGTCAGAAGATCCGGAGGAGACCCTATCCAGCTCCTAAAGAGCAGGCCGACGAGATTGAGCGACAGATACAAGAATGTATCGACGCTGTCCTAGTCCTGGAGTACAAGGACGGGGACTACCCCCTACACTGCAGCCCCTGTTTCTAGGTGGCTAAACCTGGGTCTACAGCCAAACGGCTGGTAGTGGACTACGGAGAGCTGAACAAGAAAACGTTGAGCCACTCAGGGTCCATTCTTAATATGGAGTCTACCCTGGAGAAGATAGCCTCCTGTCGCTACAAGACCAAGATGGACAAGAGGAGCGGATTCTGGCAAGTGGACCTGACGCCCAACGCTCAGGAGCTACTGGCCTTCATCACCCCTCAGGGGAGGGTGTTCAAGTGGAAGGTCATGCCATTTGGCGTGGCCAGGAAGCCGCTCTATTCCAAGAGCTGATGAACAAGATCTTGTCCATCCTACGAAGGAGACCTAAGGTGCAGGAGCTCATATCCCGTGGGGCCCAGATGGAAGCTTACATCGACGATGTATGCCTCGGGACCAATACCCAGGCAGACCACCTAATCCTCTTGGGTGACTTCTTTGCGGTCTGCCAGGAGAATCACACACGACTCAAGCTGGAGAAGTGTGAGTTCATGCAGGAGACCATGCAGTACCTGGGGTTTAGCGTTGGCTATGGGTGGTGGACCCCAGCGGCCTCTAAGGCCAAACCCCTGATGGATGCTAAGGTACGACACAAAGACCCCAAGAAAGGACTTCATGATGTACGCAGTTTCATTGGGGCATGCAACTTCAATCACCGCCATATCAAAAGCTTCACCTACACCAGCGCCGTTCTGACGGACTTGATCAAGAAGAGTACTACTTGGCGCTGGGGCCCACAAGAGCAACAAGCGTTTGACGAGCTCAAAGACAAGGTGGCCAACGCTAAGTGCTTGGGCGTGCCTAGGGCACAGGGGGAGATTATCCTGGTGACCGACGCCGGCAATGTGGGCGGTGGTGGAACGTTGTTCCAATGGCAAGCACTAGAGAAGGAGGAGTTCCACTCGGCCATTTCCCAATGGGGGACGGAAGGTCTCAACCGAGATGGAACCCTCAAGCACAGCTACCCTGACGACAAGTGGGTCCTAGTACCTCTGGGCCACTGGAACTGGGAATGGAACCAGGCCAGGGGGAACTACTCCACTGATGAGCAGGAATTGCTCGCTGGTATGCTAGTGCTATCCTCACGAGCACGACTGTTGGGGAGTAACCCTGTGGTCTGGCTGTGCGACCAAGAACCGGTCCGCAGTTTCCAGAAGGGTCCCCCACCTGAGAAGGCCAAGCTACGGCGCTGGTGGACCTACCTCAGTCAACTATGGCTGACGGTACACCATATCCAGGGAGTGAAGAACGAGCGTGCAGACCACATCAGCCGCAACAACTTGGACGCCCTGATTGGTGCCCGGTCTGAAGCGCTGGCTAAGGAGGCATTCAGCCGTATGGACGTCCACTTGGACCTCAACATGACGATGATACGCCGCCTGAATGGACTCCAACAGTTCCAGTGTAACCGCTGCATAGTGCTTGATCTTTCTTGTGATTGCGAAGCCTGTAGCCTTGATGCCCCAGGGGTCGTAACGCCCGACACTGCCCCTGATATCTCCGAACCCAACTGACCCTCTTCAGACCCATATCCAGCCTCTTGGAGCGACATATGCGAAGCACTTGTAAGTCCTTTGAACTCCATGGTGAGATATGAAGAGTACGAAAACCCGGTCTACAAAAATGGAGCAGACATAGAATCTCAATGCGAATTCATCGCAATTAATGACACAACGTGAAATCATTCGAAATAATTTAAAAAAATCCGATTGGGAAATCACGAAAGACAAATGCGACTCGACGCGCGCTCACAGGCGACATCTGGCGGCGAACGGAAAACATGAAATGAAGCGGAAAATTTACTGCACTAATGTACATCTGAGAATCATTGAAATTCTGATCACATCAGTGTATAGTTGAGTGCTGTCACTGCTGCCGTTACACTCCCCCTCTGAAAACATACGCCAGTATGTCAGGCTGGGTCAAGTGAAGTGAACGAAACGGCGAAAGTGACCAAAAACTGCCTAATCTAAGGCAAAATGTGTGAAATTGAGCTGAATTGAGCAAAATTGTGCTGAGATCTGTGCTTCGCGATGGCCATCGACTTGAATGAAACGTATAGGTACCTCAGGGCACACAGAAAAAGCTTCGTTCAAGCTCAAAAATTCGAAAATTGAAAGTCTGAGTGAAGAATGTACATGATGATCCATCATCCATGATTCATGATGAAATCAGGTTCTGACATCCCACTGCCAGAAAACAGAAAACGAGCGTCGCCATGTCGTCGAGCGTCAAAAAATAGGGTATCCCTTCATGGAGTCCAAGATAAGTGAAACTGGCTGGTGTCATTTGCAGTCATGAGACCAGATGCCAGATTATGGTACAAAATGTGCCTGAATTGGGACCAAAATCAGTGAATCGCCCACGGATTCAGGGTGGCGAAACTCACCGCAAGCCAAAATAGGTCCAATTCAATGTCGATAGACACTGTGAGTAGTGTTGAACGGAAATCCAGTTCTCATTCATAGCCAATCCAGGTCAAATCCTCATGATGCTGATGAATCCCATGATGGAAATCCAATCATTTAACGTAATGATAGCCAAGAAAACCCAGTGGGGATTCCCCACACTGTCAGTATTGTTCCCAGGGCTTCATGTTTAATCCAGTATGAGCCAGAAGGGATAATTGACTCGTTATAGTCCCAGAATGTATAAGCATCCAATGCTTGGTACTGGGAATTTGCCAACATTGAGCTGATTCTGAGGGGGATTCGAACACAATCCACAGATGAACAGCGAGTCGACACAAGTAAGAACACCATCGTCGTCACTTGGTCTATATAAGCCCTTTGACAGTGGTCTATTGAAAAACGAACCAACCATCTCAATGTAAGAGCTGATGGAGATGGCATTCTGAGCAGATCCGTCAAACACATGAAATGGATCAGACTCAGTCATGTGCCAGAATGTCTGAAATGAGCACGAACTCGAACGAGTCCTTCCCAAGGCGAGTATAGGGGTCCAGTCAACAGCAAAAGGCGATAGTGTCGTCGTGGTTGAGGATAAAGGCCTCTCGGAACTTCCGATCGGAATCATCTGCGATGAAGCACATGATTCACATGATGGCCATGATGGGAATGATGGATGGAATGACCAGGATGACCCCAGAATGTCCCATCATCTGTTTGTCGAACCACCTAGACGATGCGTCTGGACTGTTATGTCCCCATGCCAAGGGTATATGTCGACCGTAAACCTCTTCGAAAGTTTCGGCGAGCCAAATTCTGATCAGATCTTGTCTGGGATGGATGGTGCCACAATTGGAGCTTCTTCTTGTGCTTGTAAGTCTTCCTTGGTGACACAATCCTTGATCAGCGAGAGCTCTTTGTCAATCTCAGGGTGTTTCTTCAGGAACTTGATGAAAGTATCCGTATACCCATGGATGAAGCTTGAAGCTGGCTCCCATTTGTCTTCTTCTGGACCGAATCCTTTCCATCTGCACAGAAAGTACCACTTGCCTCGAGCATTCTTCTTGTACTCAAGAATCTTCTCCAACTCGAAACTGCTTGTGACCATCTTCCTGTCGCTTAGGTACTTCGAAGTCCAATAGAGAGGCTTGAACCTTCCTTTGGGGCAGGGTACTTCGGCCTTCGAACGATCTCGATGTACTTCTTGATGCCTGCCTGGCTCAATCTCAATGTTGAATGTAGTCTCACTTAGTTGACTTTTGACTTGGAATGGGCCATCCCACAAAGGTAACAATTTGTTGTCGTCCTTCAGGGTTTCGTCTGACTTACGAAGCCAAACTTGCTGGCCTTTCTCGAAGGGTTTTCCTTGCGTTCTTGACTTATTTTTGAAGTTCAACCAATCTGCTTGACTTTCCACTTTGGCTTTGATCCACTTGGACTCTAGATCCTTGATCTTCTCAAACCATTGCGAGGCGTCGTAGCACTGCCTTGGATGATACATCACTGGTCCTGGACCCATCTTCTAACGACCAAAAACCAGCTCATTCGGACTTAATCCAGTGTAATTCTTGGTGCGATGGTATCTTCTCAAGACACAGTAAATTGTCTCCAACCAATTGTAGTCTTTTTCAGTCGCCAGAAATTTTATCAGAATGGAGATAAGAATCCTTCCAGCTCGTTCAGCAGGGAGAGCTCGATGGTCGTAGACTCGGGCACGAAGGTGATGCACTCCCAATAGGGCGCACATGTTCTCCCACCAAGTCCCAATGAACTCCTTCCCACTGTCCGTTAGAATTTCACTGGGCACATCCCAGTTACTCATCCACTGACTTGCAGTCCACTTGGCAGCCATTTCAGAGGTGAGATGCTTCGTGTTGCAGGGGGGGACTTGGATGTAGCCACTGTGGCGGTCTTGAATTAACAAAACCCCATCGATAGGCTTCCTCGTGTAGAGACATTCCTCTTGGATTTGGTGCAAAACTCGAAGACATCCGCCGTCACCTTGTCGAACAACCTGTCAGGAATTGGTAATCCCTTCAGTGGTCCTTCTGCCTTTTGATTCTTCGGGATGGTCGCCTGACATTGCTTGCATCCTTTGGCAACTCGTTCACAGGCACCCTTGAGGTCCCTTGTGTACACTCTGTGGCGTAGCTCCTGCTCCAGCACACGAGAATGTGTGTGGCCTGTCTCATTCCGATGCCAATGTTTGACATATTGGTCAATCAGACAATCAGGAACACAAATCCGTCCTTGCCAAAATAACTTGTCGCCTTGGATTTTGAAATCAGACGTCTCCTCAGAGTCGTAAGGCTTGTCCCCTTTCAACTTGTGGTATACAGACCCAAAGAACTTGTCCTCCTTGTACATCTTCGTCCAATCCACATAGAGGAAGGAAGTTTCCTTGTCCTTTTGCTGTGGAGGGAGCGTGGATTTCGCTTTGGATCTTGTCGTAGGAAACACATTCAGGAGTGGCAGCGACGACTCAGAGTCAGAGTTAACTCCTGCAGTCTGATCTGCCTTGGTAATCTCCTTGCATCTGACCAATTCAACCTTCATCCGATTTTTAATCGAACATTGGAGACAATGTTTCTTGATCAGTGCTTGTTCCTCCTTGTCGAACTCGATCACTTCAGCTTTATCCGTCGCTGTCCCATGAAAACTCACTTCAGAGTAAGCCTCTGAGGCTGGGTATGCCCAGCGACTCAGGGCGTCCGCCACTGTGTTGTAGCGACCCGGAATGTAAGTCACATGGAGGTCAAATCTGCTGAGAGTTTCATGCCAACGGCCTCTTCTCCCAGCTGGTCCACCAGGGGTATCCACATGTTCTGTCCTCCAGCTCTCCAGTGACTTGTGGTCAGTCAGTACCTCAACGCGATGGCCCAAGATCCAACCTTCATAACGCCGTAAGGCACAAAGGATTGCGTAGGCTTCTTGTTCCCTTGGACTCCAATTTCGCTGCCTTGTTCTAAGCTTGCGAGACCAGAAAGCCAGAGGGTGATGGTGACCTTCGTCATCGACTTGTTTGATCGTAGCACCAATGGCGTAACGACTGGCGTCTGTACGAATATAAAAAGGTCTTCCATCCAACCACGGAGTCTTTAATGTAACCACATTTGCCAGTGCTTCCTTGAGACCAGTAAAGGCTTCTTCACATTCTGGCGTCCACTTGAGCTTGACTTGAGATCCCTTCTTTCCTTCTATTTTGCCAACCTTGAGTAACTCTGTCAATGGATCAGAGAACTTGGCGTAGAGAGGAAGGAACTCGTGGTAGTAATCGCAGCAGCCTAAAAAGGCACGAAGCTGCGTGATGGTTTTAGGCCTTTCCCAGAGCTGCAGGGCAGCCATTTTTCCTGGGGCTGGTCTTCTTGTCCCATCTTCCAAGACAGAGCCACAAAATTCCACACTCTGGAGGAACATCTTGCCCTTCTTGGGTCCACACACGAGCTTCTCTTGTCGAAGGACTTCGAGAACTTTTCGAACTTGTTCTTCGTGCAACTTCAGGCACTCATCAAAGTTTTTTCCCAACGGCGTGGCAATCAGAAGGTCGTCGATGTAGATGCTGCAGAATTCTTGTAAATCCAGAGACTTGTGCTTCTGAAATAAAATAGTCTCCATCATCTTCTGGAACATCGACGGCGCATTCTTCAGACCCATCGGCAGTACAGTCCACTGCACAGTGCCACAGGGCGTGCACATTGCCGTCAAATGCCTGTCCTCCTTTCGAAGTGGCATTTGGTGAAAACCATGGCGCAAATCCAACACAGTAAAGAGCTTGCCTTTGGCTCTCGCGGCGATCTCCTTCTCAATTAGAGGAAGCGGATGCGCGTCTGGTACTGTGGCGGCATTCAGGGCTCTGTAATCCACCACCAGACGCCAAGCATCTATACTGGATTGGTCAGCAGGTGGGGGTTTTGGCACAGTAAATGGTGCTGAACACCACTCAGAACTCATGCAGCCCTCCAACCAACCGAACTCATAGAGATTGCGCTCAATAATCTTTCGCAGGGCATCTGCTTTGGTGCCGTGGAGATAGAATGGACGCTGTTTGTGCACCTTCGAGCCTTCAAATATGTCAATCTTGGCTTCCCCATTTTCACATCGAATTGGGGGGTTTTTCCACAACTTCCCACTCAGCACGTCATCTTGATAATCTTCGAACACTGCGTCCCTTCTTGCAGATATCTCGTCTCCGTCGACCTGATTCCCACATTTAATCACCGACATTATGTCCACGGATTTGCGAATTGTTGGTCGTGGTCTCATGTTCTTGGCAACTTCATTCCAAACTTCTTCGTCGCATTGCTGGCGGATGAAGCTCACCTGAGCTCGCTCCTCCGTGGGATCCCACCAATCAAAGGGGTCCACGAATGTCTTGAAGGGATGGTCGAACGAATTCAGCTTCATTCCTGTCAATTCAGGCGAGATTCTTGGAGATTTGTCTTCATTCTTGCTTGAAATCTTGACTTTTTTGGCTTGATTCTTGTCTGATGGGGACGAATTGTAATGGCTGGAGGCGTTCTCTTGAGGGACGCCGATTGTCCTTCCCTCCTTCCGCGACGATACGTCGGGATTCTGCTCTCGATCGTCTTCATCCACCTCAATTTCGTCGATTCTTGAGGAATTTGAGATAACCTCTTCTGTTCCCATTTCACTGCCATCTTGCCAATAATCTCCCAGATTCCCGTCAACTAAGCACGCCAACGTGCTCCACGAACGCTCTGGCAAAGGCTTGCCATTGTCTTCGCAATACAGCTTCACTCCTTTGTGCGGTAGCTCGACAATGTCGATTGAAATGTCCATAATGTCCTTGAACCACTCTTGTCTTGGCCAATTGGGGACAATTAAAATCGCCTTTGCGCCGGATTGCTTCAGCTTCTGCACTACACGAGGAAAAACGTCGAAAGGCGGATTGATCCAAAGAGGTTCGGACCAGTCCTCACTCCAGGCATCGTCGTAGAACTTCGGAAATCTTTTATTCTTTTTGTTTGCAAAAGCGTCAACTTCAGGACGGAAATTGTGGTTCTTTTCGAAAAAATCCACCAGAATGTCCCGCCATTTGTCGACTACTCGATAGCAAACTGACTTCCACTTCTTGCTGTTCAACGAATCCACCTTTCCTTCGTCGAAATCTTCTTGATTCCTTGTCCATTCCTGCCCATCTTGCTGAAAATGCAGCTTATTTCTCTCCTTGAATTGGTGGATACTCTTGGTATATGGGTGCAGATAATACAGGTCAGACGGGTCGCTGGTCGACGGATCCTGGAGGAAGCACGTCCTGTGTCCCATGGGCGACACACGATGAGCGTGAAGCCAGGATTGACCCAAGAATAAATCGTACTTTATGCTGGCCTCATAGAATTTTCCAGAGAACCATTCCTCAGTGACCGTCTCTTCCACGCTCCACACAGATTGTTTCACCAATCTGACCGCCAATTCTGCTTCTCTGTCGCCACCGTCAAGGCGATGTCCGCTGACTCCCTCCAGCTGCACAGGGGTGGAGGACATCTTCGTCTCATCCTCCTGCAGAAAGCCTTTCCTCACCAGATTGACCTCTGAACCATTGTCGATCAGACATCTGGCAAGTTTAACCTTACCATCCGTCGATCTGACCTGGATCCAGCAGACAAACTGGCGCTGCTTGCCTCGCCGGACAGCGCTGAGGACCCAGGCAGGGTACAGGAGGCCGGAGGACCGCGCCAGTCGATCCCAGCAGCGTCCATCCACCGCCCCAACTACCCTGATGGGTTTTTCCTCCTGCCACTCAACCCCAGTGTTGGGATTCGGGTCAAGTTGGCCTCCCTATTGCCATTCTTCTTCTTCGTTCGGCTGTACGTCCTGTACTTGTCCTTCGTCAACCCATTCTTCTCCTGCTTCGACAGCATTCACTCCTTTTCCACGTCCACGACCACCAAATGATTTTCCACCACCACCTTTCTTACCACCTTGACCTTTGTTGTTGGAGGTGTTGGAATTGGGGTTGGATTCGTTGGATCTGCCCTTGCCTCGACCTCCAGTATCCTTGTTGTTGCCGAAGGTCTTGTTCGCTGGCGTCTCCGCGTACAGGGGGTTGCCATTCACCTTGGAATCATCTTGATTCCCGGACTTTCCCTTGCCATTTCCACCTTTTTGGCCATTTTTTCCACCATTTTTTCCACCAGCATCGGTCCATCTTGAGTCGCTTGGATCTCCGCCTTGCTGCGAGTAATCTTTTGGTGTCCAGTCTCTGTTCTTTCCTTTGGACTGCCCTTACCCTTTCCCCGTCCATGCTGGTCAGCATCTCGTGCTCCATCCTGCTGGGGATTTTTGGCAGAATTTCCCTTTCCAAAAATTTTGGACTGAATTGTCTTGAGATCTGAGGGCGTCCACCTGTGATCTGCGGTCGTGTGAGTCGCCGCTCGACCTTCTTTTCCAAGGGCAATGCACACAGAGCATCCCTTCTCACCAACAGCGTTGACCTTGCCTCCGAAGCCATGTGCATCCTGGGATTTCTGGCGTTCTAAGTTTGCATACTTTTCAAGTTGGTCCCAGATCTGCTCGACTCCATACGAGAAGATCCACGGTCGTACCTTCAAAACTGTTCCCTTATACTTCACTTTTCCATCCACCATGCTGCAGAAAAACTCCGACTGTTCAGAATCGTGGAAACCAACTCTCCATCTGCCCTCACGAATAGTGATATCCTTCAATCCAGTAGCACTGATAGAGTGTAGCAACTCACGAACAGCAATTTTTCCCATAGTTTCTGGCAATCCTCGGACTTCAACCCAGTTGCCCAGGACTTTTTGGTCCGCCTGAGAGTCCCTGATCTTCTGCTTGGTCTCCGGCGTGAGCTTGCTCAGGAGGATCTTCTTCATTTCGCCTTCAGAAAGTCCTTCTCCAGAGTTCTCCGCCTCTTGCACCAAAAAACTCCCAATCTTGCCTTGCAATTTGAATCTCTTCCAGAAATAAATTCTTGATCGCCCTGAAGTTCTCCAGACGGTTCCTGTAATGATCTTCAGGTAGTCGAGACCCTTTCTTCTTGAGACTGCGATACAACTCCTCATAACTCAGGGGATTTCCTTGGTTTTGTCGTTCCACATACAGATTGTATGTGCTCTCCCTGAGCTTGCCCGTCAAGCAGTCCATCAGCCCAAGGATCCAGAGCTCCTTGTCCAGTTTCTCCGTCTGCAGCCACACCATGAACTGCCTCTCGAAGGACGCCCAGTAATTTGGGTGCCCTGAGAACTTCGGCTGCTTCATTACTGACCCTCTCAGCCTCATGTGCAAAGGGTTCAGCAAGTGGTTCAGGTTGAAGTTGGTGGCTGTGCCGACCGGATTGACGAAAACTGGATTGACTGCGGCGCCTCCCATGGCCTGTGCCTGCGCAATTGCGGCCGCCAGCAACGCCTGGTCCACAGTAGGCTGCACGAACGGCGTTGGTTGAGCTTGATGCATCCTCATCTCCTGCAATTTCTTCTGCTTTTCTTTGATCTTGGCCTCGTTTTCTTTTTGCTGCCGGTCCTTCTTCTTCAAGGCCATTGATCGCTCCTTCACGGTGGTCCTTGCTTCCCCATCAATATCTCCGACAGTACCCACAGACAGTACAGACTTCCCTGACGAAGATTCTCCTCCTTCGGTACCCAGATTGAACCGAATAGGACTTCCCAATCCAGTAGGGGGGATACCAGAAATTCCAGTAAAAGCTGGATGGTGGCCAGTAAAAGCTGGGGGTGCGGGAGAATGTGGAACGCCGTAAGGCGTGGATGTGGGTGCAGCTGAGGAGGTAGGTGCTGGGTGGCTTGCCATTGTAGGCGCTGGTCCAGTGAGCCCAGTAGTGCTGAGATTTTGTACCAGATTTGTAAGCTTCTCCAGCTTCTGCTCCATCTCCTTCCACTTGCTGTCATCATCCCTCTTTTTCTCCTTGGCGGCGTTCTTCAGCTCCTTCACCTTGTTCTCCAGCGACAAAATCTGCCTTTGACAGGAGCAGTCCTTGGCGCATTCGCCACAGGAAGGGCATCTCGTCCCTTTTCCCTTGCTTCTGACTTCATCAACCCAGCTGTCAACACTGGAGTTGGAGTCAGGAAGCTTGGACAATTGCTCCCTGGAGAGGTGAGAATGTGTCGAATCACACCTCCTTTCGTCGACCTCTTCGTCGTGTCGACCCCAGGCGCCCGACAGACCAGCGTGCTGACGCACATTCTGGCGTCTCTCCTCGGCGATGATGGCCATCTGCACCATCACGGCGGCCTGGTGGTCGAACTGGTCCATCAGCTCTTCCCAATCCTCTTGCTCCTGCAACTGGGCGTCGAATCTCAACCGGCCGCTGTCCCTGAGGAACTGGCACGACGCCCTGAACCAGTCCCTCAGGCGGCCACGATAGCCCGCCTCAGCCAGCAGCCAATTCTGCCTGTGCAGGAATTCCTCATTCCAGATCTGCTGAAAGTGGTTTCTCCAGTAATCACCACTAATTTCAGCTTCAGACTGCTCTCCTTCGCTGCTGCTGTCTTCCAGATCAGGCAAAGCGTGAGAGGAGGAACCAGATTCACTCGAGGAGGGAGATTCTCGACCGGGTTTAAGGTTGGGTGGGGCGTTCATACAGCAATCAGCACAAGTATGTACACCAGGCCAATGTTTATGGCCACAGTAAGGGCACTCTGATGGTTGATCTTCGGCTTGCTGGGGAGATGCCACGAATGTAACCTCAGGGGGAACACGCAGTGACCCAGAAGGAGTAATAGCCCCGCTAAAGTCCGACGATCTCAGAGTATCAGTGGAGATTCCAGAAGCAGAGTCATGATTTCCTCTGCTACCATGTAACCGCTGCATAGTGGTTGATCTTTCTTGTGATTGCGAAGCCTGTAGCCTTGATGCCCCAGGGGTCGTAACGCCCGACACTGCCCCTGATATCTCCGAACCCAACTGACCCTCTTCAGACCCATATCCAGCCTCTTGGAGCGACATATGCGAAGCACTTGTAAATCCTTTGAACTCCATGGTGAGATATGAAGAGTACGAAAACCCGGTCTACAAAAATGGAGCAGACATAGAATCTCAATGCGCATTCATCGCAATTAATGACACAACGTGAAATCATTGGAAATAATTTAAATAAATCCTATTGGGAAATCACGAAAGACAAATGCGACTCGACGCGCGCTCACAGGCGACATCTGGCGGCGAACGGAAAACATGAAATGAAGCGGAAAATTTACTGCACTAATGTACATCGGAGAATCATTGAAATTCTGATCACATCAGTGTATAATTGAGTGCTGTCACTGCTGCCGTTACACGGAGTACCTGAAGGAGTTTGGGGATATCTACAAGCGCCTGGAGAAACGCCTTGAACCCCTCCTGGTCAACCAAGATCAGTGGAAGAGAGACAAGAGCTACCTCTGGCACGAGGACCGCATCGTGGTGCCTAGTGACAGAGTTCCAGCGCTGCTGAAGTGGACCCATGAGTCCAGAGGTCATGTGGGTGCTGAGCGTACCCTGAGGTTGTTCAAGCAGTGGTTCCACACTACGTGGACTGACGACCAACTGCGGAAAACCCTCCAGCCTATCGTGGACAAGTGCCCGTGCAGGTCCTGCAAACCAGCAGATATCAGGGACAGAGGTCTGTACTCGACCCTGCCCATCCCTCACTGTGCTAACAGTGTTCCAAACGTGGACTACACGGAGATGCCGAAGTTCGGGGGCTATGACTTCGCCCTCGTGGTGACTTGTGGGTTGACCAGGTTTACCAGGGTGTTCCCATGTACCAAGCACATTACCGGGGAGAAGACTATCAAGATACCCCTGGAGGATTGGTTTTGTGTCTATGGGGCGCCCAGGGAGATCAACTCCAATGAGGACGTACGAGTACGCTCGGATACCGGTTGGTACAAGAGGGTCCTGAGATCCCTCAATGTCCAGATGTCTACGGGGATTCCCTACTCGCACACGAGCAACCCCCTATGTGAGCGACAGATCCGTGTCCTGAAGGAGAATGTACGGATATGGTGCAAAACTGAACGCACCAGAGACTGGGTGAGACTACTCCCCGTCATATCCTTGATGATGAACTCCCAAGAGAGTTCAGCTACTGGCTACTCGCCCCATGAGCTATTCCTAGGGCGCCCGGCATGGTTCCTACATGCCCCCTATCCAGAGGACACCCATTCTTCTGTGGGTGAATGGGTCCAAGAGCAACAGGCGAAGGTGGACAAGGCCAAGGCTATGCTCCAGAGAGTGAGGGAGCGTCAGTGGAACAAGAAGAACAAGCACCGAGTAGCGGCCACCTACCAAGAGGGGGACTGGGTGCTGGTGCACCACAGTCGACTACCCGCCTGGCCGCGCTCTACCAGCGATGACCCATACCTCGGGCCGCACAGGATTCTATCAGTGGATGGACACCGTATCACCGTGCGGTGTTCTCCCCGTCTAGGGGGGACCCTGGTGTGCGCTGCTCAACACCTGAAGCGCTATTATGATCCTGAAGACCTCTGTGGGGAGGAGTGGGAGCTGAACGACGAGGAAATCGCCGCCCTAGACCTGCAAGGGGCTGCCAGCCCTATGGAAGTTGGAGGGGAACTCCCCGACATGAACGCCGAGGAGATGGCTAAGGAGGGCTTCTACCTGGTGAAGTCTGTCATACGCCACTGCTATTGCAAGGGTTGGTGCTTTCTCACCCTCTGGGAAGGGTTTGGAGTCGAAGAGGCCACCTGGGAGCCCTTCTCTGCGTTTCTTCTACCTGAGGGACGCCTAAATTCAGTTCTGGTTGACTACTTGTCCCACAACAACCTTGGTGAGTTGCTGAGGCTCGCTGAGACGCTTGCCTCCAAGACTAAAGCTAGGGACTGAACCTTACCCCTAAGTGTGCTACGTATGTCTGTGTGTGTCTCACTTCTCTCCCGGG
The DNA here is from genome assembly GCA_964036045.1 of Eutreptiella sp. 'Long Island Sound 2002'. Taxonomy (NCBI): domain Eukaryota; phylum Euglenozoa; class Euglenophyceae; order Eutreptiales; family Eutreptiaceae; genus Eutreptiella; species Eutreptiella sp. 'Long Island Sound 2002'. The sequence goes on from OZ038382.1 coordinate 116,716,426, forward strand.
CGTGGCTCCCGGAGACCGGGCTTCGCTGATGTCTGACCGAAGGTCCTAGTAAGGTACTGGTACCACTCCTATGGCGCCCAATTTCTGTGCTGGCGCCTATCCTTGGGGAAAGACGGCAAAAGCCCTACCTACTAGAGGGGAGGGGTGGCCAAGTGTGCTAAGGGCATACAAAACGCCGATTTTTGCTAAAGGCCAAAAGCTAACGCACTCCCCTGCCCACGAGGAAAAGCACGCGGGACAGGAGACACCACTACACTACACACCCTACCTACAGTGGCACCATCCTGGTGGGCGAGCACTTCTGCAACTGGCTCAAGCCCCCACTCAGGACTACCACTCCTACACGCACACTCTACTGGGTGTGGTTGAAGATTATGTCGTGGGCCCTAATGACCCTCCTGTGAAGAAGACAAGAGAACACAGCGCTGCTAAGCAACTGTGGCCTAACAGGAAACGCCACAACGCGTTTCCCCTGCTAGGGCTTGGACGGAAAGGGGTGCTCTTGTTGCGTGCACAACGTGGATGTCAATGGAGTCGAACTGCCCTCGCCACCCCTGGCGGAGGTGCGGTCAATTGTTTGTGTGATCAGCGCCCTTGTTTAGCAGGGCTACAAAAAAATGGTATGCTGCTGCACCAATCACCCTACCTGCCCACCTGTAAAGCAAAGGCCAATGAAGGGGTGTTTGCGGCTGAGGAACCAAGCCACACTCCACGTATTATACGCTTCTCAGTGTGACCTATAATACACTGTCCTCAAACACGCCCTGCCAAGCAAGCAAGCGTTAGGAGACTCCTCAGGTTCTCTTAAAGAACGTACCGAGGAGCCCCTGGGTAACCTAAACAAGGTTTACCATGCGCATTTCGCGTGGCCTACCCTTTAATGCGTGTGTGAATGCACGAGTATGCACGAGTGGACGAGTTGTCTTTGGCAAACCTGCCAATCTGAACCACAATCACGAACTCCACCAGGGGGTGGCCCCACCTGGGCTTACCTACCTTACCTACCGCTGGAGAGTGAAGCAAGGTGAGGAGAAAAACAAGACGCAAGCGAAAAACGTCGCTATGCACTTGTGTGTATGTCTAATCACCCTGATCTGACCTCTAATCATCTGCAATCTTTCTAATCTAGCCCTCTATCGTTTGTTAGCGCAGCTACAAGACTCGTTCACGGAGACAGGAGACGAGCAATGTGCATGCTGCAAACGAGACGAGCACACCTGTAGTTTATACCTGATTCATTGAAGTCATTTCGTTGATTTTTCAATTCTTGGATTTTTGATTCTTCTATCAGTGTGGGTGGAATCTGTATGTTTATTTTTTAATGTGTGTCTCGTCATTTTCGAGTCTACGTGAGACATACGTCTATAATCTCATTATTTCTGTATTTTCCGGCGCTTCGCTAGGAGCCGCTCCTGCGCGCCGCCTTTTGATGCGTAGGAATTTCTTGATTTAAAAAATCGGAAGATGACCATAGTTTCTATAAAAATGTGCTTCTGATGCACAATTGGATTCTGCTCAGGTGTGTTGTCTTAGAATCGTTCTAGGCCGTCATTTGACGGATTTAGGTGTTGTCGCTTCGCGTTTGCGTGGATTCGTCCATGATTCTCCCATTCCTGTCTGTACAGATACCCACGCGCAGCCTCGCTGAGTAGGCCGTGTTCGGGCCGAAACGCAGCAGCCTGGAGAGACTGAGCAGAACCCAAGACCCCATCGAGGGGCAATTTAATTTTTTAAACGACTCCCTTCGCCCTAAGACAGGTCACAGGTCGCCAGCAGGCTTACAAGAACCTATGCGACTGTGTATGTTGTGTCTTGCGTTGGGTTTATGTCGCGCTGCGTCTTGGAGGGAGGGATGCACATGCACATGTTTTGGCATGCTCCCAAACTAACCCAACCAAGCCACAGGAACCCCGGCAGCACCATGAGCGCTGAGCTTTCTGTAGGAAATGTCACGAACAAAGCAGCAAAAAGGCGCCAGCCATGGTGAGCGCCCATTTTTCTGTGTGAGGGAAACTATAGATATTTTAAAGTAGATGTGGAAACCAAGGAAAGGCCAAGAAAAAATCCGTTTTTCGTGAAAATGCGACAGTGGTGGCCACCACAGCACAAGGGGGGAGTAAGAAAAAGTGGATTTCCAATGCTTTGAGGCATACTCTAGTTGTATTAGAGATGCACCAAGCACACAGGCATTTGCATCTTAGTATTGGCCCAACGAAAAGTGGTGATAACACATTTTGATCTATGGAACCAAACACTAAATCAGGTTATGGAGTGGACCCCGTAATCCCTTATCAATGTGAGCCAATTCATCTTTTCCTGAGTCTACTGAGAACTGACATATCCAGGGCAGAGCCTATGAATTTATCTATGTTTTCTCATGAATTCTTAGCTGTCCTAGTGGTATGCACCCTAGGGGGCTGGGCACCTCTTTTTGAGAGGTCCTGGGTTCAATTCCCGGTCAGCCTAGCTAAGTAGGAAGATCCCATGTGACATGGCAGTGACCTCATCGCCACATGCCCTGCCACCTCAGCACATATGGGACCCAAAACAAAGAGTGCACATCTCCTGAGATGGCACTATGGAGATTGAGTGACCATGGGGCAGTTTTTTAACTCTTTTTCCAAAGCATTTCAGCTATCTTTGTGAATATGCAATCCGATTTGACCTGAGTTGCAGTTTCTGTGAATATTCTATAATCTTTCACTGTTTACACTGCAGCCCTTAATGCTTTGATCCTGATTCTCTTCTACTTGCTTATCTCTTGCTTGGGCTATCCTGGATTGACTGTATTTCAGCAACTAAAACATTTTCATCTTCAAAAACAAGCAGCAAGAAACCCTACACCAGCAGCAAGCAGCAGGAGAGGCACAAACACAATGTTGAAATCACTATAAAACTTTCTCCACTTGGCTCCTGTTCATCAAAGTGCCCGCTCGGTGCGTTGCTTTGCGTGCGCGGTGTCCTGGGCCACTTGGCTCCTGTTCACCGGTGTGCGCGCTCGGTGTGTTGCCTGTGTGTGCGGTGTCCTGGGCCACTTGGCTCCTGTCCACCGGTGTGCCCGCTTGGTGCGTTGTTTTGCTTGTGCGATGTCCCGAATGAATGAGCAGCAATTTCTCAAAATATTGGTTTCATATGGAGCAATGGTATTATTCTTTATTGGAGTTTGGTTGGGACATCGGGGGAAATTTTATCCATGGAGCTTGATCACTTCCAATATGGGTGAAAGACACTTCATGGCTTAACTTCTATTTAAAAGAGGGCTTATCTATTGTATTATACGCCATGAGTTACTGTTTATTATTCCATTGTTTCTTCTTTGAACAGTATTTGTATTATCGCACAACATGGGTGTTTGCCTTTGCTTTATCAATTGTTTTTGACTAGTCTCATTGAGATTGACCTGCTCAGTAGTCTGCATTTTTCTTCAACATATGGTCGTTTCAAAGAAAAAGAATATGACTTTCAGACTCAGCATAAAATTCCGCATCTATATTGTGGTCATAAGACTATTTCATTTTTTGACCATTTTTGCCCCATGAGCGCGCCGCTTTCACTATGGGCGATTCCTACTGAGTTCTGAGGTCATCAGGGAAGTTCCTACTGAGTTCTGCAGACATGCATTAATCAATTTTTCAGCTACAGAAAATTCCTGGAAGATAGTTAAAGTGATTTTCTATCATTTTTTATCATGGAGAAATCATTTCTCTTTCGTCTGTTTGACTGTCTTTTCAGGAAGCCTGATTTCTGAGATATACCTTTTTTGCCCTGATCTGAAGTCACTGCTCGCTGTTGCAGAGTGCGAACTGAAGTCGCTTTAAGAATCCTGAGTGGTCCTGATGCATACATGCATGCATATGAGCAAACACAAGGCCCAACATCACCCATTGTTTGTCTGTTCATTGTACAGGCCCATCAAGTTCTTGATTTATTTTATTGATCCCATTTCTGCTCGTCTTGGAGTCTTGGGCTGGTTTTATTTTCCACCAAAATCTTTGAGTACCTGAAATGGAGCAGGAGCAAACACCGAAGCAAGTGCAACCAGAGGATACTGAGACTATTCAAATAGAGGAACAAGATGAAAAGCGGGAATTTAACAGTGCGCCTGGATCAAGCCCTCCAAGAAAGACATGGCAGTGACTTTTTCTTACTCCCTGGGCAGTACATTTTTTTTACACTAAAGAGACGATTCGCACATCTGCAATACCCCAGACCAGCTGTCCAATTTTCAATGAGAAGATTCGTCAAGTTGTCGCTACAGGTTGGTCAAACACAGCATCAGAATCCACAACAAAGATTTTCTCAGCAGAACACCAGTCCACATGTCCGAGAGAACGATGATAAGCCTCCTTGTCCGCGGGCTCACTGCATGGTGTAAGAGAGCAAGAACGGCACACCAAATAGTTGCATCATGATGAATGGTACTCCGAGAGGTCCCCATCGCCAACTCAGTGGATGACATGCCTGAGCCGCCCCGTGTGGTTCTGCTTGAACCCCCAGAGAAAGATGCTCCTGTCATTCTCTTCCATCAGGATGTCATTTAAGCAGCCGATGAAGCAAAGGTTTGAGGGTTTGAGGTTTGAGGTTTGATTTTGCGGGTACTAGACGCCTTTCGGCCCCGGGGGGCCACCTGGTCGGGCCAGGTGATATCCTCCCCACCGGGTCCTAGTGGGGGGCCCTCCAAGACGCACCTCCTGTCTGGTGGCGGAGTCCCCCGGGTTCAGAGGGCTCGGAGCCCTGTCCCTCCCCGGCTTCCCCGTTTCGCAACTCCCCGGTCAGTGCATCAATTCGCAGCCGTGGCTGCGGGCGCTTACCCACTGCGTCGCCCCCCTAATGGGTGGTCGCCCGGGGCGCCGGCGCCGCCGGGCCCGTGCTACTGGCTTGTCGCCAGTGGGACCCCTTGGGCTGGTGCGGAGGCTGCCTAGCCTAGGGGTTGGGGCGTGGCGCAGTGGGCCACTACTGCCTTGGCGGCTGCAGTGCCCCGTCCGTGTGTGCGCGGCCCTCGCGGCCGGTTCGGGGGGCTCGGGCTGGTACCTGGTGTTGTGTCTCTCCCGTTTCCACCTTCCCGCCCCGCGTGTCCCGCGCTGCGTGTGGCGGGCCGTCCCGTCCCGGTGTCCCTTATCCTCGCTCGCTGGTACGCCATTCCACGCGGTCTGTGCGTTCCGCGATCTCGGTCCGGTTGCCCATCTGGTAGTCCCCGCGTGCCCTTTACGTGTGTGTGCGCTCGCGCTCCCGCGGCGTCCGCTCCCCCCCCCCTGGGTGGTGTGGCCCGCGCACCTCGCGCGGTCCCGGCACTGGGCGCTGTTAGGGCCGTTCCACGTGGTCCGTGCCCCTCCGCGTGTCGTGCCCCGGTCCCTTGCTGCGTCTGGTGTGCTTCCGGAAGGGCGGTCTGGTCCCGGTTCCCCCCTACCTGGCTTGGGGCTGTGCGCCCCCCGTTGGGCGGGTTCGTGGCGTATGCCCTGTGGGGGCTGCGTGCCGCGGGGGTGGCGGGGGGCCGTCCCCGGGGGGGTGGCCTGCCACCGTTGTGAGGGGCGTCTGGTGTCAGGCGCTGTCCCTCCCCCGGCCGCCCGTCCTCTGGAGCGGGCAGCCAGGGTTCCGCGACCCGTGTGTCCCGGGTGCGGTCGGTGCGGGCGTGGGGACCCAGCACCGGCCCCGAGGCGTGCGCCCTTGCGGGCCGGCGTTGCTCGCTGTGGGGGTGGCGGAAGGGCGTCCCCAGTGGGGGGTGCCTTGCACCATTGTGAGGGGCGTCTGGGGTCAGGCGCTGTCCCTCCCCCGGCCGCCCGTCCTCTGAAGCGGGTAGCCGGGGTTCCGCGACCCATGTGTCCCGGGTGCGGTCGGTGCGGGCGTGGGGACCCAGCACCGGCACCACAGCGTGCGCCCTTGCGGGCCGGCGTTGCTCGCTGTGGGGGTGGCGGAAGGGCGTCCCCGGGGGGGGTGCCTTCCACCATTGTGAGGGGCGTCTGAGGTCAGGCGCTGTCCCTCCCCCGACTGCCCGCCCACTGGGCGGGCTGTTGGGGTCCGCCACCCACGTGCTGTGGGCGCGGGTGTTTGGGTGTGGGGGCCCAACACTGTCCCCTTGGCCTGCATGCCCTGTCGGGGCTGCGTGCCGCGGGGGTGGTGGGGGGCCGTCCCCGGGGGGGGGTGGCCTTCCACCGTTGTGAGGGGCGTCTGGTGTCAGGCGCTGTCCCTCCCCCGGCCGCCCGTCCTCTGGGGCGGGCAGCCAGGGTTCCCCGACCCGTGTGTCCCGGGTGCGGTCGGTGCGGGCGTGGGGACCCAGCAGCGGCCTCACAGCGTGCGCCCTTGCGGGCCGGCGTTGCTCGCTGTGGGGGTGGCGGAGGGCGTCCCCCGGGGGGGTGCCTTCCACCGTTGTGAGGGGCGTCTGAGGACAGGCGCTGTCCCTCCCCCGACTGTCCGTCCACTGGGCGGGCTGTTGGGTTCCGCCACCCATGTGCTGTGGGCGCGGGTGTGTGGGTGTGGGGGCCCATCACTGTCCTCTTTGCCTGCATGCCCTGTGGGGGCTGCGTGCCGCGGGGGTGGTAGGGGGCCGTCCCCGGGGGGGGTGGCCTGCCACAGTTGTGAGGGGCGTCTGGTGTCAGGCGCTGTCCCTCCCCCGGCCGCCCGTCCTCTGGAGCGGGCAGCCCGGGTTCCGCGACCCCTGGGTCCCCGGTGCGGTCGGTGCGGGCGTGGGGACCCAGCACCGGCCCCACAGCGTGCGCCCTTGCGGGCCGGCGTTGCTTGCTGTGGGGATGGCGGAAGGGTGTCCCCGGGGGGGGTGCCTTCCACCATTGTGAGGGGCGTCTGAGGTCAGGCGCTGCCCCTCCCCCGACTGCCCGCCCACTGGGCCGGCTGTTGGGGTCCGCCACCCACATGCTGTTGGCGCGGGTGTGTGGGTGTGGGGGCCCAACACTGTCCCCTTGGCCTGCATGCCCTGTGGGGGCTGCGTGCCGCGGGGCTGGCGAGGGGCCGTCCCCGGGGGGGGTGGCCTGCCACCGTTGTGAGGGGCATCTGGTGTCAGGCGCTGTCCCTCCCCCGGCCGCCCGTCCTCTGGAGCGAGCAGCCAGGGTTCCGCGCCCCGTGTGTCCCGGGTGCGGTCGGTGCGGGCGTGGGGACCCAGCACCAGCCCCACAGCGTGCGCCCTTGCGGGCCGGCGTTGCTCGCTGTGGGGGTGGCGGGAGGGCGTTCCGGGGGGGGGGTACCTTCCACCATTGTGAGCGGCGTCTGAGTTCAGGCGCTGTCCCTCCCTCGACCGCCCGCCCGCTGGGCAGGCTGTTGGGGTCCACCACCCACGTGCTGTGGGCGCGGGTGTGTGGCTGTGGGGGCCCAACACTGTCCTCTTGGCCTGCATGCCCTGTGGGGCCTGCGTGCCGCGGGGGTGGTGGGAGGCCGTCCCCGGGGGGGTTGGCCTGCCACCGTTGCGAGGGGCGTCTGGTGTCAGGCGCCGTCCCTCCCCCGACCGCCCGTCCTCTGGAGCGGGCAGCCAGGGTTCCGCGACCCGTGTGTCCCGGGTGCGGTCGGTGTGGGCGTGGGGACCCAGCACCAGCCCCACGGCGCGCGCCCTTTCGGGCCGGCGTTGCGTGCCGTGGGGATGGCGGTAGGGCGTCCCCGGGAAGGGGTGCCGTCCACCGTTGTGAGGGGCTTCTGGGGTCAGGCGCTCCCCCTCCCCCGGCTGCCCGCCCTCTGGGCGGACTGCCAGGGCTCGCTGGCCACGTGCTGTGGGCGCGGATGTGGGTGTGTGCCCCACTACCCACTGGCTGTGGGTGTGGGGGAGGCGGGCGTGGGGACCCATCACCAACCCCACAGCGCGCGGTCTTGAGTGCTCTGGGGGCGGCATGAGGGTGCCCGGGGGGGGCGCCTCTTGCCTGGGTGTGGGGCGTCCGGGAACGGGCGCTCTCCCACCCCCGACCTCTCGTCCGTTCGGGGGTGCGGCCGGGGCCCACTACCCACTGGCTGTGGGTGCGGGGGGTGCGGGCGTGGGGACCCGTCACCAACCCCACAGCGCGCGCTCTTGCGTGCTGTGGGGGCGGCATGAGGGTGCCCGGGGGGGGCGCCTCTTGCCTGGGTGTGGGGCGTCTGGGGACGGGCGCTCTCCCAGCCCCGACCTCTTGTCCGTTCGGGCGTGCGGCCGGGGCCCACTACCCACTGGCTGTGGCTGCGGGGGCTGCGGGCGTGGGGACCCGTCACCAACCCCACAGCGCGCGCCCTTGCGCGCTGTGGGGGCGGCATGAGGGTGCCCGGGGGGGGCGCCTCTTGCCTTGGTGTGGGCCGTCCGGGGTCGGGCGCTCTCCCACCCCCGACCACCCGTCCTCTCGGGCGTGCGGCCGGGGCCCGCTTCCCACTGGCCGTGGGTGCGGTGTGCGGGCGTGGGGGCCCGGCTGTCCTTGGCCGATGGAGCAAAGGATCATGAAGTAGAAGTCTAGGCCCCCGGAGCACCTTAAGCCCTGCGCGCCTGAAGCCCCTGCAGCACGTGCAGCCCCTGCAACACCGCAAAGGGGACCTGTGGCCACTTTGCGCTCCAGGAACTAGGGGCGTGCAGGACAAGCAGCTGATAGTGAGCTGAGGTCTGTCCAACGCAATGCCCAGCTGCAGGAATCTGATGACTCTTACAACAGCGATCCCTTCGCAGACCTTTTTGCGTAGCTTGACGTTAACTAATCCGGGGCGCAAGTCACCTGCTTTGGTAATTTAATCTCTGCCATGGTTGACGATGCCACACTGTAAGTAGACGCGTCACCCATGCTCGGAGCTTTCAATGAATCTAGTTCTACAAATTTTTGTGCTCCCCAAGCAGGCCTCCCAGCATTCCACCTATGTTGGCCTTCGAGATGGGACTAACTGCCTGATCTGGAACCTAGAATCCGGTAGCCAAGGAAGCGGACAGAAGTAGAACTTTGATGGACTGTTTAGCAATGTCACTTTGTTGAAAGCCTTTGTCCAGATCAACAGAATAATTTCTGAAGTGGAACATGATGCACTCAAGGCAGTGTACAACAGCCATTGCTATCAAGAAATTTGCATATGTTACCATAAAGCCGCTCTCTTTTAAGGCTTTGGATTGAAACACGACAGTAATTCTACGTCCCTATTTCCTCTTTCCTTAAGAATTGATCGTAAAGACCTTTGTTGTGTATATGAAAACTAGTTTGAGCTACAAAATGGTCTGCTAAAAGAGCTTGCTGTCTGCATTTTTCACATCTTAGCATCGACCGAAGGATGGGTAGTGCCCTAGCTTTTTTCTTCGGCAGTAGCCCTGACGACGATATGGGTCATTGTTCCCTACCAAAAAGGCGGGGGACTGCTACCAAGTGGGATCATAAAGACTCCCAATCGGCACTGAAGTGGGCATGTTTTGTAAAACTTAGTACTCAATGAAGTAAGACTTAATGAAATTTGTAAAACGTGGTAACACTTGGTAAATTTCGAGACAAAAAGTGTTTTAAGAAAATTTACGAAGTTTTACGTCGGTCAACTAAGCCCCCCTCCCCTTCGCAGCTGCCGTTTTAAGCAAAGTAGTGAACACTTCAATGCTGGGAGGTACTTTTGTTTGAAAGCACAATGCATCCGATTCAATTCTTGGCCACTTGTGTTACTGACGCCCCACCAAAGGCCAAACCATCATGCACACCAATTACTTGGCACTCGACCAGCATAGCAAAATATAATTGGGGTTGGGCAGCACAAACAAAATCAGGCTCAAGAAAAGAGTGTGGACAAGACCATGGCCAACATCTATTGGAACTACTTACAAGTAGTTAGAAGAGGCACCCTTGAAATCACGTCGGCCTTGGTATGTGCATGGCGCGGTTTGCCTCGTACTTTGGGATTACTCAGCGCACGTCCCAAACAGAGCCGGTTTCACCTCTCCTTGCAGCTGGGTGCAAAATGCTTGGTGAGTTGTCAGTTGACTGTCGTCATTTTTAAGGGTTTGTAGAGGCACTACATAGCACTTTGCGACAGATTCAGACACCACGACGGGTTCTAATAGCAGAAGCAGCAACAACAATCGGCACATTGGGACGGGTATCCACAGCATCAGCAGCAGCAAAAACAGCAGAAGTTACAGGGAAAACAAGAGCAAGAGCAACAAGGTTTGCCGTCTAGAATTTTGCGGAGCCCAACACAAATATCCGATTGACACAAGATGCACACATGAGAAGAACAATGAAGAATCTTACATTCTTGGCAGGCCGTGTGAAGTGTGCCAGCATAAAGAAGGAGTGTGTCAACGGGTCCGAAACATTGAGGCTCAGGGTACACCCGAGCCCCCCTTGGATGCACTGCTGGGGTCCTTGGGGTGGAGGCCAACTTTGAACAATGAAAAGACACTGTAGCCTCAGTAATTTTATGCAACACCCAGAGTCGATCTGGTGGCACGTGCAAAATCCACTTGACAAGGCGCTGAGGGGAAGCACAATACAACGTCAAAAGACATACCGCATGGTAGCTGACACCATGAAGCTGTGCGACAAATGTGAAATGTAGGGTTGCAATTTCAAATGCAAAAGCACCGGGAGCATCCAAAAGTCTTTTGCGACTTCTTCCGTCGCTTTGATTGAACACCTTCTGGCTCGGCAATCAAATCCATAATACCCAATTCCTCTTGGTTTGCCCCAACAATGCGTGGCCGGTTACGCATTGGGTCAAACTTAAAATGAAGGTATTCGCGAGTTCGGGCTACAAGCAACAAGCGGACCACCAGTTGCTAATTGCTCATGTTATTAAATTGCACTAGAACCAGGGATGGTGCAAAAAACATATCTATGGAGGACACTTGCAAAGCACGCTCTGCTCACAATCTAAGCAGCTATTTGCGCCATTGTGCACTACACATGGGGCATTCCACAAAGAGTCACGGACAACCCACGCCACGCCCATTGTGTCTTGTTCCGCAATGGGAGCGGTTTGGCAACCAGCCAGTAACACGCCGTAATTTGAGCATAACCTATGACATAGGTCTCAGTGAAGAGGTCCCTGAACGGGCGTGTCTCTAACTGAAATTGTTGTTGCACCAGACCTCGAATTGTGACATGTAGTGGCTCCCCCAGGCGGCAAGGGTTATGTAGCCACCTTGCTCACTTTCGGGCCACCTGTGCTTCTATTCTCCGGTCTGAAGCAGTGGGGATCACTCTAGCAGCAGGGGTCGTGAAGCCTCTTTGCCCACTTGTGTGGCACCTCTGATTTTGCGCCCTGCTCTGAAGCGCTTGGGACCTCCCAAGCGGCAGTGGTTATGTAGCCACCCTGCCTACTTGTGGGCCACCTCCGATTTTGCCCTCCGCTCCGAAGCGGTGGGGACCCCCAGGCGGAAGGGGTTATGTAGCTGTATGTATGTATGTGGTGATCACCCAACCATTCTTACTGGGTGCCTTATTGCACAACAAACCCTAGCTCATGTGTGCAAAGCAATCAGTGATAGCCCAGGTTGGTTTCTCCCATCTATATCACAGGTAGAGGCAGTGCTTGGCAACGATTGGAGCGATCTGCTTCGAATCAGGGGGCAAAATCAAAGAAGGCCCGCAAATGGGCAAGGTGGCTACATAACCACTGCCGCCAGAGGGCTCTGCACCGCTTCACAGTGCGGGACAGAATCACAGGTGGCCCACAAGTGGGCAAGGTGGCTACATAACACCTGCCGCCTGGGGGGTCCCCACCGCTTCAGAGCGGAAAACAGAATCAGAGGTGGCTCTCAAGTGAGCAAGGTGGCTACACAACCCTTGCCGCTTGGGGCTCGGCACCGCTTCAGAGCGTTGGGAGGAGCCAAAAGTGGCGCATAAATGGGCAAGGTGGCTAGGTGACTCCTGCCGCTGGAAGGGTCCGCACCGCTTTAGAGCAGGAAACGGAATCAGAGGCGGCCTACAAGTGCGCAAGGTGGCTACATAACCCGTGCCGCCGTGGAGGTCACTACTGCTCAAGAGGGGGGGTCAGAATCAAAGGTGGCCCACAAGTGGGTAGGATGGCTACATAACACCTGCCGCTTGGGAGGTCTCCGCCGCTTTAGAGAGGGGCGCAGAAACAGAGGTGGCCCACAAGTGGGCAAAGTGTTTACATAACCCCTGCCGCCTGAGTCCCCACCGCTTCAGAGCGAGGGGCAAAATCAGAGGCGGCCCAGAACTGGACATGGTGGCTACATGACCACTACCAACTTGGAGATCCCCATCGCTTCGGAGCGGAGGGCATTATAAGAGGCGGCCCACAAATGGGCAAAGTGGCTACGTAACCCCTGCCGCCGGAGGGATCCGCAGCATTCAGATCGGGGGGCAGAATCAGAGGTGGCCCAGCACTGGGCAAGGTTGCTACATAACCCTTGCCGCCGGAGGGGGTTCCACCGCTTTAGAGGGGAGAACAGAATCAGAGGTGGCCCAGAGGTGGGCAAGGTGGCTACATGACCCTTGCCGCCTGTGGGGTATCTACCGCTTATCGGGGAACAGAATCAGAGGTGGTCCACAAGTGGGTAGGGTGGCTACATTACCCCTACCGCCGGAGGGGTCCCCACCGGCTCAGACCGGAGAACAGAATCCGGTTGCGCACAAGTGGGCAAGGTGGCTACATAACCTCTGCCGCCTCGGGGTTGCCCACCGCTTCACAGCTGAGGGCAGAACCAGAGGCGGCCCACAAATGGGCAAACCGGCTACATAACCCCTGCCGCCGGAGGGGTCGGCACCGCTTTAGAGAGGGGAACAGAATCACAGGTGGCCCATAAGTGGGCAAGGCAGCTGCATAACCCATGCCGCTAGAGGGAACCCTACCGCATAGCAGCCAACAAAATCAGACGTGGCCCACAAGTGGGCCAAGTGGCTACATAACCCTTCCCGCTGGAGGGGTTCTGACCGCTTCAGACCAAACACAACAATTAGAGGTGGCCCACAAGTGCGCAAGGTGGCTGCATAATCCCTACCGCCGGAGGGGTCAGTAAGAAAAAGGGCGCTACGGTCACGGCAACAGCGTTGCACTGTACATACAGATGCAGATACAGATACAGATACAGATGGACTGTGGTATGGTGCTGATTTGTACAGATGAATATGTCCTTCATTGATTGTCACGCCGCTGGCGGGTCGCGACCAGAGTCTGATTTGACGTATGAAGATAATGTTTGATTTGCCGAGGTCAAGAGATTATAGATTAGTTCCCGGCTGTTTTGTCATATTTCTGAATTGCCGCAATATTGCTAACTTCTGCATGCATTCATTGCATTCATGCATGTGTGGGGGTATTCTTGGTTGGTTAGTTCCAGTGGTCGCACGTAGCAACACACTGTTCGCATGATACCAAAATATATGAGCAAGGATAAAGGTAATGCAAGCATGATATTGGGTTTGGTGTCACACATCTCCCATGCTTTGTTTAGCATGGAGCCGTGGTGAGCCCAGTTTTGTCCATGGGGGTAGGGCCGTTAGGATCTTGAATGCCTTGGCCACCGCGACCCGCCGCCGTGGAGAAACAGAAATGGTGGGGCCTTGGCAACAGCACGGCGGCCCCACATTGTCAACAATGACTCGGACATACACGTGATGATTTCATTTGTATCTTCTGTGCTTCGCCTTTACTTGCTTGTAGTTTTGTTTGAGTTTGTTTGTTGTGTTTGCGGGTATGACCCTAGGAGTATTTTGAATTGAAATATTTTTATGCAAACAATCACATAAATTGTTTTAGATAAATTTTTGCTCGTGTGCACCCCTCCCAAAAATTACATGGTTTTATGAGCCCATTTTCCAATCTTTGTTTTATAGGTTTTGCTAACCATTGAGTAGTTTAAATATAAGCATTTGGGGATATTCTATAGCAAGTCATAACTTACTACGGAGTCGAGTAGTTGTCTTTTTCTTTGTGGTAGCAGAGGCTTGCCTAATTTTGTGGCAAGCCAACAAATTTTAGGACTTTCCTGCGCCGACTCCGGAAAAGCTCTCCTTTTGAGCGAGGGATCTTTTTGTTGCCTTGTGAGTTTGTGTTACTTGCCTTTGTCTCCGATTTCTTCGTCAACGCTCGCGCTTCCGCTTGGGCGCCCAATAAATGCAAGGCCGCGCCTCCGCTTGGGCGCTTTAGAAATGCAAAGCGCGCCTCCACTTGGGCGCTTTAGAAATGCAAAGCGCGCCTTCACTTGGGCGCTTCAGAAATGCAAAACTGCGCCTCCGCTTGGGCGCTTTAGAAATGCAAGGCCGCGCCTCCGCTTGGGCGCTTTAGAAAAGCAAAGCATGCCCCACGACTTCTTTGTCATGGCCAAGAGTTGCCAAGCACCGGAGACACACCCGGGCACCTTGGTGACTTGCCCCGGGGTTCCCCAGCCCCAATGGGTTTTGTATGCGTGTGTTTTGATTGTCCCTAGGGAGTTTGAAATTTTTGGGAAGGTTTATCCCATGAAAACTCCGTTTGGTTAGCTTTAGCTTGTCTTGTTTCCTTTGTGTGGTCTTGTTTCTATTCCAACCCCGCAGTGTCCTCCCGTACTCCATCATTGATCAATTGATGAAGGACGCCTTCGCTAAGACGATGAGGGATGGATGACTTCGACATCCCATCAAAAATGTTTTGAAGATGTATGCCACCTTCGTTGAAAACAACACCGCCATCCATGACGAGTTCAATTGAAAGGATGAGCGGTTACTATGGAGTTTCCACGCAGGGCGTTATTTCATTGGTACTCCGAGGAGGGTATGGACGTGAGAGGTTTCACGGAGAACGAGTCAAACATGAATGAGTTGCGCACCATGATGCCACTTTCGGAAGGAAAAAATTCTTAGGGGAAAGTGGTAGATGCTTGGTAGCCCGTGTCAAGGCAAGCTTGATTGATTTCTTGAAGTCTCAAAAATTAAGGCAATTCATTTGCCGTTTTTCCTTGGTGCGTGCATGTGGTTGGCACGTTAGGACACGTTTGTGCTTGCTTTCGTTTGGTCGAATATGCGTTTGTTCGGCTCCCGTTGTCCACTCTCGCGCAAATTCGTGGGTTGAAAGTTTATGCCTGGATGGTTTTATAGGCACATGTGGTTGTTCCTCCGTGTGCGTTTTGACACGTGTAAGTTTGTGCACTTTGGTTTTTTTTTGCTGCACGGTGCGCCACCGCTTGCATGCCAAAGATCACGGACGCCCAACACCACTCGTCTTTGGATGTTATGAACAAGTGCTTTGCCCAAGTTTATGAAGTTTTTGAGTATGCCAATTAGGATGGCGGCCTACCAGTATCGCCAACGTTTCTTGGGCCATGTACCTCAATTGAATGTGTGGCTGTGCACGGCAATTGTAGTTCAATGTCCGTGTGGCATTGGCGTGACTTGAGTGCATGCGTGAACGCGCACATGAGTGGGTTTTTACGCTAATTTGAGCATTCTTGGTGTTCATTTGTTTGTGTACAAGCACGGGTGTGAGAATGTGGGCTGGAATGTCACTTCTCGGTGCGTGCGTGGATATGTGCTGGCACGTGTGGAGTACACTCGTGTGTGGAGGAGTTTGCGTGCACTCTTGCATAGGTGAGTACGAGCAAACCTCAAGTCCACAAGTGTATTTTGATTTGATGATACGCAGTTCTTGCGATGATACGCATGCAGTTAGCTTTACTACCGTATACCTAGAACTCAAGGTAAGATACAGCCCGATCCACCTGGATGGCTGTGAGACGCCATATTCACTGGTTTAGGACTGTTTGTGGATTGTATGAATTTTAGGAATAATGTATGCCTACAGTCGTACTACGTTTGTACTTGGTCTACATTGCCTACGTTGAGTACGCTGTCATACCAGTCAAGTTCCTTACCTCGTCACATCAGTGTACTTGTGTATATTGACTTGGTATATGTTCTTTTTTTGTGCGTCTGCCTTTATGTACCGTCTTTCTTTGTGCAGTCATGGTGTGTGGTCACGGTGAAGATAGGGTCAAGGGGTCTTCGAGCTCCAGCGCGCCCCAGAACAGATGGATGGAGCTGACCTTCGGAGCTCTTATGAAGCGTTGTTACTGAGCCCGCTCTGATCCGGACGGGTGTCGCCCCTACCCCAACCACCCTGTACTTCGTAACCCTGTTTGGTGCTGCCGTGTATGCCCAGACCCCGTTTGATGTGCTTGTCCGTGGTGTACAGAATCAAGCCTCTGTCAACCCCGGAATAGCCGCTTCTGTTCAGAAGGTAGTGGCTCTTGAATTTCCAGGTTGCCCTCACCTTGGTTTGCCGTGTCGGTGGATTTGGTTATCCGTTTTGCTTTCTTGTTTACTGAGGTCCAGAACACCCCCGGCTGTGGGTTCGCTTGGAAATTCAGCAGAGCGCTTATCTCTGCTAACTGAGCGGTCAACCGTTGCGTTGGGTGATCAGAGAGCGTTTGCTTGTGTCCTAATGCGATCAGCAATTTCCAGTGCACACCGAAAAGGTTTGGCCTTCGGAGGATTCACTGGCCATCCATTTACGATTGACAGGTGTTTGATTATGCACTGGACAGAGCACGGTGCTTGTTTCCGACGGCGCCTCCAAAAACAAATGGTACAGGACTCCTTTTTTTTTTGCCTGAGTTGCCTGACGCCCGGATTGCCAGACAGATGCAAGAGGTCCGCAGCAGTGGTGTTTCACCTTGCCTGGAGTTTCCCGCCGAGAAGAGCAGCCTCGTGTCCAACAACAACAAAGTGAGGTTCCCTGGCGCGGCCGCTGGTTATTATGACGACCAGTACAGGACCATGTGGACGCTGCCCATGTTCGCCTGCACTGACGCCAGCGACGATTGGCTGCACTTACGCCAGCCGAGTTTGCCAGCCAAGTTCTGCTGCACTAACGACAACGACAATCGGCCGCACTGGGGCCAGCCAGGCGCTGCACGAGGCCAATGATGGCTGCAAGACCTACCCTCAGTGCTGCATTCGATTGGCTACCTACGACTCCGTCAAGCAGGTGCAGGTGATATCTTTCTTGGTTTGGAAGCCTGGTCCGGCTGCTGCTACTTCGTCCTGCCCTCCTGCGGGGCGATGGCTGGCACCACAGGCGAGAAGGACATGAAGGTCTGGGGCCCCATCGACAACAAGAGGGCGACCTGACCATCAGGTGCTCAGTGCACGTGTGTCCCCGGTAGGACAACATGGACTCCGACGAGAATCCCAGGGGACCGGGTGTCACCCGGGCACCCCTGTGGGTTAGCCCAGGCACTCCTGCCAGGCCCTGCCTATTTTCTGGCTAAAATTTTGGGCACCCTTTGCCCTCATTTTTGGGCTGCCAAATTCGGCAAGCGTCTTAGGGAATTTCCTTCCCCTAGGATAGGTAACGCCAAGCCAGAAGGGGCGGGGGGTTATTAAAGATCAGCTCTTCGGCACGCATTTCCTGTGCGAGGAGACCCCCCCCCCCTTCATACACTCGGTGCTTGCGTGGGCGCTTCGCTTGGGCGCCAATCAATCAAGTGTGCCTGATTCTAACCCTGCGCTTCTTTCGCTCCTGCTTCTGTTCCCCTCTCTCATTTCATAAAGACTGGATTCTTCATCGAAAATTCTATGGGTAACGTGTGGCCTGACGGAGAGCGGCGTGTTTGCGCCAGTTTGGTCAAATTCCTTTGCAGCTGTGGTCATGCTGAATGCACCTTGAGTCATTGATTGTTTCTGTATCACTTCTCTGCCCCAGATCCTTGTGCCAGAGCTATGGGGCGTCCTGGTCCGAGCCCTGTAGAGAGAGTGGACCGTAGGTTAAAAGCTTTACGTCAATGCATTTCCAGGTGGTATGTCACTGCTCAGCAAAGTTGGTGCTCCAGTGTCTGCATTCCTTTTGCAACCTTCGTCTGTTTACGCCCTGTCACTCGGGTCTGCTTGGAGATGGACATCAGTGCGAGTAGTGCAGACAGTCTGGTGCTCGAGAAGCTTCCATTCTTGGTGCACTCACATGGCCCATTGACGCGCATCAGCTACCGGCCGTGAGGCAGGGTGCCCATTTTTCTTTCTAGTTCTGAGAAAGTGTACTGGAGGTGTTTCTGGGGTAACTGGAAGTATCGAAGTTTTTTTTTCTCATGTCTACGTAGGAAGTCGACATATGTCCATCCCATAGTCCATAGACTGTGTGCCACTGTGTGTGCCACCCAGTGTAACCATAGCAGCCGGTATTACCACGGGGGTGTAGATCATCCAACGAGCATAAATCTGTATAGCAGCTCAGGAGTGAGTTACTGTTGTTAGAGAAAACTCCGCTGCAGCCCAGGTTGATGTAGTTACGGTGTATTACGCGTACGTTTACCTAGGAGTGTTACTTAGAGGAGATGACCTGATCCGTGAGATAGACAGTATCCTACATAAATGAGAACTCCGTGTGATGTAACGTACTAAGACGGAGATACAGATATAGATTTCCAAGCTGAATTTTAGGTAACCGGTGATTATGACTCAGGTGAATACACACTGTGAGGTGAACAGTACCCAGCTAGTTTGTCTAGTGGAGGTAGTCTGTAGGATACAGAGTGCCCCGTGTCATGTCCGTGGTGTGCCGATGCGCGGTTGTATTGGAGGTGTATTGGTGCACAGATTTATTGCTCGTGTACTGCATTGATACCCCGTTGTCAGCCCTGTGGTGGCAAATACAGGCCTTGCCGATTTGAGGCCAGGGGGATGATTGAGACGACCCTCTGATGGTGTCGGTCTGACTGTGCTGGCAATTGTTTGCTTGTGTCTACGTATGCCAGCCAGGGTGTGTGTGTGCGTGAGTACCTGTGCGCGCGTGTTCTGCGTCACGAGAGGTACCCCGCGCAAACCCCCCCGAAAGACATTGGCTTCTCCTGTGGGGGGGAGACTTCACTGTGATTGGGAAGTGTTGTTTTGAGTCTGTTAGTTTAGTTGCAAGTCAGCGAGTGCTTCTTGATAGATCGGTGTCTCCCATTTTTTTGCCTTTCTGCAATCAGACAGTGTGTCACTGGTCTACCTGTCTGTGTCTTGGTTGAGGTTGATTGTTTGTCGTTGACCAGATCCGTCGTTCCGGTTGCAGCACCAGGCGATACGCCACACTAACCCAAAGTTGACCCATGTCATACAGCCATCTGCATCTCATTGGGCATTTAGCCTGTTTGGTTTATGGCCCTGTTAGCTGGCGCAAACCGGTGACACGCTGTTGTATCCGTGGTGGCAGTGACCGAGAGCCAGTCTGAGCGACTGCTGTATCGAAGTCCGCTGGCCAACCCGTGATCCTGCACTGTGCACTGTTGCCTTTCGTGCAGTGGTATGGAAGTGGTATGAAGTTTCAATTTTAGTTGTTTGCTTAGTGTTTTGTACCAGCTTACTTCCTTGTCCTTGGCACAAAAATCAGTGTCGTTCTCGCCTGTGTCTGCGTGTAAAGTGAGGGAGTACCTAGTTATGTATCAACCTTTCGTGACCCTGAGGATGGTCATGCCCTCAGGGTAAGGCAGTCTGTGGCAAGGACTGAAGGAATGACGACCCTTCCCCGTATCTGAGTCCGGAAGAAGCCAGAGATTTAGTTTACTGTCTGTACCTTTTTGGCATCCTTCGTCTGATACGAGGATAGCTGGTAACTGCCTAGTGTGATGCAGGTAGTGGGACAGTTGACTGTAATAGAAGTCCAGAGGTCAGTGATACCCTACAGGTGACTGAGTTCGTATGCGGGAGATTAACTTAGGTTTGATGGTAATACCCCTAGTTACTCCGATGATTACCGTCATAGCTGTGTGTACTGAAGCTATTCAGGAATGTAACAGTAGCTACACTGTTAGCTCTACTGTAATGTGCTTAGTGTTCACCTGGAGTGTCAGTCGCTGTGACACTAATGTAACTCAGTGGCACCTTAGGACGGTCTGAGCTCTAGGACTTGAACGTCTGTAGTCTTATGCCGCAGCACGCCAGTGTGACCTTCTTCCGTGTATTGTCTTCCGTCTGTAGGGCCCAGCTATGGCATTGGGGAAGAGACAATTATTTCTAATACTCTGTTTTTTGTCCCCCTTAAGCCTAGCTGTGGGTGGATGGCTGGTTTGGTGTGACCTCAGGTCCCTCCTAGTGCCCCCTGGCTGAAGGTCATACTGGATGTAGTGACGACTGTTTTTCTTTCCTCTGTCTCACTCTCCGTTTTTCTATTTTTTCCCCAACCATGGGCAGGTTGGCCCTCCGTCAGGAGTGGGAAGCCCTGGCGACACCCCCGCTATATGGGGTAGATTGGTTTCGTGTTCGTAAACGTTTGCTGAGTTGCCTACGGGATGGAATACAGGTACCAAAGCTTTTGGGCCTGTGCCTGTGTGCGCACTCACTCTGTAGTGTGCTTGGAAGTTATCTTTTGCTACTTTGGTGGCATTTTGCAATGTTCTTCTGAATCACTCTGTTCTAGACCCTGTAGTGGTACTGTCGGTACAATGGGCAGATGGGTGGTATAGCAGTTCGAATGTGTATGGGTGAGTCTGCTGTTACCATTGAGGGAGCTGTGTATGATTCTGCCCTGTGGCTGCTATGATATGTCCTTCCCTAGTTAGCCCACGAGGCATTTTTTTCGTAGCACCCTGGAGGCCAGTTTGAAGGCCCAGGCATAGTGTACCCGAACTGAGACAGGCCTCAGAGGGGAGCACTGTCGCCACTATTCTGCAATTGCAATTGCGACTGACTACTTTGTGTGGCTGAAGTACTTGATACCCCGGTGAGTACCCGCACACTGAGTCTCTGTGACCCTGGGAGGACGAGTACTCTCACGGTGTGAGCTTATAGGCCATACTAAGCACCACCTAAGTTACATGTGTTTACAACCACTAGGTGAGTGAAGACAGCCTACTATGTACTTGAGTATATTGGCTGTAACGCCAGTACAGGAAGCCCGTGTGTAGAGCAACATCAATGTTGTGGCCGCGGGTGCTGTACTGTGTATTATTACAGGAGTATTGTACGAGTAACCCTGAGTGTCACAGAAACCGCCTTTAGGTGAGTAACCTCTGGACTCTAGTGAGCATAGATGACTTTACTGTATTGCTATAGCTTAGCCTTAGTCAGCCAGACAGATAAACCCTTAGGCCTGCAAGACAGCCTACTGCAGGTAGTATGGTTATAGCGCTGTGAGAGCATGACTGAGTAGCAGCCGGACTGAGTAGCAGCTTGTAGTGAATTTGGGGTAGAGTGTATGTGTAAACATAGAGGTAAGTTTGCCGCACTCAGTGGCCTTGTAATAGATTTCCTGGACTGCCTGGCTCTGTGATGTGCAGGTAAGTCTTTCTGTCTAGGAGAATGATAGGGATGGGCTAGGGCAACAGCAGGAGGAGACGTACTGACCTCGGGGACCTATAGGGAGAAAACAACCCCTTTACCGAACATGTGCATGGAGTCATGACCACTGCACCTCGGGGGGTCTGACTCTGCAGGTCATGTATTCCGCCAACGGTCTCCCAGCAACTCAGTAGAACCCACCTGCCCCTAGCCAACCTTCTGCGGATGATCAGCAGTAGTGACTTGTTGGTTAATCTGCAGTGTACTGAAGAGGTACGGTCGTACTTGGTTTGTAAACTGAGGGTCTGTAAAGGCCATCCCCTGCACTTTAGTGCCAGACAGTCAACAGTGGGTCGTCAATAGAGTCTGTTTTTATCCGGATGTATTTTCCTGTTGAGCGTGTCCTGAAAAGTTTTATGCTCCCGGAATTTGCTTTCATGGAACCTCTGTCTTCAGCTGTCCTGTCTGAGGTTACCATTATCCGTCCTGCCGTGTTCAGTTTGTGTGACCTTTGTGTGTCCAATTTGATTTTTCGAGATACTGCCCAGGGTCTGTACCCCCCGATGGCTGTGCCACAGTGCGCTCTGCGAACCACTTCTGCTGCATCAGGTAGGGTACTGGCCCCTCTGCAGGATGTCCCCTGAAGAAGCGGATGATGCTGCGCTAGGAACCGTTCGTTTGTCCGAGCCAGGTAAACACTGGAACGCCTGAGCAGCCCTTCATAAAGGTGCAGCTGCCCTGCTGGTGGCTGGTGACGCCGCGCTGCTAAGTGCAGTGCAGGGTGAGCATACAGGGAGTATCGTAAGCCAACGGTCAGTTGTGAGGTATGCGTGGAGCCGGGTTGCTGCTGGTGCCTCTGGGAGGCCGACGTGGACTGATTGGGCTGGCAACCATCTCGAGGGTGTAGAGTAAGGGATCATCATTTTCTGAGAGACCAGTTTGGCAGCGGTGGCAGTGTTTGTCAATGCGATCACCTTCCTCGGTGTTTCAGAAGTCTTTGCCTGTGTCAGCCCGCTTTTGGCGTGTTTCAGCAAGTGCGTACCCCCCCCTGGGGTATATACTTGACAGATGTTTCTCATATGCATGCAGTGCATAGCCCTATGTGGGTAGAAGTCTGTGGACTTGACAGCAAATTGCCATTTTGTTTTTAGAAGCAGGCAGCTGGTATTGTGCTGTGTAAGCCTCGTGATTGGCCTGTGTCACTTATGGGGTTTCGGTATGAGTCTCCCTGAGTTCCCCAGATACCAACCTTCCTGTATGTGTATTTTCCCGATGTGTTCGCGGAGACATCCGAACTCAGAGGTGGGAAACGGTCGTTGTGGGGGCCTTGATAGCCCTTGGAGGATCTGCCCACCATGGTTTGCATTACCCTGCCACCCATGCCACTTCTTCAGTGAGCACGTGGGCCAGGGTGACTGATGGTCAGCGTGCTACAGGCCTGGTAACCGTGGTTTCAATCCTCCTGGCCTTGCCAAGCCGGCTGAATACCCGCAGTTCGAGTTGCGTGAGCTTGACCAGACGTGGGGAAGCCGGAAGCCAGCAAAGCGCTTGACAAGACAGCCAGCTCTTCCGCTGAGTTGAGCACTGTTTGTCTGCAGACATTCTGTGAGTGTGAAGTTGTTGTTTTTTGGATACTCATGGCCTTATTCCAGTTTCTTCTAGGCTGTCAAATGACAGATAGTCAGTCGGACTTCAGTTGTCCAGTGCAGTCGGGTGTTCACTTGTCAGTCCCCAGTCAGCTGTTTGTACAGTCTGTTATGTCCTGTCAGGGTAGTCCTAGCAGTTTACTGACCAGCGCCCCCGTAGACACCCCCACTTCCAGTGTGAGGTCTTGGGGGGAGTAAGAAAAAGGGCGCTACGGTCACGGCAACAGCGTTGCACTGTACATACAGATGCAGATACAGATACAGATACAGATGGACTGTGGTATGGTGCTGATTTGTACAGATGAATCTGTCCTTCATTGATTGTCGCGCCGCTTGCGGGTCGCGACCAGAGTCTGATTTGACGTATGAAGATAATGTTTGATTTACCGAGGTCAAGAGATTATAGATTAGTTTCCGGCTGTTTTGTCATATTTCTGAATTGCCGCAATATTGCTAACTTCTGCATGCATTCATTGCATTCATGCATGTGTGGGGGTATTCTCGGTTGATTACTTCCAGTGGTCGCATGTAGCAACATACTGTTCGCATGATACGTAAATATATGAGCAAGAATAAAGGTAATGCAAGTGAAGCATTTTCGGCGGGGGTGATGTCCGTGCGTCCACAGAAAAATCGAAAATCCTTCAACCCATCACCCCAACCTCTCCAAGTACTACATGAAGTCTATTCCAAACTTCGATTCCATTGGAGTTGCGTAAATGGTCTTGGAATCCTTGCTCACCCCACGGGGAGCGTCTGCGGACACAATCTGGCGTCTATGGACAAAGAGATGGTATATGTAACAAAATAAATGCGTTGACATGTACAATGTATATGTATCACCTCTAAACTATAAAATAGCTTAGAAAAAAGGACGAAATGAAGGCGACGGCGTCGCCGCCATCAAAAAATCTGACGGCTACGAGGCGTCGCCATCAGGATCTTCACTGAGATCCTGCCCAAACTGGGCCAAACAGTGGTTTTTGGGCGAAAAACAATGAAATAAAGTGATTTTTGAGCCAAAAACACTCATTTTGCGCGTCTCCCCCCAACGCGTCGCGTAGCCGACACGACGCGTTTCTGTACCAATTCAACCTACATATGAAAAGGCCCACTGTTGGGCCAGACCATGGGCGTCTGGGCGATTCCTGGAATCGCCTCAGCATTTTTTGAAAAATGCGTGAACCTGCTTAACTTCGCAAAAATTGACCTTCGCGGAACGCCGCGAAAAAGGTCACGCTATAATCTTTTATTTCTAAAAACGATAAAAAAATAATAAAATTGCCTAAAATCTTTAGAAATCGAGAGTTAAATCCTCGATCTGGGGCTGCGTCGCGCAGGCGACGACTGTCGTCGCCAGCCCAAAAAAGACGTAAAATGACGATTTCTGGGGTATTTTACAGAAATCCCACAGAAATCAGGATGCCGTAGCATCCACAGGAAAATTCCTGATCTGGCCTGGCGAAGAGCGCCACAGGCTGGGCAGCGGGTATGGGTGAAGCACCCCATACCGCTTCACCCCCCTCCTTAGAAGCCTTGCCTATATCCGAAGGAAGGCAAGGCCAAGGAGGCGCTCTGACCCCTGCAGTGCCCTGGTTTCAACTCTGATTCAGCAGGACAGTGGGGGGGGGGGGCTTCGTGAGTAATTTACATGCCACACACATGTAAAAAAAATTATTAGTTTTTTTGATCTTGAAATGTTCATAGGGCAATTGCCCCTCAGGCGACCACACTGGTCCCTGGCACTCCTCGTAGCCTCTGGTGACCAAACCAGGGGCGCTGCAGGGCCTTCCGCCCTGACTGATGGCGCTTAGGCGCACATATGGGCCCTTTTTCTCCATGGGCATGGAAACATAAAAATTCAATAAAGTCGGAAAAAATTATTTAGGGTCAAACCCAAGGCAACGACTTCCTCGCGCCTGAATTTAGGGCCATTTCCTGCCCAAGGCGACGAATTCCTCGTGCCTTTTAGGGTCGATTCCCAACCCAAGGTGACGAATGAACGCACCTGATTTGGGGGATTTAGGGTCATTTCCTACCCAAGGCGCCCCACGCCTATTTAGGAAGGGACCTCCCGGAGGGTCAACCAACCCAAGGCGACGAATTAACGCGCCTGATTTGGTTACTGGTGGACGAGCAGCGCCTTCCGCGCAGCATGCTGTCGTCGCTTCAAGGATCAACCATCATAGAAGTCCACGCCACTTGTCAAGCTGCTGCTGGGTCCAGACATCCTCAAGACCTCTGCTTGGATCGTCGTCGTCACCGCAGGAGCTCCTGGAGCTGATCTCAGGGCTGTCGTCGTCGCTGCTGTTGCCTTGGGGGCCAGTCTTGGCCCAGGCGTCCCTTCTTGCACTGTATTTCCACCAGTGCAATACCTTAGGCTGCAGTCTGTTGCGCTGCGGGAGTTGTCGAAAACCAGGCAGCAGGGCAGGACCTCGACGTTGTGGGAGCTCATCGACAGGTCCGCCAGTGAACCACGCGGACAGCGGCAAGACCATTTTGAAGCATTTTCGGCGGGGGTGATGTCCCGTGCGTCCACAGAAAAATCGAAAATCCTTCAACCCATCACCCCAACCTCTCCAAGTACTACATGAAGTCTATTCCAAACTTCGATTCCATTGGAGTTGCGTAAATGGTCTTGGAATCCTTGCTCACCCCACGGGGAGCGTCTGCGGACACAATCTGGCGTCTATGGACAAAGAGATGGTATATGTAACAAAATAAATGCGTTGACATGTACAATGTATATGTATCACCTCTAAACTATAAAATAGCTTAGAAAAAGGGACGAAATGAAGGCGACGGTGTCGCCGCCATCAGAAAATCTGACGGCTACGAGGCGTCGCCATCAGGATCTCCACTGAGATCCTGCCCAAACTGGGCCAAACAGTGGTTTTTGGGCGAAAAACAATGAAATAAAGTGATTTTTGAGCCAAAAACACTCATTTTGCGCGTCTCCCCCCAACGCGTCGCGTAGCCGACACGACGCGTTTCTGTACCAATTCAACCTACATATGAAAAGGCCCACTGTTGGGCCACACCATGGGCGTCTGGGCGATTCCTGGAATCGCCTCAGCATTTTTTGAATAATGCGTGAACGTGCTTAACTTCGCAAAAATTGACCTTCGCGGAACGCCGCGAAAAAGGTCACGCTATAATCTTTTATTTCTAAAAACGATAAAACAATAATAAAATTGCCTAAAATCTTTAGAAATCGAGAGTTAAATCCTCGATCTGGGGCTGCGTCGCGCAGGCGACGACTGTCGTCGCCAGCCCAAAAAAGACGTAAAATGACGATTTCTGGGGTATTTTACAGAAATCCCACAGAAATCAGGATGCCGTAGCATCCACAGGAAAATTCCTGATCTGGCCTGGCGAAGAGCGCCACAGGCTGGGCAGCGGGTATGGGTGAAGCACCCCATACCGCTTCACAAGCATGATATTGGGTTTGGTGTCACACGTCTCCCATGCTTTGTTTAGCATGGAGCCTTGGTGAGCCCGGTTCCGTCCATGGGGGTAGAGCCGTAAGGATCTTGAATGCCTTGGCCACCACGACCCGCCGCCATGGAGAAACAGAAATGGTGGGGCCTTGGCAACGGCACGGCGGCCCCACATCGTCAACAATGACTCAGACGTACACGTGGTGATTTTCTTTGTATCTTCCTTGCTTCGCCTTTACTTGCTTGTAGTTTTGTTTGACTTTGTTTGTTGTGTTTGCGGGTATAACCCTAGGAGTATTTTGAATTGAAATATTTTTATGCAAACAATCACATAAATTGTTTTAGATAAATTTTTGCTCGTGTGCACCCCTCCCAAAAATTACATAGTTTTATGAGCCCAATTTCCAATCTTTGTTTTATAGCTTTTGCTAACCATTAAGTAGTACCAATATAAGCATTTTGGGGATATTCTATAGCAAGTCATAACTTACTACGGAGTCGAGTAGTTCTCTTTTTCTTTGTCCCCACCGTTTCAGACCGGAGAACACAATTAGAGGTAGCCCACAAGTGGGCAAGCTGGGTGCATATCCCCTATCGCTGGAGGGGACCCGGCCGCTTCAAAGCGGGGAACACAATGACAAGTGGCCCTGGAGTGGGCAAGGTGGCTACATAACCCCAGCCGTCTCGGGGGTTTCCACCGCTTCATAGCGGGGGCGGGGGGGGGGGGCAGAATCAGATGCGGCCTGGAAATGGGCAAGATGGCTACACAACCGCTGTTGCTGAAGGGGTCCGCACCGCTTCAGAGCTGGGAACACAATGAGAGGTGGCCCACATGTAGGCAAAGTAGCTAGATAACCCCTGCCCCTGGAGGAAACCCTATCGCTTAGCAGAGCACAAAATGAGACGTGGCCCACAAGTGGGCAAAGTGGCTACATAACCCCTGCCCCTGGGTGCCTTCCCGCTTCTTTAGAGCAGGGAACAGAATAAGAGATGGCCCACAAGTGGGCAAAGTCGCCTCACAACCCCTTCCGCTGGAGGGGTCCCTACCGCTTAGCGGAGAACTGAATCAGAGGTGGCCCACAAGCCGGGAAGGTGGCTACATAACCCCTGCCGCAGGAGCCGTTTCCAACACTTCAGAGCGGCGGACAAAAACAGAAGTGGCCGTGGAGTGGGCAAGGTGGCTACATAACCCCTGCCGCCTTGGGTCTCCCCAACGCTTCAGATAGGGGGGCAGAATCAGAGGTGGCACACAAGTGGGCAAGGTGGTTACATAACCCCTGCCGCTGGGGGGCTCCCCGCCACTTCAGAGCGGGGGGCAGAATCAGAGGTGGCTCACAAATGGGCAAGGTGGCTACATAATCCCTGCCGCCGGAGGGGTTTCTACCGCTTAGCGGGGAAGAGAATCAGAAGTGGCCCACAAATGGGCAAGGTGGCTACATAACCCTTGCCGGCGTGGGGGTCCGCACCGCTTTAGAGCGGGGAACTGAATGAGAGGTGGCCCACAAGTGGGCAACGTGGCTACATAACCCTTGCCACCTGGGCGGTCCCCGCCGCTTCACAGCGGCGGGGAGAATCAGAGGTGGTCCACCAATGGGCAAGGTGGCTACATAACCCCTTGGGCCCCGGGGCTCCACACCACTTAAGAGCGGGGGGCAGAATCATAGGTGGCCCGGAAGTGGGCAAGGTGGCTACATTCCCCTTGCCGCCCGGGGGTCCCCACGACTTCAGAGCGGGGGGCAAAATCAGAGGTGGCCCACAAGTGGGCAAGGTGGCTACATAATGTGAAAAATGTAAGTCGTGTGGAAAAAACCGTATAGTCGTGTAATTTTTCTTTTGCTGTAAATGCGTGTAATTTTTGTTTGCTCTAAGTCGTGTGATTTATAAAAAAAAATTGAATTCTTCAATTTTTGCGGTAAGTCGTGTATTTTTTTTTGCTGTAAGTCGTGTAAATTATAAACAAAAATTAAAAAATTGAAAGAAATCCAACCTTTGCAATACATGAGCAATATGTACAGCTGCCGGTTCCGTACGGCACCCCATAGCGACCTTAACGATGGGACGCCGAGTCCACAAAGCACATAGTACTCTGCCTGGCCACCAATTAGTTGGGACTCGGCCAATATAACATAGTTTCACATGTTGTCATTGGCACTCAACTCAAAATCAGGCCCAAGAGAAGAGTCCTGACAGGGCCATGGCCAACATCCAGTGTGCCTGCACTGGGAAAAAAATCAGGCTCAAGCAAAAGAGTGCCGACAAGGCCATGGCCAACGCTACTGCCACCAGTATAGGCCACCAAGGCACTGGCATGGGGCCAATATTATAGCAATCTTATACGGTCCACTATTGGTACACCAAACAGCGGAGGAAAATACAGCCCACAAAACATGCACCCGCTACAAGTAGTTGCAGAATGCACGCTTGTAGATCAAGTCCGCTTTCGTGTCACCGGACTTGGGCTTTGCACCAAGATGGGCGTTAAGCTGACAAGCGGCGCGCAACTCTGGAACTACCTGCTTGCACAGGTCATCAATGAAAATCTGGTCACGCTCCAGCTGGCCAGATGCATCTGCTGGGTAGCCATCCGGCACCTTGCGCCACTCTCCACGGATGAGGACCTTGGGACGGGTGTCCTCCTCCTTGGTGGGAGTGTCCACGGAAGGTTGCGGCCTGGCCTCCGGGCTTTCCACGCTCTGCTCGGCGGAGGCCTCCTTGCCTTCGAGTGGGGTGGGGGTGGCCTGAACACTGTCCTCCTTAGCCGAAAGTGCACCTTCAACGTGGGTGCTGGGGGGGGACTCAGGAGGGCCAGCAAGCTCGGTCACGCCCTCCACATCATCACCGGGCGCGAAATGGCCCACAAGTAAGCAAATAGGCTACCTCACCCCTGCCGTATCGGGGAGCCCCACCGCTGCAGAGCCGGGGGGAAAATTAGAAGTGGCCCACAAGTAAGCAAATAGGCTACCTCACCCCTGCCGTATTGGGGATCCCCACCGCTGCAGAGCGGGGGGCAAAATCAGAAGTGGCCCACAAGTGGGCAAATTGGCTACCTCACCACTGCCGTATCGGGGAGCCCCACCGCTGCAGAGTGGGGGGCCGAATGAGAAGTGGCCCACAAATGGGCAAATTGGCTACCCCACCACTGCCGTATCGGGGATCCCCACCGCTGCAGAGCGGGGGGCAAAATCACAAGTGGCCCACAAATGGGCAAATTGGCTACCTCACCCCTGCCATATCGGGGACCCCACCGCTGCAGAGCGGGGGGCAAAATCAGAAGTGGCCCACAAGTGGGCAAATTGGCTACCTCACCCCTGCCATATCGGGGAGCCCCACCGCTGCAGAGCGGGGGGCAGAATCAGAAGTGGCCCACAAATGGGCAAATTGGCTACCCCACCACTGCCGTATCGGGGATTCCCACCGCTGCAGAGCGGGGGGCAAAATCAGAAGTGGCCCACAAATGGGCAAATTGGCTACCTCACCCCTGCCGTATTGGGGATCCCCACCGCTGCAGAGCGGGGGGCAAAATCAGAAGTGGCCCACAAGTGGGCAAATTCGCTACCTCACCCCTGCCATATCGGGGAGCCCCACCGCTGCAGAGCGGGGGGCAGAATCAGAAGTGGCCCACAAATGGGCAAATTGGCTACCTCACCCCTGCCGTATCGGGGAGCCCCACCGCTGCAGAGCGGGGGGCAGAATCAGAAGTGGCCCACAAGTGGGCAAGGTGGCTACATAACCCCTGCTGCTTTTTTTTTCTGCTGTAAATGCGTGTAACAAAAAACCGTCAGGTCGTGTAATTTTTTTTTTTGCTGTAAGTCGTGTAATTTTTTTTTTCGCTGTAAATGCGTGTAACAAAAAAATCATCAGGTCGTGTAATTTTTTTTTGCTGTAAGTCGTGTAATTTTTTTTTTCGCGGTAAATGCGTGTAACAAAAAAACCGTCGGGTGGTGTAATTTTTTTTTTGCTGTAAGTCGTGTAAGCCGGCGAAAAAAAAACTGCGAAAAAAAAAATTACACGACTATACGGTTTTTTTGTCACGCGCATTTACAGCGAAAAAAAATTTACACGAATTACAACATACACCTACATAATCCCTACCGCCGGAGGGGTTTCCACCGCTTCAGAGTGGAGAACCGAATCAAGAAAGGGCCCACAAGTGTGTAAGATGGCTACAAAACCCCTGCCACCTAAGGGGTCCCCGTCGCTTCAGAGCGGGGGGCAGAATCAGTGGTGGCTGACAAGTGGGCAAGGTGGCTACACAACCCCTGCCGCCGGAGGGATTTCCACCGCTTCAAATCGGAGAGCAGAATCAAGAAGTGGTCCACAAATGGGCAAGGTGGCTACAGAACCCCTGCCACTTGGGGGGTCCCCACCGCTTCACAGCGGGGGGCAGAATTAGAGGTGGCCGACAAGTGGGCAAGGTGGCCACATAACCCCTGCCGCCTGGGGGCTCCCCACCGCTTAAGATCGGGGGGCGGAACCAGAAATGGCAGCAGTCAGAAATGGAAAATTGTTAATTTTTGGGGGCCACGCTACAAAGCGTGGATTTCAGAGTGGGGGGACAACATCAGAAATGCCCACAAGTGGCAATCTGTACTGGGAAAACTTATTTTTTGGGTAAGTAATTTACTTTGTCAAACATGCGTTTTTCTGCTAAGTAATTTACTCCGTAAAAAAAAGATTTTTTCTACTAAGTAAATCACTTAGTAAAATTTTTATTGTACTCAGTAAAATACTTAGTAAATTTTTTTTGTACTCAGTAATTTACTTAGTAGAAAACACACCCCCGGAGGAAAAACTTACTAAATAAGTACTTTTTTACTAAGTTTTGAAACCTAGTAAAATTTTATTTAAATTTTTTTTACTAAGTTTACCCGGGGGGTAATTTGAATTTTCAAACCTGCTGGCAGAGTGGCATGGCACCAAGCGAGCACAAAGGAAATTAGGCATTCAACATCAAATGCCGGCTGCAGCTTGCTGATCCAGTTTGCAATGAAAGAGAGAACAAGGCGAGGTGTCATATTGTTGTTCATTTCAATGGTTGAGGAAAGAATGCAGGGCCGGTAAGGTGTTGGTGCGCTCATTGAACTGCAAGTTCTAAAATGCCATACCAATCAAGTAGTATCAGGGGAAAGATGGGTGGTAGGGCCTGGGAAGTTGCCCGACAAGGGGTGAAATTAATACATATCTGTCACAGGGGAGTTAAGCAGCAGTGCTGTAATGATTTCCCGTTTTGTCAGAAAGCATAAGTGCAAGTATTTCACAGAAACGGGGCGTCAATTACAAGTGGACTCCATGGAATGCACTGGCATTTACTGGCTCCTGCACCTGTTTTTTTCACCTCTCTGCATTTGCATTGGGAAATGCTTTTTGTCAGAGAAGCACATGGGGATATGTTGGGAAAACGACTGTCTGGGAATCACAGCAGAAAAAGGTCAACTTGCAAGTTGCAACACTTTCGAAGCACACGGCATGCCCCCCTTGGATGGTCATATTGTTTTGAAGTTGATCATTCAACCCGGTTTCAAGCTTGAACATCCTTACCATTCAAACAGCTTCCCAAGGTGGTGCATCATTTCCAGCCTGTGCACACAGACCCCAGAGCAAAATTGAACATCCACTATAATGCAGGGGAGTGTGGGCAAAGGGGACTTGGGCTGCTGGAGCAGCAAGGATTTGATCCATTCAAACACCATTGTTCAGTTGGGGGAGGATTGGAAAGTGCCACAAAAAAACTGGCGTTGTGCAACTGTTCAATTTTGCATCCGAGGCTTAAAAGTGAATGAAATATCATCTCCGATCATGCTGCCACAGAAGGGGGATTGTCTCTCAAGAAAACGGGTACCCTGATCAGGTGTGTGTTGGGAGGGAGAAAACTTTTATGTGGCAGGGGATAGGGGGGAGGGGGGGACAATGCGGGGGAGGGGAGGTTGGTTCTAGCCAACAGCCAACAGTTGGCAACGATGGCTGGGCGGTGAGATTGGGACTTGCTTTTGAAATCATCCAGACTCCCCAATGTCGCAGACCAACTACCAAACCTGTAACTCAGGGTGCCCCCTGCAATCCCACCAATACCTCAGAGGTGCATAGCCATTTAATTTGGCTGGCTAATCCTCGTCGAAGCTGCCCCCTGACCATACCCTCTTGCCACAAATGTTGCAATGACACATTGCTGGGGCACCGATCTGGACTTCAGTTTACATAGTCAGCCCAACACATGCTCTTGCCATGAAAACTGTTGCTCTACCAAGCGGGCATGAGGGCATTTCAGAAAATGCAAAACGACGCCTTTCAATTGAGGTGAAGTTCTTGCACTGCGTGTGCACTGCGTGCATACTGCGCACGCAGAGGCTGAGATACTCACCCAAGTAATACGGTTGGTGAATACGAAAAAACCCCCTGTTTTGTACTAAAAAGCCCCCCGCTTTGTACTAAAAAAACCCCGAAAAATGTAACAAAAAACGCCCTTTTGTGCTAAAAAACCCCCCCTTTTGTACTAAAACCCCCCCGTTTTGTACTAAAAAACCCCCCGTATTGTACTAAAAAACCCCCCGCTGTGTACTAAAAAACCCCCCTTTTGTACGAAAAAACCCCCCTTTTCACCACATAAAAACATTTACGTCCGCCAAACAGGAAAAGCCCCCTCTACCATGTCTCAAGCCCTGCCAAACCCGCACACCCTTACCCACGTTCTTTTGGCTTGAAAACTGTCCATTGCAGCTACTTGCTTCCTCCTTTATGGCACCGTGTGCTCCTGCATTGCTGTATTGGGCCCCAGCTCAGCCCTCTACAGACCCCCACCCCCAAAAAGAAAACTGCCACATCCTGCAGGCAATATGAATGCAAAACAGCACGTAAGCATGTACTAAAGCTGAAATGCACCTCATTTGATTGTACAATTCTTCTGTCCCTTCACATAATAAAGTGGCAAATTCGTCCTCAAACCCATGTCGTATGTCGCTGCACTACATCTGGTACCCGATGGACCAGCCCCCCCTTCCGGAAATTGCAGTGGGGCCTTACCAGTGGGAACTGTCCTTGACCCACCTAGCGGGAACTGTCTTTGACCCATCTGTCACCTTCGTCTACTTCACGTCAGCACAATTGGGCAAAGACTCACAACAAATGTATCCATGGCTCAATGAAACTACTGTACTACTTACTGTACTGGCAAATTCATCTCGAAAATCCCTGGCTGGCACCCTCATAATCACCGATTCCCTCATCCTTGATCCCTGAATCAGGACATATTATCTGGAAGTGAAGCAAGGTGCAGAAAGGGGGTGTACAGACAACGACAACTCAACGGTTGCAAATGTGGGGAGAGGGGGGGGGGGGGCGGGACAGCTCTGCTCAGTGATTCTGTCCTCTGTGTCCTTTTCTGGGTTTTTCCCTAACCAAAGCCTTGAGAAAGCCGAAGCAGGAGGGGTTGCCGGCAGGGGAGGGACCAAGAGGCTCGTAGGGGTGCCTGATCTTTTAGGTAGGACAATGTACCCCTCGGCCTCGCTCTCCTTGACTCTCTGGTGCCTGGGCGTCCTCTCGGGCCCCCCACACCCGGCGAAGAACCCCTTGCACCCCACCCAGGCACCAACCCTGCAGACAGTGTCGTTTAACTGACAGAAAAAAAAATGCCATGTGGAAAATAGCAGGCGCAAAAAAATTGTTTTTGGCAGAAGAGACACTGCTGCGGCCCCCCGTTTCATTGAAAAAAAGAGGGGAAGAGTCGAGAGCGGGGAGAGGGGGCTAGACCGTAGACAATGGAAAAATTGGGTCCCCCACACTAAACGGGGGACCCCACTGAAATCTGGGGGTGTGAAGCAAAGCAGAATGCCCCTCCAGGTAGACACACAAAGAATGCAAAACACATACACAGAGCAATGTGAAGCAAAACACTGAATGTACAATCACATGTGCTTCCATGACCCTGCATCGCCTCTCCTACCTTCATACCGGAAATGGAAATGGGGCAAGCCCCCCCCCCCCTGCCCCCACATCCCCACGGGTGTTCTACGTACAGCACAACATATAGACAACCTGTCTTCCGGGACTGAGATTCAGGGCTCACATTGCCCCGAAAATACCCCGAAATGTACTAAAAAGCCCCCCAAAACGTACTACAAAAAACCCGGAAATGTACTAAAAGATCCCCTGAAATGCACTAAAAAAACCCCCTGAAATGTACTAAAACACTCCCCTAACTGTACTAAAAAACCCCCCTAAATGTACTAAAAAAACCCCCCGAAATGTACTAAAACACCCCCCGCCCAAACCCCCCCCAACTATACTAAAACCCCCCCCGGGGGGTTTTTTAGTACAAAAGGGGGGGTTTTTTAGTACAAAAATGGGGGGTTTTTTAGTACACCAGTAATACGGTTGGTGGTGACCGTATTATTTCCTCGGAATCCATTTCAGAAAAATGAACAACCCAAAAATATTTGACTATCTATGGAAGCACTTTTCCTTTTTAGGAAACCAAGGGCACAGGATCAATGTTTTACCACCAAAAGGTAGCTAGGGTGCGAGTATTTGCCAACATCCAAAACTTCGCACTGCGTGCACGGCATTCCCTGAGTACCCAAATCCACAAAATTCAAATTTTCACACCAAATGTAACAACCATTGATGGTCAACCCAATGAGATAACGGGTGGGGTTTGGGGTTGGGGGAGTGCAAGGTTTCATGAGCATGCGATCTCCATGAATCATACTCCCCATCTTGCAGCGGTTGTTGAGATTTTCCGCTGCTAAGCACTGCGCAGCCATAAGAGCCTGGCGAAGTTTGCTGCCTGGCCGCACTTCCATCTTCCCAGTCAGGTTTGTCAGATGCCGCATGAGATGGACAAGACGGCGGCAGTGGACCATGTCCCGTCCCAGTTGAAATGCTCAGCCTGAATCAGCAGCCCACGGGCACGTGCAGCACTGACAGTGCTGCCCGTATCTGCCAGGTGTCCTACTGCTCATACCAGTGTACCCATAATGGCAACAGCGTTCACCCTCTTGCATGACCAACATTGGCTTTTAGCGGAGAAGATGCAGAATCCATCCATCTGCAGCTACTTGCAGGGTACACCCTCTGGAAACAATTCAGGGAATCAGGAAATCTATCGCTCCCGGTCTCTCCGGGATTTGTGCCGCTTGTGCCTCGGGCTGTCATCTGCAGACATCTTCCGCTTCTCTCCAGTGAGTCCTCGGCTCAGCGGGGGGGTGTTCCGGGACATTGCGCTCCCTGAACCTGCACCATAACTGCCTGAGGCTGTAGCAGATGATACAAACTGCCCATTGTTGTCTCCTTTTGAGTGGGAAGTACTCCGCCTCCCAGATGACCAGTCTTGGGACTTCTCTGCATAATCCCTGTCACGCCTGTCAAGGACAATGGAGACATGGCCAAGGTCTTCCACAAACCAGAGTTCAGCCAGAATGTCCCATAAGTAGTGTTTCTCTCATTCATTGTCCAATGCATGCAGTCTCATGCATCCAGAGGAAGAAGGGGAAAAGATAGATTCTCGACTACATCCACGCAATTATATATGAGAGCGGCATATCGGATTTCGGCTCCCAGTACAATCACTGTGTTTTCTGTGGGTCAGGCGAAACCAAGATTGCACCAAACATTGTCTGGAAACTGGGGCTTGTGTTGTGCATGACCTGTTGTGCATAGGTCAGCAACATTGTAACTTATTTATGCAAGTGAGCACCTCGAAATGTGTAAAGTGCCCTTGGCACCCCTAATATTCCTTTGAGGGTACTGACCCCTCAGAGTGTCATTTCAGGTGTCTTCAGACCCTCAATATGCCTCTGAGGATGAGGACAGTGCATGATTTCCATGCACCTTTAGAATTTTGTGAATGCATGCTGGTGTGTAGTAGTGCAATTTCAGGTGCTGTCACAGCCCCTAAATGCCGCAGAAAATATGGCGACGCCTCAGATTGCGTTTTCTGAGGGTGCACCGTTTCCTGAAAGAGTGTGTCTGCAGGTGCTCTGGAACCCTCAAAAAAGCCGTTTGAGGTATGGCGACATCTGGAAACGGTGTTGCAGGTGCCTTGACTTCCTCAATGAGCGTTTGAGGGTGTGCTGACACCTCAGAGCGTGTTGGCAGGTGCACTGACGACCTAAAAGTGCCTTTGAGAGTGCGCGGACACCTCTCAGAGCATTTTCCGGTGCTGTCACACACTAAACATGCCTTAGAGGGTATGCTGACACCTCATACAAGTTTGATCTTTTTCAGATTTTGTGCCCCGGTTGCAATTGGATGTATTCTGTGGACGTCTGGTGATTGGGTGGTGGTTGGGGTGTAGTCGTGGCCATGATGTCAGGTTCTGAAATAACCAGCATAATCCTGACTTCATGCCAGACTTACTCAGTTCAATTTAAATCTGCTGTTCTTTGTTCACAAAGCGCTTTGCCTTGCCAGTCTTGCAGCACACCAGACAGCACCAAAGGTTGCCTTGTGGTCGCCGCAGAGGCATGGTTATTGAATGTTTCCTGGGCTGTCTTCAGCTCTTCCCCCTGTCATGACATAGGCCAAGCCCCTACCATACCAAGGTTAGCTCTCGCCACCTAGACCAGGCTTGGACCTTGGGGGGGGGGGGGGCGTAATTTTGTGGGTGAAAATGGAATGTCCAGCGGATCAAGAGTCGCCAACAGCTACTGAACTGGCCGCGTTCATTTCGTGACATCCTGACATTCAGCAAAATTCTAGATGGTTCTCAAACATAGTGCTCGGCTGATGTCCTGGCTGCTGTGGGACCAAAGGCCTGGCCGCTCTAAGCAAGGGCAGGAAAGCAAATGCATGGTGTCGTGACACCAGTTGCACCCCAGCCATCCACCCCACCCCAACCCCACCGCCCACGGAAGTCAAGACCGCTCACATGAACTCTACCATGAGTTCAGTGGGAGGCGGTGGGGGCCATGGTATTAGGTTTGAAGCAAGCAGTGGGAGGGAGTGGGAAGGGGGTGGCTCTGCTCCGGGAGACGTAGGTTAGGGGATGGAAGCAGTCCACCACTTCAGACACTTTGCAGCACACTGCCCTCTTGGCGTCCATTTCCTGCTGGGCTTACCAGCGTGACGCTCTGGAGTGTGTACTCGGTCCACAACGGATGTGGACCCTGCACAGGATCAAGGGGTTTCAACCCCCAGGTGCGGCACAATGGCTGAACATGACAAAGCATTTTGCCCCAGTTGTAACCCTAAGAGACGAAGGTGCACCAATACTGTGGCCTGGGTCAAGCACGAGTCCTTTTGAGAGAGGAAGTCAAGAGACAGAAGCACCTTTCTTCTCTCTTTTCCTCTCGGTCCTCTTTGAATACAGTCAATGCACGGTCATCCCCTTTTGCAGGGGCTGAAATCGCTGAGACCCGTTTGTTCACGTTCAGCTTCGGAATGTAGTAACCCACAAATACCTGCAAATATTGAGCATTGCGCACAAGCGATTCCTGTGCACGCATTGGTGGCGGTTGCTCAAGGGCTTTTTTTGGAACGGCTGTCAGGCTAGGAAACGCAGAAAACCTGCAGTTGAAGCTTCTCAACCATATCCTCGCATCCCCACCACCATCGCCTCAGCCTTCACCAACACCTGACCATGCCCTTCCACCTCGCATCACTGTACTCCCACCTGCAGTTGCGTTGCTCACACTCCCCACCCCTTCCCTATCCAACAGTGCACACCTGAAAGCCCTTGTACACCGGCAGAGCAGCCCCTATAGGAACTGGCAACACAATTGCTGCTTTCTCGTCCCCAGGGAGGGATGCCACTGCAACTTTGGAGGTAGTATGAGTGCTCCCACTCAGGCGTGCTTCCAGTTTGTCCAGAGCCTTCCAAACCTGAAAATTCTTGGGTTCCACTAACAAAGGCACTTTACCACAGGTCGCATCCACATGCTTCTGCAGCATCTGGTACGCCAAATGCACTTCCTTGGGCAGTCCCTTTGGGGCTGGTGCATTTTTGCGGTATGGATTAATATTTGGTTTGCTGCAGTGATACAAATTAACCTTGCCCACTTTGGCCTCTTTGAAGTAGAGTGTTGCAGTGCACAGGAACTTTTTCTCCTCGGCGGCCAACATCATAATGGATTTCGTGTATGCACCACTGACGGATCAAATCCCATTCTGCAGAAGACACGGCAAGGTCGTGCACAGCCCATCATACAGACAGTGGACCTGCGCCAGGGCAAAGTGTTATTAGACCACATGGCTCAGAGTCATCATTTCACCACAACAGGGCAAAGCAATCCGTTCTTCATTACATGGCAAACACGCAGCAGAGCTAAAGAAGCGGAAGACTGTCAACAAGTACACAAATACCTCAGACTACCCAAAAATTCAAAATGAATCACTATTTCAGCAAGCATAAAGGGAAGCTTCCTGTGTAGCCCTGCGCTGCAACTGCAAGACCTGAGCAAGTCGAGCAGGACTCACCCGCAACCGCACACCCGTCGTTTCTAAGGGATGCACCGGCAACCAACTACCCTTCGTTTCTAAGGGAAGGGAGTGCACACCCCTTCCCAGCTTGCCTGGATCAATTATCATCGATCCTGCACTTGTTTGAGTGGTTTCTCCTTGCTCTCCATTAGCATTCTCACATTTCCAAGGGTTCAACTATCACAAAGTGAGGGCTATCACTGATTGGTAATCCTTTAAATGCATCTGCAGGTGCACACTGCGTCCACCACGCACACCTTTTAGGGCAAGTCCTCAGAAACACCAGATTAGTAACCCCGCAAGCTGGTTTTTTTTTGTAGTCCAGCAAAAGGTATCTGAAGGGGAAGGCAAACACCACTCTGGACACTGGTTCCGAAACCAAGATGGTGCGTACAAGCTGAGCACCAGCTCTCGCAACCTAGACGAGGCTTGGACCTTGCACCCCTTGTGTAGTATGTGGGGGGGGGGGGCGTAATTTTGTGGGTGAAAATGGAATGTCCAGCGGATCAAGAGTCGCCAACAGCTACTGAACTGGCCGCGTTCATTTCGTGACATCCTGACATTCAGCAAAATTCTAGATGGTTCTCAAACATAGTGCTCGGCTGATGTCCTGGCTGCTGTGGGACCAAAGGCCTGGCCGCTCTAAGCAAGGGCAGGAAAGCAAATGCACGGTGTCGTGACACCAGTTGCACCCCAGCCATCCACCCCACCCCAACCCCACCGCCCACGGAAGTCAAGACCGCTCACATGAACTCTACCATGAGTTCAGTGGGAGGCGGTGGGGGCCATGGTATTAGGTTTGAAGCAAGCAGTGGGAGGGAGTGGGAAGGGGGTGGCTCTGCTCCGGGAGACGTAGGTTAGGGGATGGAAGCAGTCCACCACTTCAGACACTTTGCAGCACACTGCCCTCTTGGCGTCCATTTCCTGCTGGGCTTATCAGCGTGACGCTCTGGAGTGTGTACTCGGTCCACAACGGATGTGGACCCTGCACAACAGGATCAAGCGATCAAGACAGTAGTAATCCCGCAAGCTGGTTTTTTTTGTAGTCCACCAAAAGGTATCTGAAGGTGAAGGCAAAAACACCCTGGACACTGGTCCCGAAACCAAGAAGGTGAGTACAAGCTGAGCACCAGTACCTTCCGCTAACGTGTTTGCTACAGAGTATGCCTTTTGGGATTGGCCGTGTCTCTCAAGAGCCTCAGTGTTTCAAAAGCACACAATGGGGTGGCGTGCGCACTCCTTTGGGAAATGACGCAGCTTTCACCCCCCTAAGGGACCCTCACAGAAAGTCCCCAAATTAGCAGCATGGGCACCCAGAATACAGCCGGCAAACGGGAATCTGATTAGATTCTTACAGTCTGAACTAACATTCCGCAGCCAAAGCCTTCCAGAATACGAAAACCAGCAAAGAATCTGGAGCATAGACAGCACAATTAGTGCTGTAGAAGGATGTTGTCCATCAGGTTTTGGGTGGGGGGATGGTGACCAGCCATCCACTGAGGCATGCTGTTCATCAGGTTCAAGTGCAGAGAGGTTGAGTGTGCTGGGGATGGGCTCCGAATGTGGAACTCTAAGCGAGGGAGTGCAGCAGCACCATGAATCACCACCTTGCGAAAACAATGGGGTCAGGTAACTTATCCAAAAAAAAACATGCACGGTGCGCGCACAGTGTGTCCCGCTCCCCCTATAAATGGAGCAAAACTGAGACATTAATGATATTTACCAAGCAAGCTGTTTGGGATTGGCCATGTCCAAGGGGGAGCTTCGAATGGATATTGTGGAGCAGACAAAATCGCCATTTGTCAAACCAAAAACTATAAAGTATGACGCTGGCAGAACCCAAACGAACTAGGAAAAAAAAATACCAGCGGTGGTTTGGGCCTCAGCGGGTCAAATTTGGAACATATCCTTGGCTACTTATAGCAATTACAGATCTTTCCTCACATTTTCAGCCCCTAGGTATGACCCAGTACAATGCCATGGCGTTCAAAGAACACAAAAGCAAGAGAAAGGGATGGACATGAACCAATGATGGAATCCTAGTACTGCAGTATGTGAAAGACAAGTACCAAAAGGAACCACAAAACAGAGCAATTGGGCCCAAAGATTGAAGTCCATAGAGCACATGGAGCATGGCAGATGCACATACCATAGCAACAAGACCTTAGAATTGTACGAAAAGCACATGCCAAAAAAAGGAACATCTTGTGCAACCCGGACAGCAGCATCACAAGGGATGCTTGAGCCATGCAAACCGCAAACATCCAAACTGCTCACATTCGCCGAACCTACTAAGGTTCCCCATCACAAATATGCTTGTTCTTTGGGCGCTTGCACTTGGCACATTGAGTTTATGCCTTACACTTGTGTTCTTGCTTGTGTTCACAGGAGTCTCATTGGATCGACTCTCTAGTAAAAGCTAGGCCGCCATAGACACAGCACCACAGCAGTCCAACCCTTACCCATTCAGGTTAGTATAGATGTCTGCTGCTCGTCATGCCTGCTTGTCAGCCCTGGGTCGTTGTGTGTACATGGTACCGCCGCGCAGAATGGACACACACAGATTATTCCAAGATGAGTCGCGGACATTTTTGGCCCAAGGGGGAAACAACCCAGATTTGTGTGAGTGAATGTCCACGTGGGATGTTTATGAAGGATTGACACAAAAACATCTCAAGAATGAGCCCGAGCAGGAAATTGCAATCAGCCTCAACCACATGCAGGGCGTTGCCAAGGCCGGAGAGATGATGCAGCACATCCTCCCACACTCTGGTGCTCCCCCACGACACCGTACACGGAGACAGCATGCAGCACCGTGCTGCCGTCCCCCAGGGCCACCCGCACGTGAACCCACCTGGTGGAGTGCCAAAGGCCCCACACCAGGGGGTCCGCCCCCCTCTTCCGGGGAGCTTCGCCAGCTCCGCAGTGAGGCCCTCGCGCACAAGGATTGCATCCCCGCCATGAGGTGTATTCCACCCCCCCCCCAGTTTTTAGCGGGCACCCCCCGAAACACCGCCACCCCCTTTTCGCGAAAAATTGGCGCATGGCCTTCTACTCTGCCCCGGAAGAGCTTCGTCTCCTACAAAAGAATGATGTGGACCTCCCACGAAGCCACCTCCTCCGCATGCATGCGAAGGGAGGTGACGTTGACCCCCGTTGTGCACAGCAGCCCGGGGTTCGGGTGGATGTCCCCACATCTCTCCAGGCCTAGCCCTAGCAACCCCAAGCCAATGTTGCTCTCCGCCCCTACCGGGTGCCCCCTCCCCCCCCACTGAGGTGCCCGTTGGATCCAGCGAGGGAGCCGTGTTAAGCCTCTCGCACGGTCGGGTGCGCTGCACTCGGCCGTGCTGAGCCAACGGGCTGGGCGTGCGGCTGTCTGGCCGCAAGCGTCGGCCCATCACAACAGCAGCCGGCGAAACGCAGGGGCGCTTGGCCGGTGGCTGCAGTGGCGGCTTTGGTGACGCCAGCCACACCTCGAAAGACCGTGACGCGGCGCCCACACACGCCACGGCCACCGGACGCCCCACATGACCCATGCGCACCAATGCGTGGCTCCACGCCGCGCCAAGCGACGTTGTTCGCACTACGGCTGTTGATGGACGGGGCACCGGCGGCAGGGCACAAGCCCACTTTCCGCAGCCAGCAGTTGTGGCTGCACCGCCCCCACCGCCCATGGGCGGTGCATGTGCACAATCTCATACAGACGCGCTAGGGCTCCCCGTTCCCGGGCGGCGCGGCAGGTATCCTGCTGGAAAGTAGTCCCGGGGGCTGGCCCAAAGACTCGCTTGTCGGTGCATCCACAAGTTGTTGTATGTGCTGCTGCATGTCAGCCGGCACACAAACACCGGTCGCTCGGTGCGCCCCATGCCGCGGAAGCCCCCTAGAGGGACCAGGGAGGCGCAAATCCACCGAAAACCGCCCTCCAACAAGGTGCTGCAGGTGTGCAAGGGCTGCAGCAAGTCAACTGCCTCCCGTAGCACGCACGCCCACTCCCACGGCACAGGCACCTGCCAGGCATGGCGATGTCCTGGCCTGGCTGGCAGTGCCAAGTTGCTATGGGACTCAAAGTCCACGGCCACCTCCGCGTAGGTGACATAGCCAGAGTCTGGCATCCACTGCAGGACCGAAGCCCAGTGCACCAGGGGCTTCCGTGAAGCGGTGTTCCCACAGCCACCCCGCTAGCAGGCCCTGCGGCTACTATTAACGAGGGCATAGGCTGGTTAGAGTCTTGAACGCTGTGTCAGGGGTTGGGCCAAAGGGTTGTGGGTCAAGGACTGGCGTAGCCTTCCCCCCCCTCCTCCCGCCCACCGCTTGGCGTCGCGGCGCGATGGAAAGACTGGTGCCCGCAGGTCAAGTAGTATCTTCCCCCTCCACCCACCCATGGCCCCGGCTTGGGTCCCTAGAGCACCTTGTGGATGCCAACTCCGCGCCTGGCCTCTGCCCGACCATCTCCTCATCGTCGCCCCCCCCCCCCTCACCCCCCTGTGTCCCCGGCACGACTTGCACGCGGGGCACACTATCTGCATGGGGCGTTGTTGCCCAACCCTCCTCAACCCCGCCGGCCGCGCTAGCAGTGGCAAGGGGGGCGGGGGAGGTGGGGGTCACCGCTGACGGATGCTCATGGTGCGTCACCAGCCCGCAACAGCGCACTCGTGCCCGCGCCCGGCGCAGGCTCCTTCGCTGCTGCCTCTTGAACAGGCGGAGGAAGGTGTGAGAGAGGAGATGGCGAAGAGGCTGAGGAGCCCCGAAGCACTTCTTACGACCCTATGCAGCCTCCATCTCCCTCGCGGCACGGAGGGGCGGAGGGGGAGGGGTGGAGTGGCGGCGCCCTCGACTCGGTCAACATGCGCCAAATTATGGAAAAAATGTCGCACATCGGGAGGCGCACGTCCCCTGCCACCGCCGGGGGGGGGGGGGGGGCAAAGGGTGCTGGGGCCAGGGGCCGGGGGGCTCAACTGCCCTCCCGGCCCCAACAACCCCGAGCCACCGATGCTATCCGCCCATACCGGGTGCCCCCTCCCCCTCCCCCTACCGAGGTGCCCATTGGATCCAGTGAGGGGGCCATGTTACCCCCCACGCAGGGCAGAGTGCACTGCACTCGGCTGCTCGAAGCCGGCGGGCTGGGCTTACGGCTCTTCGGCCGCAAGCG
This sequence comes from Eutreptiella sp. 'Long Island Sound 2002', assembly GCA_964036045.1. Classification (NCBI taxonomy): domain Eukaryota; phylum Euglenozoa; class Euglenophyceae; order Eutreptiales; family Eutreptiaceae; genus Eutreptiella; species Eutreptiella sp. 'Long Island Sound 2002'. The sequence continues at coordinate 116,760,185 of OZ038382.1, forward strand.
TCCGCTCGTCATCACCGCGGCCGGCGAAACAAAGGGCGCTTGGCCGGTGGCCGAGGCGGCTTTGGTGATGCCACCCACGCCTCCAAAACCCGTGACGAGGCCCCGGCACACGCCACAGCCACCAGATACCCCACATGGCCCATGTGCAACAATGCGTGGCTCCACGCCGCGCCACCGACATTGTTAGCACTGCGGTTGTGGATGTTAATCGATGGGGCACCGGCGGCACGGCAACGGCTGGCTTTCTGCTGCCTGCGGTTGGTGTGGCCGCCCCGCCCCCAGCGCCCATGGGCGCTGCATGTGCACAATTGTATACGGACGCGCCACGGCTTCCCCTCCCGGGCGGCGCGGCAGGTATCGTGGCAAAAAGTAGTCCCGGCGGCCGGCCCCAAGAGTCCTTGGTTGGCGCGTCCACAGCTCCAAGCAGCGTTGTTGTAGCCGTTGTATTTGCTGCAGCATGTCGAGCCGGCACACAAACAGCGGTTGCTCGGTGCGCCCCATGCCGCGAAAGAACCCTAGAGGCACCAGGGAGGTGCAAATCCGCCAAAAACCGCCCTCCAACAAGGTGTTGCCGGCGTGCAAGGGCTGCAGCAAGTCGGCTGCCTCCCGTAGCACGCGTACCCATTCCCACAGCGCCAGCACTTGCGGAAGATGACAATGCCCCGGCTTGGCTGGCAACGCCAAGTTGCTGTGGGACTTGAAGTCAAGGGCCAGCTCCACGTAGTCGACGTGGCCGGAGCCCGGTATCCACTGCAGAGCCGAGGCCTAGTGCACCACGGGTTCTGCGAAGCCGCGCTCCCACGGCCACCCCGCCAGCAGCCCTTGCGGCAATATCACAGGGTACCTCGCCGGGACTCACCGGGACTCACCTCTTGTGCCTTGCCAACGTGAAGTCCATGCACAAGTGAGGGTGTTATGTGTCAGCGGGGAGAAGCCGCGTCGCATGCCAAAGGAATTGGGTTGATTCGAGATAGGCACTCGGAGAACTGTGATGCACAAGATGAAAGCTCCGGAGGGGTATTCGCTTTTTTTGCCCATCAGCGCCTACTTGGCTAGAAAGAAAACCGCCGCACTACTACCTGATGGCAAATCACATGATGTGCCTTGCCAACGTGAATTCCATGCACAAGTGAGGGTGTTATGTGTGCACGGGGAGAAGCCGCATTGCATGCAAAACATGATTATGTGTAAAGTGTGATGTCCGATGTCTGATGTGGCATGTTGTGTTTGCAGTGTATACAACAAGATGTGTGATATGTCTAATGTAGGTATGATGCTTGGAGGAAGGGGGGGGGGGGGTGGTGTCAAAATGGGTGTGCAAAAAGTTGATGCCCCCCCACCCAAGAAAAAATAAAAAATCAAGGGGTTGGGAAAGATCAAGCCAACATGGAAAAGTTGGAAAAAACCAAACAACCAAAATCCGGAAAAAGGCCCCATAGGTCCCCATACGTCCCCATAGGTCCCCAAAACTCCCCATAGGTCCCCAAAGGTCCCCACAGGTCCACAAGGGTCCCCGACGGGCCCCAAAGGTCCCCATAGGTCCCCAAAGGTCCCATAGGTCCCCATAGGTCCCTGAAAACCACCTACAGAAGCATGCAGAATCAATTCAAAATAGCATGGGGTGCGGAATTCAGGATCCTAGGGGGAATCTTTGCACTGCGAGCACACTGCGCGCTACTTTTAGACTATGTTCCCCCAGAAGAGCCCCCAAGCACACCCCTTGGAAAAGCCCTTAGAATTAGGTGACCCAAACTGCCCCGGCTCAAGAAAGTTGCAAACTACCTTCCCTTCACATAACACACATCATGCACAGGGTTTCTGGTTTCCCCAATGCTGTGGATGTTCCTTGTTTTTGATAAAGAAAACCTTGATGATCGATTGAAATCACAATGTTCTCCTTCCAAATCAAAGCATAAGTAGCAAAGACGGGCTAGAGGGAGAATACGCAACTTGTGTGCACAAGGGTGGCATTGCAGCACCATTTGGGGTTTGGTGCTGCCGGGTGGGTCAAAATGGACACATTTGAGGTGCACCGTGCGCTGTGCACGCACTTTGCAAAAAGTTGGCTGTTTTCCACCATTGGTAGCCACAGGTCCCAGGGTCCTGAATTCTGCACCCTACAGCCCCGCTGCTACACCGGGTATTTTTTTTTAAGTTTGACAGTTGCCACAGATTCTAGGGGGGGGCCTTAAGCGCAGTGCGCGCGCAGTGCAACTAATTGGGCGTGTGGCCGTACTAGAGACCCATACTTTGAGATACTAGGGGCCCCTAGGGGCATCATGGTGACCCCTAGCAGAGGTTTTGACTTCTGATTTTGTCCCCCTTTGTCAAACTGCAGTGCAGCATTGCAACCCAGTAGCACAATGCCTTGCCACAGCACCAGAGTAAGGCTCCTGCCCGGCCACCACATGTCCGTACACAAGACTCGGGGCGGGTTGGGGTGGAGGGGCACGGAGCTCCACCTTTGAAATTTCTGTAAGCACCTCTTTTGAAGGGCAGGTTTGTGTGCTAATTCTCGCCGTATGTAGGCAGTGGCCATTTGAAGGGCAGGTCTATGTGCTAATTCTCGAGGTATGTAGGCAGTGGCCATTTGAAGGGCAGGTCTATGTGCTAATTTTTCAAGGTATGTAGGCATTGGCTTGCAACTACATTCTGCCAAATTGTATGGTGCAAAGCCGCACAGTGGGCAACAGACCAAAGCCAGTCATTTGTCAACACTTGCAAATATTCTCTTCTCTTTGGGGGGTGAATCCTTGCAGTGTGCACACACATGCACACGACTTTTGGAAAATACAATCCTCACCAAAAAGGCCTCGAATTAGGTTCCCCTTGAATGACCTCAACATCAGCAGCAAAAATGGGCCAACTTGCTTTCGTGGGCCAACTTGCTTCATGTAGCATCAGCCGGTCATGTCCATCATACAGTACATTAGCTGTCGCAGCCAGACCCAAAGATCCGAAATCGTAGGGTGCCATCATGAATGTACCAGTTGTCACATGATTCCCCATCATCATAATCAAATCTCCACCCACAAAGGACAAAAAAGGGGGTAGGAGGGGGAAATGTGTACAGATGGGCCGAAAAGGGGCAAAACGTGCGCACACAATAACACATGCCACACACCCCTAACATGGTTGTGTGTCAACTGTGCCGGCCAAACCCCTCAAGAACCATGCTACACCCTCTCTAGTCTGGTGTCTGGTGTCTGAGCGCCTGGAGCCGATTCCTCCGGACGCACCGGATACGGCCGCCCCGGCCAGGCTGGGCTGGACGTCGCCACACCGCGGTGGGCGCAGCGTCCATCGCGTCGCTCTCGTCTCCCCCACGCCCCCCCCCCCCTTGCCCTGGGTCCCCGCTGATACAATCCGCATGGGCACACGCCCTATGCCTTCAGTTCTGCCAAAAGTAATATATTCTGCATGGACACACGCCCAATGCCCCCAGTTCTGCCAAAAGTAATAAATTCTGCATGGACACACGCCCTATGCCTTCAGTTTTGCCAAAAGGAATATATTCTGCATGGGCACACGCCCAATGTTCCCAGTTCTGCCAAAAGTAATATATTCTGCATGGGCACACGCCCTATGCCTTCAGTTCTGCCAATAGTAATAAATTCTGCATGGTCGCACGACCAATGCCCCGAGTTCTGTCACTAGTAATAAATTCTGCATGGGCACACGCCCAATGCTCCCAGTTCTGCCAGAAGCAATAAATTCTGCATGGACACACGACCAATGCCTTCAGTTCTGCCAAAAGTAATAAATCCTGCATGGGTACATGCCCAATACCTTCAGTTCTGCCAAAAGTGATACATTCTGCATGGGCACACGCCCTATGCCTTCAGTTCTGCCAATAGTAATAAATTCTGCATGGACACACGCCCAATTCCCCCAGTTCTGCCAAAAGTAATAAATTTTGCATGGGCACACGTCCAATGCTCCCAGTTCTGCCAAAAACAATAAATTCTGCATGCACACATGCCCAATACCTTCAGTTCTGCCAAAGTAATAAATTCCGCATGGACACATGCCCAATACTTTCAGTTCTGCCAAAAATAATATATTCTGCATGGGCACACACCCAATACCTTCAGTTCTGCCAATAGCAATAAAGTCTGCATGGGCACACACCCAATACCTTCAGCTCTGCCAAAAGTAATAAATTCTGCCTGGACACACGCCCAATACCTTCAATTCTGCCAATAGTAATATATTCTGCATGGACACATGCCCAATACCTTCAGTTCTGCCAAAAGTAAGATATTCTGCATGGGCACACACCCAATACCTTCAGTTCTGCCAAAAGTAATAAATTCTGCATGGACACATGCCCAATACCTTCAGTTCTGCCAAAAGTAAGATATTCTGCATGGGCACACACCCAATACCTTCAGTTCTGCCAAAAGTAATAAATTCTGCATGGACACATGCCCAATACCTTCAGTTCTGTCAATAGTAATAAATTCTGCATGGACACACGCCCAATGCCCCCAGTTCTGCCAAAAGTAATAAATTCTGCATGGACACACGACCAATGCCTTCAGTTTTGCCAAAAGTAATAAATCCTGCATGGGCACACACCCAATGCTCCCAGTGCTGCCAAAAGGAATAAGTTCTGTAGGGGCACACGCCCTATGCCTTCAGTTCTGCCAATAGTAATAAATTCTGCATGGACACACGCCCAATTCCCCCAGTTCTGCCAAAAGTAATAAATTCTGCATGGAAACATGCCCAATACCTTCAGCTCTGCCACAAACAATAAATTCTGCATGGGCACACGCCCAATACCTTCAGTTCTGCCAAAAGTAATAAATTCTGCATGGGCACACACCCAATACCTTCAGTTCTGCCGAAGTAATAAATTCCGCATGGACACATGCCCAATACCTTCAGTTCTGCCAAAAGTAATAAATTCTGCATGGGCACACGCCCAATACCTTCAGTTCTGCCAATAGTAATAAATTCTGCATGGTCACATGCCCAATACCTTCAGTTCTGCCAAAAGTAATAACTTCTGCATGGGCACACACCCAATACCTTCAGTTCTGCCAAAAGTAATAAATTCTGCCTGGACACACGCCCAATACCTTCAATTCTGCGAACAGTAATATATTCTGCATGGACACATGCCCAATACTTTCAGTTCTGCCAAAAGTAATAAATTCTGCATGGGCACACGCCCAATACCTTCAGTTCTGCCAAAAGTAATAAATTGTGCATGGGCACACACCCAATACCTTCAGTTCTGCCAAAAGTAATAAATTCCGCATGGACACATGCCCAATACCTTCAGTTCTGCCAAAAGTAATAAATTCTGCATGGACACATGCCCAATACCTTCAGTTCTGCCAAAAGTAAGATATTCTGCATGGGCACACACCCAATACCTTCAGTTCTGCCAAAAGTAATAAATTCCGCATGGACACATGCCCAATACCTTCAGTTCTGCCAAAAGTAATAAATTCTGCATGGACACATGCCCAATACCTTCAGTTCTGTCAATAGTAATAAATTCTGCATGGACACACGCCCAATGCCCCCAGTTCTGCCAAAAGTAATGAATTCTGCATGGACACACGACCAATGCCTTCAGTTTTGCCAAAAGTAATAAATCCTGCATGGGCACACGCCCAATGCTCCCAGTGCTGCCAAAAGGAATAAGTTCTGTAGGGGCACACGCCCTATGCCTTCAGTTCTGCCAATAGTAATAAATTCTGCATGGACACACGCCCAATTCCCCCAGTTCTGCCAAAAGTAATAAATTCTGCATGGAAACATGCCCAATACCTTCAGCTCTGCCGGAAAACAATAAATTCTGCATGGGCACACGCCCAATACCTTCAGTTCTGCCAAAAGTAATAAATTCTGCATGGGCACACACCCAATACCTTCAGTTCTGCCGAAGTAATAAATTCCGCATGGACACATGCCCAATACCTTCAGTTCTGCCAAAAGTAATAAATTCTGCATGGGCACACGCCCAATACCTTCAGTTCTGCCAATAGTAATAAATTCTGCATGGTCACATGCCCAATACCTTCAGTTCTGCCAAAAGTAATAACTTCTGCATGGGCACACACCCAATACCTTCAGTTCTGCCAAAAGTAATAAATTCTGCCTGGACACACGCCCAATACCTTCAATTCTGCCAACAGTAATATATTCTGCATGGACACATGCCCAATACTTTCAGTTCTGCCAAAAGTAATAAATTGTGCATGGGCACACACCCAATACCTTCAGTTCTGCCAAAAGTAATAAATTCCGCATGGACACATGCCCAATACCTTCAGTTCTGCCAAAAGTAATAAATTCTGCATGGGCACACGCCCAATACCTTCAGTTCTGCCAAAAGTAAGATATTCTGCATGGGCACACACCCAATACCTTCAGTTCCGCCAAAAGTAAGAACTTCTGCATGGGCACACACCCAATACCTTCAGTTCTGCCAAAAGTAATAAATTCCGCATGGACACATGCCCAATACCTTCAGTTCTGCCAAAAGTAATAAATTCTGCATGGGCACACGCCCAATACCTTCAGTTCTGCCAAAAGTAATAAATTCCGCATGGGCACACACCCAATACCTTCAGTTCCGCCAAAAGTAATGAATTCTGCATGGACACATGCCCAATACCTTCAGTTCTGCCAAAAGTAATAAATCCTGCATGGGCACACACCCTATGCCTTCAGTTCTGCCAAAAGTAATAACGTCCGCATGGACACACGCCCAATGCCCCCAGTTCTGCCAAAAGTAATATATTCTGCATGGGCAAAACACACCCATTGCCCCCAGTTCTGCCAAAAATGAAAAATTCTGCATGGGCACACACCCAATACCTTCAGTTCTGCCCAAAGGAATAAATTCTGCATGGGTACATGCCCAATACCTTCAGTTCTGCCAATAGTAATAAATTCTGCATGGGCACACACCCAATACCTTCAGTTCTGCCAATAGTAATAAATTCTGCATGGACACATGCCCAATACCTTCAGTTCTGCCAAAAGTAATAAATTCTGCATGGGCAAACGCCCAATACCTTCAGTTCTGCCAAAAGTAATATATTCTGCATGGACACATGCCCAATACCTGCAGTTCTGCCAATAGTAATAACTTCTGCATGGACACACGCCCAATGCCCCCAGTTCTGCCAAAAGGAATATATTCTGCATGGCCACACGCCCAATGCTCCCAGTTCTGCCAAAAATAAAACATTCTGCATAGGCACACACCCAATACCTTCAGTTCCGCCAAAAGTAATAAATTCTGCATGGGTACATGCCCAATACCTTCAGTTCTGCCAAAAGTGATACATTCTGCATGGGCGCACACCCAATACCTTGAGCTCTGCCAATTGTCAGGAATTCTGCATGGACACATGCCCAATACCTTGAGCTCTGCCAAAAGTAAATAAATTCTGCATGGACACACGCCCTATGCCTTCAGTTCTGCCAAAAGTAATAAATTCTGCATGGACACACGCCCAATGCCCCCAGTGCTGCCAAAAGTAATATATTCTGCATGGGCACACACCCAATGCTCCCAGTTCTGCCAAACATAAAACATTCTCCATACGCACACACCCAATACCTTCAGTTCTGCCAAAAGTAATAAATTCTGCATGGGCAAACGCCCAATACCTTCAGTTCTGCCAAAAGTGATATATTCTGCATGGACACACGCCCAATACCTTCAGTTCTGCCAAAAGTAATAAATTGTGCATGGAAACATGCCCAATACCTTCAGCTCTGCCAAAAGTAATAAATTCTGCATGGCCACACGCCCAATGCCCCCAGTTCTGCCAAAAGTAATATATTCTGCATGGACACATGCCCAATACCTTCAGTTCTGCCAATAGTAATAAATTCTGCATGGACACGTGCCCAATACCTTCAGTTCTGCCAAAAGTAATAACTTCTGCATGGGCACACACCCTATGCCTTCAGTTCTGCCAAAAGTAACAAAGTTTGCATGGGCACACGCCCTATGCCTTCAGTTCTGCCTATAGTAATAAATTCTGCAGGGACACACGCCCAATGCCCCCAGTTCTGCTAAAAGTAATATATTCTGCACGGGCACTCACCCAATGCTCCCAGTTCTGCCAAAAATGAAAAATTCTGCATGGGCACACACCCAATACCTTCAGTTCTGCCAAAAGTAATAAATTCTGCATGGGTACATGCCCAATACCTTCAGTTCTGCCAAAAGTAATAAATTCTGCATGGGCACACGCCCTATGCCTTCAGTTCTGCCAATAGTAATAAATTCTGCATGGACACACGCCCAATGCCCCCAGTTCTGCTAAAAGTAATATATTCTGCATGGGCACACGGCCAACGCCTTCAGTTCTGCCAAAAGCAATAACTTCTGCATGGGCACACGCCCAATGCCCACGGCGCACACCTGGTGTCTGGTCGCTGCCACACGGCAGAGCCTGGGCCCCAGAGCCGTCCATAGCCGCACGGCGTCACGGTTGGGGGTATCCAGGCAGGGGTAGGCGCACACCTGGTGTCTGGTTGCTGCCACACGGCAGAGCCTGGGCCCCAGAGCCGTCCATAGCCGCACGGCGTCACGGTTGGGGGTATCCAGGCAGGGGTAGGCGCACACCTGGTGTCTGGTTGCTGCCACACGGCAGAGCCTGGGCCTCAGAGCCGTCCATAGCCGCACGGCGTCACGGTTGGGGGTATCCAGGCAGGGGTAGGCGCACACCTGGTGTCTGGTTGCTGCCACACGGCAGAGCCTGGGCCTCAGAGCCGTCCATAGCCGCACGGCGTCACGGTTGGGGGTATCCAGGCAGGGGTAGGCGCACACCTGGTGTCTGGTTGCTGCCACACGGCAGAGCCTGGGCCCCAGAGCCGTCCATAGCCGCACGGCGTCACGGTTGGGGGTATCCAGGCAGGGGTAGGCGCACACCTGGTGTCTGGTTGCTGCCACACGGCAGAGCCTGGGCCCCAGGGCCGTCCATAGCCGCACGGCGTCACGGTTGGGGGTATCCAGGCTGGGGGATCGCACGATCCCAGTGAATAAAAAATGGCTCATGGTCACGCACGTGACCTGGGGACGAAAAGGGGCCATGTCGCTTCATGGCCAGGAGGCAAGAGGTGGGCCCTGATCCTCCCCGGAAGTCCTTGTGTCGCGCACTGTTTTCCCTCCCCCCCCCAGCTGGATGTCACCGCACGGTGCTCCTCCAGTGCGGCCTGCCCCGCACGGGGCACCGCGGTGTCGCTGAGCCTTGCGACCTGTTTTTCGCCCTGGCGCCCCGGTCGCACGACCACCAGGGGGACTCCCGCCGGCTACACCCTCTCTAGGGGGTGTCCTTGCACTGTGCGCACACTGCGCGCTACTTTTAGACTATGTTTCCCCCCAAGAGCCCCTGGGTACACGCCTTCCAAACGCCCCTAATTTTAGGTCACCCAAACAGCAGAAGACAAATGCAAGCTACCTTCCCTCCACATAAGCGCTCCTAAGGACGACCTCATTGGCCGAATCATGTCCGAAATCATCCAAAATTGCCCACAATCTCCCAAAATCAGACTTGAATCTAAGACAATGGCAAAGGCGCCAAACATTCAAACATCATAATTACCTTGTATACAATGTTGGCGGGTGAGTTCTGACATTCAATGATTTTTTTTAAAAAAATTTGATCTTGATCATCATCATCGTTATGCATCATCATGACTATGTACATGATGGATGACCATGTTCATCACATTCTGCGTGACGACGACCATCCGGGGATCTTCTCCTGTTGTCTTGGGGACAAGGTCTCTGGGCTTCAACACTCCTCGTCGTCGTATTCCTTCTCTTGTTGCTCCTTCGTTGTGTGTCCGTCACCTCAACTCAAGCGCCAAGGGTACTGGCTTTGGTGCTTGTGGACAATTGGGCGCCCTCGGCACCTATCGACTCGCTAGGCCAGTACCTTTGACAACTAATGATGCCCCTAGCATCCCAAAGTATGGGTCTGTAGCACGGCGAGACGGCCAAATAGTTGCACTCCGCTAAGTGCGCCCCCCTACAGCGCCCTCCAACACAAGTTCTTATCACATGGGTGCCATCAATAGAATTCAACAAACTTTCCACCCAAGAAACCCAGTAGCTTCTGGAAAAAGGCAAGAACCGGGGTGTCGGTAGTTGTCCATTGCCCGCTGCACTGTGTGCAATGCATGCACACCGCGTGAACAACATTCCCTGAATCGGCTGGATATAACCTGCCCCCCCCCGGCTGCCCTACAAGGAACATCCTTGCAGGAGGTGCCCTTAGAATGGCAAAGGGGTTTGCAAGTTTGCAAGAAAACATACCAGAGAGTGTAGCCCTTTGAGCGTATGTAGCGGCCAAACACATTTAGATGATCTTAGGACGTCCGCTAACCCCACAAGCGCATTCCAACCAATGGTGAATTTGAAGTTGTGGGGCAAGGGACAACTATATTGTCCTCCAATTGAGAAAGAAATATATTTCAAAATGGGTAACCTCTACATGCAGTGAAATTGGTGGGTCTACATGATGCGACGGAAAAAGGTTTAGACGGTAGCAATGAAGGCCATACTGTATCCGAGGGTAGCAAAGACAGAAGCCATGGCCCATTACCGCCGAAGGCAGTGGCGGAGAAGGGTGGCACCAAGAAGACGAAGAAAAAGGCCAAATTGACCCCTGAAGGGGAAGAAAGCAGTGATCCGGCCGCCCAGCCTAAAAAGAAGAAGTCCAAGGCGGAAGCTCCAATGCAATGGAGAGATCAAGCAAGAAACTCCTCGCTGACTGTGTGATCCGTTCCTACCCGAGCCCCCTTGCGCATGCACAGCCTTGGGGGAATGTTTGCCCGCCGTGCGCCCGGCGCGCTACTTTTCTATTAACTATCCCGACTTCAGCCCCCGAGTTACCCTCCCATGGAGAAGCCCCCCAAGTAGACCACATTGCACTGCACACCTTCCCTACAAAGCACGTGGCAAAATTAAGCAATATCTGTGACTTCAACCACTCCAACTGTCATTTGTAGTGTAATTAACAAAGATTGTCCCGGTTTCCCCAATAGCACCGGACGGTTGGGGCCCAAAAGAGGGCGGAAATGCTACATCACCCCTGCATTCTCGGGGGTCCCCAACAAAGGGAACAAAATCAAAACTCAAAACCTACGCCGGGGGTCACCATGATGCACCACACAACAAAGCGTGGATTCAAAGATTGTCCCGGTTTCCTCAATAGCACCGGACGGTTGGGGCCCAAAAGAGGGCGGAAATGCTACATCACCCCTGCATTCTCGGGGGTCCCCAAAAAAGGGGGACAAAATCACAACTCAAAACCTCCGCTAGGGGTCACCATGATGCCCCTAGGAGCCCCTAGTATCTCAAAGTATGGGTCTCTAGTACGGTCAGACGCCTAAATAGTTGCACTGCGCGCGCAGTGCGCGCGCATTGCGCTTGAGGCGCCCCCTAAGTGCGCCCCCTTAGCGCACCCCCTAAAAGGTCACCGGTGGGGCACGGGTCCAAAAAGATGCCCGGCGCGTGCCCGGCGCGCTAACGTTCCCCCCTTGGCTAAGCACGGGGTGCGCGTTTAACCGCCGTTTTGAGGAAATTTTGGGACCGGTGTTTTTGTGGTCCAGAATGGAGGATTGGGTGTTTGTACAGTGTTTGTGCAAGGAAAGAGGGACTCCGTCATGTTTGTGATAGTGCACGTTTGTGTTTCACCTTTGGGCTTACATTTGCGCCTCTGTTTGTGTGCGTGCGTCACGGGGGGGGGGGGACTCCGCGAGTCCTAGGACGTCAACTACCCCCCCCCTCCCCAGGGGCCTCCGGCCAATAGTTAGTTGGAGGGGGGGGGGGGGTAGTTGGCGTCCAGAACTGAGGGGTCGCCCCCCCCTCACGTGGTTGTATCCGTCTGGTGTGCCGTGTACATGTGTATGCGTGTGTATGAGTGTGGTGCGTTGTGTCACACCGTGTGTATGTGTGCATGCGGGGCTGCTGCTGAAAACCAACCCAAGTGTCAAGTGCATACATATTGAAATTGTAAGTTTTAGATTTCTCGGCTACGACTGCCATGAAACACATTTTGGGTGGTCCCTAGCTTCAATGCGGCTGCTTTGGTTGGCGGCTGATTGACGGTCAGTGGCATTCTGCGAAGGGCAGTGGGTGTTTGCTGAATAGTGGATGACAAGTAACAGTTGCTGAGGGGCTCACTTTTTCTTGAGGATGGATGAACTCTAGTCGTTTTGCTACCCCCCCCTCCCCCTTGCGCAAGCACGGACGCGGTCACAAAAGTCAGGTCAAAATGGCAGTTCAACGGGGCATTTGGTGAAACCTAGTATGCACGTAGAAAAACTAGTAAAATGTAGCAAAACCTAGTGAAATGTAGCAAAACCTAGTAAAAAAAATTTTTTTAAAAAAAATTTGAAAAAAAAATTTTACTAGGTAAAAAAAGCAAAAATTTTAAAAAAATTTCCCTTACTAGGTTACTAGGTAGTGACAAATTTGGACTTGAATTTGAACAAAACACACCAAGTTTAAGGGGGGGGGGGGTCAACGGGTTCCGAAACCTAGTAAAACCTGCTGCAGAGCGGGGGGCAAAATCAGAAGTGGCCCACAAGTGGGCAAAGTGGCTACCTCACCCCTGCCGTATCGGGGAGCGCCACCGCTGCAGAGCGGGGGGCAAAATCAGAAGTGACCCACAAGTGGGCAAATTGGCTACCTCACCCCTGCTGTATCGGGGAGCCCCACCGCTGCAGAGCGGGGGGCAAAATCAGAAGTGGCCCACTTGTGGGCAAGGTGGCTACTTAACCCCTGCCGCCTAGGGGATCCCCTCCGCTTCAGAGCGGGGGGAAGAATCAGAAGTGGCCCATTTGTGGGCAAGGTGGCTACTTAACCCCTGCCGCCTCGGGGATCCCCACCGCTTCAGAGCGGGGGGCAGAATCAGAAGTGGCCCACTTGTGGTCAAGGTGGCTACTTAACCCCTGCCGCCTCGGGGATCCCCACCGCTTCAGAGCGGGGGGCAGAATCAGAAGTGGCCCACGTGTGGGCAAGGTGGCTACTTAACCCCTGCCGCCTCGGGGATCCCCACCGCTTCAGAGCGGGGGGCAGAATCAGAAGTGGCCCACAAGTGGGCAAGGTGGCTACCCAGTAACCTAGTAAAAAAAAAACTTTTGTTTTCACTAGGTTCTGAAACCTAGTACAAACAAAAACTTTTTTTTTACTAGGTTCCGAAACCTAGTAAAAACAAAAAAAAATTTTTACTAGGTTTTGAAACCTAGTAAAAAAGGAACTTTTTTTTTTACTAGGTTCCCAATACCTAGTAAAAAATCCTGTTACCTAGTAAACTGTTACCTAGTAAAAAAAATTTTTTTTTACTAGGTTTCACTACAGACCCAGTTCAACGCCCACCCCGTGCTTAGACCAGGTCGTGCATGCACGCATCACACGTGACAGCAAATGTGTGGGGGAGCTCTCAGATGAGGATGGCGAGGGGCTGCGAATGGGGAAGACCACTTTATCAAAAGCGGCATTGTGCTCAAATCTCCTTCCCATTCCGCATGTACTTCAAATGAATGTAGATGTCCCCATGACGGGGGGGACCAAAAATATTGGCAGCCACATGTTCCCCAGTGCTCCGAATGTACGTGACACCCATGCCGGGAATAAAACTGTTAGCCATGGTTGAAAATCACATCAAAACAAACAACATGGGGTTCAGAGCATATACAGCCAAGCGCCACATATAATATGCTGACCCTGAGTCAGGACAGCCCTCCTCCCTGCCAAGCCCCACCAGTTGCTGCACTATTTCTAGCCAAATCCTAAGGCCTGGTACAACTCTACACCACCTCGTCCCACTTTGAATGCAGCCATGGCCCCATCCCGAAAAAGAAGGAAGAGCTGCCATAGCTTGCTTTTGGGATATGGCTTCCTCATACTGTTCATTTAGCAATGCTGGCATGCATTCAGGTGACATGATGCAGCTGCACATCCACTCCACTGGACCGAAACAGGAACGTCCAGTGCCAGGTGAACAGTCGAGAATGTTCCTCAGCAGACCAGTGTTATCAAACACAGTGACTCAGTGCCATAGAGACTTGCCCCTCGCCAAATGTTGCACAGGCACAACTCGTCGTGGCCCCAGATCTGCACTGTGTGCGCTAAGCTCCCACTCCTGCTCGTGGCAATATGAATGAAGGTACAGCAGTGACGCCTGAATTTGGTGCAAATGACGTGCATGTGGGTCTGCGTACCTTCCGTACACGCCTGGGCAACGTCTGCAATATACACAACACAAACCTGAGCAGTCCTGCAACTACTGGCCACTAGCACCAAAAAGCCACAGGATAAGGAGTGCATAAAAGGTCACAAGAGAGGGCGGGCGGCCGTTTGTGCCTGAGGAAGGGCCTGCTGCAATGAAGACACACGACGAGATGATACAGATTTGGCAAGGCACAAAGCATACAGCGGCAGCAGTTGGCACAAGGGTTGGAGGGACAACAGCATGATGCAGATTTTGAATTTGCAGCCAGGAGCCCACAGCACTGAAATTGGTGTCACCTGGACGCACAAAGACCGCAGTGTGGCTGGACACTAAGACCTTGGCCATGCTATCTCCAAGTGCTTCCAGAGTCACCAAACTACTGGCTGTTGATAACGTTCTGAGTGCAGACGGGATTTATGCAGTACTCATCAGGTCTTTTCTTGGGTAGGCAAAAAAAAAAGCAGAATAGAAAGGAATGTGTTCTGCCATAGAACTAGGTGTGCCAAACCAATACCCCTTTAAGCCCTTCTTCAAGCAACTCGGCCAGAATGGCAGAACAGACAAATGGAATTACAGAGCCACAGGGCACACCAAAGTTGTCACTTCACCACCGCCAAACGCCCGGAGCTGACCACCAGCAGCTGTCAACTGCCTTCCGTCGTTGATCACCCAGATCCCTAAACTTCTATGAACAAAATGTGCCACACAGGAACCACTGAGATACACCATGTGTTTACATGGCTTTGGGATAGCCCGGACGACCAGTAATCGCGGAGAGATTGCTAAGAGCACTGCCTGGGTACACATTTGCCATGTGCCAATGGCCTTGGTCATTGTGATTTCATGGGAAGCCGGCGGCAGAGCCCCGCATCTCAGTGGGACCCCCCCCGTTCCAAAGCGACTGGGAAAACAGTCGTGTGCTACGCCCTACCCAACACAATGGTCAAGGAGCGGCGCTCATGCCCTGCACAATCACCACAACAAACGGTGCAGAGGCCAGCGTGCACATCTCCTCGTGGCACCATCATCAGTAACATGCACTTCTGCCACCTACAGCCTGGCGCTGTCTCTGTATGGCAACAGAGAGAAGAAAAGGGTTGTTGCTGTAACACCAGCCCCGCCTGCGAGTTGTCCTGGATTCACTTGGGGCAATATTCATCGTGGGCGTCGAGCAAACTTGATCTGGCATGGTTCCAGCCGGAGGCAACACTCGAGGCTGGGCCCTTGCGGTGTGTCAAAGGACGACTCGAGAGGGCGGAATCGGCTGGGCACACACGGCCTCTGCATACGATGCGGCCACTTTTTCAAGCAATAGGGCCATGTGCATTTGAGGACTTCAGGGCTGCTCAAACCAGTTTCAACACTCAACGTTTGCAGAACCCACAGCACATTAAGCTGGCGGCATACCAGCCCCCTTTCTCCCGTTCTGCCGATACCCTGGGACCAAACTGATGGGAACCTGCAAGACGCTACACAAAGGCCAATGCATTGGCCAGGCTGTACCGTTCTGTTCAAGCGGGTGGCCTGCCATCAGGTGCACATGCCAAAATGTGGCACGATGGCAGGGTTGCGTCTGAAGCAGGGTTGCCCCCCCTTGCGTGTCACGCATTCTCAGCCTTGGTCCGAGTGGCTAGTGTATACGTACCTCCTTGACCCCCTCTGTGCTCATGGCAGCATCTTTTTCCTGTTGTTCCAAAGCCCGCCAAAAAGCTCTCGACTCCACCCTGCCATGTTCGAGCCCCACAAATCTGCTGACCAGCCACTGCTGTCGGTTAACTGCCACCATTGACCATCAACCACTGGGGCTTCCAAACGCCGTGCATTCATTCCCCCTTGGCTATTGGCTGTGCCTAGTGACGACATCATTCCTGAAGGACAGGCCTCATGGACGGAAATTGGCGACAGCGTCAGTTGGCCACAGAAGGGGTAAACATTCAGCTTATTCAGTTCTGCGGCATCGTAGGTACATCTTTGGCACATCTTCAGGACTGCGGGTCTGTTGTGTCCTTGATAAAGGGAGAGGGGGAGTTTTGTGCGGGGATTATTTCGCCGGGGAAATTTTTTTTGGGGGGGGTTTCGCCACCCTTTGAATCCCCAAAGCTCCCAACTGCTTCGCGCACACTTCAACGTGCAAGCCCATGCTCTGTTCAGAGGCAGGCCCAGCATTCCCCCTCCAGCACCCAAGTAGGATGAAAAACACATATAAAGGGTCTAAAATATGGTTTGCGCAAAATATTTGATCATTACGAATGGTCAGAACCTCAAAAAAATCGGTTTTGAAAATTTCCATTTTTGAGCTGCTAAGAGTGGGAAATTGCATAAGCAAGTTGTGCCCCAGCCCCTTGACCCCGTTTAAACACCCAAACAGGGTGAAAAGCACATGAATAGGGTCAAAAAAAATGCTTTACATAGGATATTTGACCATTGTGGATGGTTAGAATGTAGGTACATCTTTGGCACATCTTCAGGACTGCGGGTCTGTTGTGTCCTTGATAAAGGGAGAGGGGGAGTTTTGTGCGGGGATTATTTCGCCGGGGAAATTTTTTTTGGGGGGGGTTTCGCCACCCTTTGAATCCCCAAAGCTCCCAACTGCTTCGCGCACACTTCAACGTGCAAGCCCATGCTCCGTTCAGAGGCAGACAGATTGGCAAATCAAAGGCCACCGAAAGCAATGTTAGTTAACAACATCTGAAAGAATCCGCTGTTCCAAATACTTGCCCAAAACTATGGACCCACAGCACAGAGCAGGGGACAATTTCGCCACCTTCCTTGGAGACACTTTTTTTCCCATTTTCCCACGAAATTATCCCTGCCCGAAATTCTATTGCCTATCAGCACGACACCTCAAAGAGGGAGGGAGCACAGTCAATCAATCAGTTAGCTAGTCATGAAGTCATTTAGAAGCCCAGCATTCCCCCTCCAGCACCCAAGTAGGATGAAAAACACATATAAAGGGTCTAAAATATGGTTTGCGCAAAATATTTGATCATTACGAATGGTCAGAACCTCAAAAAAATCGGTTTTGAAAATTTCCATTTTTGAGCTGCTAAGAGTGGGAAATTGCATAAGCAAGTTGTGCCCCAGCCCCTTGACCCCGTTTAAACACCCAAACAGGGTGAAAAGCACATGAATAGGGTCTAAAAAAATGCTTTACATAGGATATTTGACCATTGTGGATGGTTAGAATGTAAAAAAAAAATCAGTTTCGGAAATTTACATTATTGAGCTGCAGAGGCTGGAAAACCATTTAAGCAGGTTGTACCCAACCAACTTGCCCCCCCCCCCCCCAAAAAACAACAACCCAACAGGCTGAAAACCACATAAAAAGGGTCTATAACATGCTTTACATCGGATATTTGATGATTTTGGGTGCTCAGAAGATGAAAAAATCAAGTTCGGAAATTCTATTGCCTTCGGCAAGTCCACCTCGCAGAGAATCTACCCCGAGAAACAACAGCCCCAAAAAGGGTAAAAACAACATAAATACGGCCGAAAACATGCTTTACATTCCTTGGATGGTCATTTTGTGTGATTACCATATCAAAAAAAAAAGTTTCTGAAACTTCCATTTTTGAGCTGCAGAGGCTGGAGAACTGCATAAGCAGGTTGTGCCCCAACCAACTTGGGACCCCTCCCCCACCCCCAAAAAAACACCCAAGTAGGGTGACCACATAGAAAGGGTCTAAAACATGCTTTACATAGGGTATTTGATGATTTTGGGTGGTCACAATGTAAAAAAATTCGGAAATTCTATTGCCTTTGGCAAGTCCACCTCGCAGAGAATCTACCACAAGGCACACACACACACACACACACAACCCAAAAGGGTAAAACCCAAATAAACACGGCCTAAAACATGCTTTGCATACCTTGGATGGTCATTTTGTGTGATCAAAAGAAAAGTTTCGGGAATGTCAATTTTTGAGCTGCCCAGGGTGAAAAATTGCATAAGCCAGTTGTGTACCAATCCTTGGGAGACCCCCCCCCCCCCCCCTGCACCTCATACCCAAATAGGGTGAAAGACACATAAATGCGGCCGAAAACATGCTTTATATACCTTGGATGGTCATTTTGTGTGGTCACAATGTCAAAAAAATAAGTTTCGGAAACTTCCATTCTTGAGCTTCCCAGGGTGAAAAGCTGCATAAGCAGGTTGTGTACCAATACCCCCCCCCCCCCCCCCGCCGTGCACCCAATCCCCAATTAAAGTGAAAAACACACAAATAAGGCCTAAACCATGGTTTCCATACCTTGGATGGTCATTTTGTGTGGTCACAATACTAAAAAAATAAGTTTCGGAAACCACCAATTTTGAGCTTCCCAAGGTGAAGAACTGCATGAGCAAGTGGTGTACCAATCCCTTGGGAGACACCCCCACCCGCACCCAATACCCAAATAAGGTGAAAAAAGCATAAATACAGCCTAAAACATGCTGTACATACCTTTGGATGGTCATTTTGTGTGGTCATGATATCAAGGCACTAAGTTTCGGAAACGTCAATTGTTGAGCTGCAAAAAGCGTCCTTGCGCATCCCAATAGGCATATAATATACAGTTACAGCATCCCTGCTTGCGCCCCTCACAGTGGGTACCACGGGGTCACCAAGGGCGCAAACACCGCCAACATAGCAAAAATGGCTCAAAAAAAGCATAAATTGCATCAACGCTCGTCCCACTCCGCCCCATACAATCCCCATGGAGTCGGGCCCCGGAAACACTTTTTCGGCTCAAAATTGAAAAAAAACCAAAAGATTCATGATTTCAGACACAAAAAAGGAGGATACGCAAATAGGCCAAACCAGGCCCAAAATAGGGGGGTATGTGGTGTTTTCCCATACATACGGGCCTGCCTAGCTTTGATCTAACAACCTCTGTGAGGTGATTCTATTGCCCGTGGCAAGTCCACCTCGCAGAGCATCTACCCAAAGCAACACACACACACACACACACGCACACACACCCCAAAACGGTAAAAACAACATAATCAGTGCCTAAAACATGGTTTATACATCTTGGATGGCCATTTTGTAGGGTCACAATATCAAACATGAGTTTCCAAAACGTCCATTTTTGAGCTACCTAGGGTGAAACACTGCATAAGCAAGTTGCGTACCAATCCCTTGGGAGGACACCCCCCCCTACTCGCACCGAATCTCCAAATAAGGTGACAAACACATAAATACTGCCTAGAACATGCTTATCATACATATCTTAGATGGTCATTTTGGGTGATCATAATATCAAAAAAACAAGTTTCGGAAACTTCCATTTTTTAGCTTCCCAGGTAAAGGTAAAAAATCTTCATCAGCAGGTTGTGTACCAATCCCTAGAGAGACACACCCCACCCCCCCAACCCCGCACCCAATACCCAAATAAGGTGAAAAACACGTAGATACGGTCTAAAAAATGCTTTACATACCTTGGATGGTCATTTTGTGTGGTTACAATATTAAAAAAAATAAGTTTCAAAAACTTCAATTCTATTGCCTTCGGCAAGCCCACCTCACAGAAAATCTACCCCGAGCAACACACAAAAAGTGCAGAAATACAGCCTAAAACCGGCTTTACATACCTTGGATGATCACTTTAGGTGAAGACAATATCAAAAAAAAAAAAAAGATTCAGAAAATTCCATTTTGGAGGTTCACAGAGTGAAAAAGTGTATCAGCACGTTGTGTGCCAATCCCTTGGGAGGACCCCCCCCCCGTGTGCACCTTATACACACAAATACTACGTAAAACATGCTTTACATATCTTGGACGGTCATTGTAGGTGACCATAATATCCAAAAAAATTTCGCAAACTTCAACCTTTGAGCTTTGAAGGGTGAAGACTTGCATAAGCAGGTTGTGTAACAATCCCTTGGGAGACCCCCCACCCTACCCGCACCCAATACCCAAATAAGGTGAAAAACAGATAAAAACTGCCTAAAACATGCTTTACATATCTTGGATGGTCATTGTAGGTGACCATAATATCCAAAAAAAAGTTTCGGAATCTTCCAATTTTTGAGCTGCCTGGGGTGAAAAACCGCATAAGCAAGTTGTGTACCAATCCCTAGGGAAAAACCCCCCGTGCCCCCCCCGCGCACCCAGTACCGAAATGAAAGTGAAAACCACACAATATTGCCTAAAACATGCTTTACATACCTTGGATGGTCATTGTGTGTGGTCACAACATCAAAAAAAAAGGTTCGGAAACATCAGTTTTGAGCTACTTAGGTTGAAAACCTGCATAAGCAAATTGTGTACCAATCTCTTGGGAGACCCCCCCCCCGTGCACCCAATCCCCAAATAAGGTGAAAAACACATAAAAATTGCCCGAAAACAGCTTTACATATCTTGGATGGTCATTTTATCCATGACATCCAAAAAACAAGTTTCGGAATCTTCCACTTTTGAGCTTCTTAGGGTTTAAAACTCCAGAAGCAAGTTCGGGTACGCGACCCCCCCCCCCTTTTAAAACTCCAGAAGCAAGTTCGGGTACGCGACCCCCCCCCCTCCCTCCCCTTCGGGCCCACTTAGTGACCACGGGCCAATAGCTACCGGCCATACATATGGTGGCGCCAAAGGTGTCCGGAAAAATTTTTCATTCACCTTCCCCATGCGGCACCCGTCCCTGCCGATGCGCTGGAGTGTGGATGGGAGGCAGCGAGAAGGCAGGGGTGAGGTAGGCACTTCTGATTTTGTCTGCTTTGCCGGGGCCCCCAAGAATGCAGGGGTTAAGTACCATTTTCGCTCACTTCTGGGCCCCCGAGAAGGTAGGGGTGAGGCAGCCAATTCTGATTATGTCCCCTTCGTGGGGACCCCCGAGAATGCAGGGGATACGTAGCATTTCCGCCCACTTATGGCCCCTAGAGAAGGCAGGGGTGAGGCAACATGCGGACTCACGTGGGGAGGCACATCTTGAGGGACGAATATGTTGTAGATGCTTGCGGCTTGTGTGGAGGTAATGAGTGCACCACAGAATTGCTCCGCAATGGCCAGGGTAAGCTTGTTTCCGTCATATTGACAAGCTGTCCCCTAGATCCCACTAACGTCTGGTGGGGGGCGATGCCCAAGGCTTCTGCACGCAGTGCACAAACGCCTACACCTTGTGTAAGGCCATTGTGTGGTTGTATGGCATGAAGATGCACTTTGATGCAAAGCATCCCGATGTCACTCCCCCCGCCAGCCTTTGCCTTCAGAGCGGGACGTTGTCCTCGCTTGGAATGTGCATGGTGGACGCAAAAAGAAAAAAACGGGAGATGATGCGCAACACAACGAGGAGGTGGATATGGGAATGGGCCCGCCGCTAGCGAGAGGCAGAGAGAGAGAGGGGGGGGGGGGGGGAGAGAGAGAGAGAGAGAGAGAGAGAGAGAGCTGGCGGTGGCCGCCACCAAGATCCAAACGCTCAGTCCTTCTCAAAATCTGCAGGATGAACAAATCAATAAGTACAACAGAGAACCAATTTGAGTCGCCGAGGGCCAAACTTCTCCTGCCTCCCTCGATTAGCACCCTCCACCTGGCATTGATAGACATTTCTAGGCAAAAAGGACAGAAAGTCCCATCAGGCATTTGAAAAGAAACACACCAAAGACACCAGACATGGGTATCAAACCCAATTCAAACAAGACGCCCCTTCCCAATGTCCGAGTCAGGCCGGCCACTGCCGCCACCCGCCCTGGGCGCCCCCTGGGTCAGAGGTGCAGCCTGTGAGGGGCAGACGCACCACTGCCTCACCAAGTGTTTCCCCCACCCCTCGCCCCGCTGCGCCCTTTGCATGCTCGACAGGTGGCGAAGGACGACGACGAAGGGGAGTGGGAGCCCCGATGGTGCCCCGCGCAGGTGACCTCCCCCCACTCCCAAGGTGGCGTACCCGGAGGGGCCTTAGGGCCTGGTGGCACCCGGGCAGCACAGCACGAGGGGGGGCTCAGGCTCAACGGCCCCCGTGCTATGCCCTAGCGGCCAGCCCCACTTCTAGCACGCGCACAAAGCACGTAGGCCTTAGGGCCCAAGGGGCAACACGACACATACAACCGGCGCCTTAGGCGTCTTGACACCTAGCCACAACACCTCACCAAAGCAGGCCCTTTAGGGGGTTGTTGAGCCAGCCCCAGTCAGTTCGCCGGCCCGGGCTACGCACACACACCCGCACAACACAGCAGATGCGCGCGAAAGCGGCGACAACGCGCGAGAGAGCGTCCAAGGGCAACCCCCCCCCCCCCCCCCCTGTATGGAGTCTGTTTGAGTTGCTGTCTGGTTGGGACAAGCAGACGAGCAGAATCAAAACAAAAGCCTCATCAGTGGTACCATAGGCGCCTTTCGGTCTGGTGAGAGATGTGCAACAAGGAACAGCAGCAGTTGCTCACCACGTACTGGAACGTGACTGAAATCGACTTGACCTACAGAGATCACAGTGTCAGATGACACCGCGACTCTATCTTATGAATCAGTCACAATGTGCAGGCACTTGGGCACTGAAGCACAACCCCCTAGTGTGGCAGCGGTATCACTGGCCGCCAAGCACACACAGGGATAAAAAATAGCAACTCAGATATATGCATACCATACGGAATCCGTGGCTCAACCAAATAACACCCCCCCCCCGGTCATCTGGTTTTCTGTAGTCTGTCACATTATATATCAGACAGGACATTGAAATCGCTATCCCAGGGAGCCCCCCCCCCACACGGAGCAGCGCGGGCAAGAAGACCCGGGTGCCAACCACATGCGCTGGAAGCGGGCTAGCCCCCAACCAGTGTGTGTGTGTGTGTGTGTGTGTGTGTGTGTGTGTGTGTGTGTGTGTGTGTGTTAGCGCCCTGCACCCCACCCACCAGCGGCAGGCTTGTCACAGGGCAGTGACACAACATGCCGCATCCTTTCGCCTCTCTCTCGCCAGCGGAGCAGCAAGAGCAGCTAGGCCAGCAGATGTATTCCCAATCTCGGGCTCTGGGTGGAACCCGGCGCAGGCGACAGTGGAGATCACGGCGCGGCACCACGAGGCGAAGATCAATGTCATGGGGGTGCCAGTGCCGCGCAGCCCCACACTAGCATCCGTTGCGGTGACGTGGTGTGCGCTGGCCAGCCCGTCGAGGCCACTGAGACTGCAGCAGTACGACCTGAGCGTCCTGGAAGAGCGCCCGTCGGGATACTCGTGGCGCACCTACTAGACGTGCATGGAGGAGCTGATGGAGTACGCGTCGCGGGAAGCGGCGCCCCGGAGATCGGACCTGGTGCAGGCCGCGGCGAGGCACATGGAGGCCTGGGGCGGCGGCATAGCCGTGCACATGCCACACTCAACCCTTGATGTGCCATCCCGTGGAAATCCTCTTGCCAGCGGGCAACCTAATCGTGCCGATGGGTGTGTTGCTGGGGAGGAGGGAAGAACTCCGGAATGGCCCCGACCTCCAAGAAATCAGCGAAGGCACGACGCATAGCATCAAGTCGGATGCGAAGGTCAACACCTGTCCGCGCCAAAGGTGGCATTGGCATGAATGCTAATCCGGCCATCCAAGGCACATACACAACTTCCGCCACACATACACCGCCGGCCCCTTACTGCGCCACTCCGCAACCGACCAGGACCCATATAGGAGCGGAGCACCGAAGTAAGCTCGGGCACAACCCTTGTCGGTGTCCACCATCGCACGTGGCCATCCATGCTTGCAACCCTCCTCTGACCAATGACCACGAGGACCCGCCCTTCAGGCGTCCGGAGCAAAACCCGCTACACCGGAGCGGGGCATCGGCCGGCGCCTGAGGTTGGCCAAGGCTCCGCCTTGAGTGGAGCATCGGCCACCCGGCGCAGTTCATATGTGAGAAGGGCAACGGGGTACGTGCGGACCCTGGTGCGGATCACTCTAGTGACCGGGACATCAATGCCGCACGGGCAATACATGTATTTGCCCCCCTCGCGGGACTCTCCCAGTCCCCCCCCCCCCCCCGCTGTGCAGATGAGGGTAATCTTGGGCATTCTGAGAATGGGTAGACCATGCACCTCTCGCTCCCGATCTGAACCTTCTCCCACCAAATCCCCCCGCCCCTGCTATTAGAGCTGTTTGTATGTGCCCCTGTGTCGTAGATGTGTGTGCGATGTCCATGAGTGATGGGAGGAGCTAAGGGGGGTGGGGAACTCAAAAGGTGCTTCATCCACCTCATCTTCGACGGGGATGGCCGTCCTTGGGTGTGACAAGAGCTGCATGTGTAGACGGTTTCATGTATCAGGCCCGTGCCGCCGTGGGGTGGTACCCCGTCCCATCCTGCTATAGCCCCGTGTGCGGACTCTGATTGCTTTGATGTGCTTCTGTTACATTGCTTGGGGTGGGTGTAGTGTTCACGTGCAACTCTTTGCTTGCCATGAACCTCATCACTACTTGGGCCCACGGCGGGTTGCTAGTGATCTCTTTCAACATAAACTCCCACTGGGAAAATAGAGTGCCTCTCGGAAAATGCGGGGGTGCGGCATCATGAGAACAAGAGAGGTCCTAAAGGAGGTAGAACTTCCTTGCTTTATCACACTCTTGAATGGATAGGACACCATTCAACCACCGTAGAAAATTCGCCAAAACATTCCTTGCATGCTAGGGTGACCCTTGGCCCCTGGAAGTAGAGGTCGGGAAGAGGAGGGGAGCAATACATTTGTTCAGGGCAAGAAAGGATCCGAACTGGCTCTCTCCTGCTCCCATGGAACTTGTCCCCAATGCCTCCTTAGGAACTCGTCCCAGCAACTCTTGCGGAGCTCGTCCCCGCATGCAGGGACACAATTTGCGGGGAGGGGAACGGAACCTTTGACTATTTCACCCCTAGGCCAGTACTTGGAGTGCAAGGGCTATTGCGCTTTTGCAGGTCAAATTTATCAATTCACTTTCACATATCCGGTGACGGAAATTTGCGAAGTTTGGCCATTTAGAGGTCCAATCAAGGAATGACTTCTTGACAGTTGCTCCTTCTATCCGAAAGAGAAAAAAATGTTGTTCTCGGCACGTGCACATATTAACTTCAGGAGTGTGGTTCAAAAGGGTTTGGCGTTCTTGTTACGTACATTTTTACATAAGTGTTTTTATGTTGATTTCTTTGTTTTTGGTTACTAGGCTTTGTCTTGGTGTTCACAAAGTAACTGCAGGGGATTCGGTTGTTTTGATTGGTCGTACATTTTGCGGTGCAAGCTGGGGAAATTGATACTAACTTGGCATTATGGTACTTGTGTGCTTGAATTGACTGTTTGGGTGGTGGGGGTGATTGTTGTGTACTTGTTTTCACCTTTCGAAACGGCATGGGATTTTAGAAGTGTTGCCAAGACCCCAAGGGATGCAAGACACTGCGGCCTTTGCGTCTTGTACCGTGTAGCATTACTTCGCAGCTTCCGCAAAGTTGATGCACGTTTCCTGCACAAATCAATAGTCCCTTAAACGGCGAAACTTTTGTCGGTGAACGTTTCACTTCTAAGTTTACAGGCATTTGTCACTCAACCATTCACCATTGGGAGCAAATAAGCAAGCAGTTTGACTATGGTGGGGCATGTTGTTCTGCAATCGTTTGCTTGCAGCATTGCTGACGTTGTTTGCCTGTACCATGGGTTCCACTATGCTATCGCCTAGTCACCTCCTCTTGGATTGACCCCGCGCGCAGAAGGTTCAGAAGTCTCGACAAGGATGGGTTATATGGAATCAAAAAAGTGGTTTTGCTGCCATCTATAATTGGTCCGATGAATTTGTTCACATGAATTTTGAAAACGAAAAACGCTTATGCTGGTTCTTTGTTTTCTAACACCACCACCCATGGCAGCCCATAATCAGCTTTCTGGATGAATTAGTAAACTTCCAGTCTCTCGTTGGCCGAGGCCCATAACCACACCAAATCAAGTGCCTTTCTAGTGTCTTCTTCCGAAATGGTTTCAAAAATGTGTATGCAATCTGGCACGGGGCCGTGCAGAAGTAGAAACTTTGCGAACTGTGGTACGCCGCAAAAGCGCGCATGCCCGGCATGTCACTCACATGACAACGGCTCCCGCGGAGGACATGTGGAATCTAGTTTTGAGGTGAAGCGTCCCATTTCTTCTTCATTGTAGTGCTGTAGGCCACCATCGTGAAGACTAGTACATGCAGTATACACCAATGGTTTGCACGTGTGATTGCTTTGTTCTTGCCCAATGGTAAACATCGAGCCCATAAAAGAGTAACAAAATGTTGAGGCTTAGAGAGTTCTAGGAAAAAATGATGCGCTCCTCTGGAGCGCATTCGCTCATCATGAGCGATTGGCTCCCGTGGAGCTAGGGGACGAGCTGCATAGAAGCAACGCCTGCGGGGACAAGCTCCTAGGGAGGGGGGATGAGGTTCCGAGGAGCTGTAGGGAAAGATTTTTTCAACCACGGAACAAGGATGCTCATGTGTATGGGCGGCAACGGGCACGACCCAAATCAAGTCTCTCAAGGACACCAAGAGGTGGCCCAACGAGCAGGAGCCTATGGGCGCCCCGAAGATGGCCATGCAAAGACGAAGAGCCATCAAGCTATAGTAGCATAGCAACGTATTCCTCCTATGAGACTGGCGAGACTTCGGAGGGGTTTCGTGAAGCGCCAAAACATGGAAAATTGAAACCAGGGTGACGGGGAGTTTCGCCTGTTCAACGCTCTCCCGGAAGGGTGGGCAAAGAGGGTCAGCAAGGAGGAAGCCAAGCAGGCGAAGTCCACCCACATTGTGAATATAATGCTCGGCAAGGACCTCCAAAAGCGGGTGGTGAAGTGGACCAAGAGGAACATCGCCCGGCATACCAACGGCCAATGTCTCCGAAACACCCTCCTCCTCAAAATCCAAGGTGGCCGAGAGAAAGCTACGGTCTAGAAATTGGACGAGAACCGGCCCAACGGGTAGACCATTCGTGCGCAAGCTATTATGGCGTAGGATGAAATGCGACTACGTGCTGGAGTTGGTTGGTGAGAAAGCGCTTAGGGAGTACAAGAAGCACCACCACTGGCGGGGATGGCACGGCTATGGGGAGCGTGCAGTTAATCGTATGGAATACGAAGCGTTCGAGAGGCCCCCCATGGAGCACGGAGGTCCGGAGCACCGGGAACCTCAACGAGAAGGATGACGAGGCCTCTAAGATGGCGGTCTGTGCCTTCGTGGCCAACAACCCTAATCGGGGTGGCAACCAGAAGTGGTGGAAGCCTCTTGGTCACAGCCGGAGGAAGGCCCATGAGAAGGTGTCTTGCCATGTCCGCGACCGTCCCCGGCCTCGTGCGGCTGCAGTCAGTCGCCGTCCGTGGATGCCCAAGCGCCGTCCCCATGGAACAGGCCTTCCCAAGAACGTGTGCCCCCCGCCTGGCAGGGTGTAGCCCCATCCAGCTTCTGCATGTACTCCCCGGCGGGCCGGTGCATGCACGCCATGAACAATGTGGTGAAGTACTCGGAGCGCAAGGCGGCGGCTCTCTCACCCCTGGCGTTGCATTGTGAGCTGTATGTGAGAACGTAAGCCTCGCTGGGCGTGTCGCCGTCGCCCCCCTTTCATGGAGGCAGAGGTCCTGGAGGCCGAGCGTCCAATCCGCGGCCGCCTCCTCGGTGTTCTCCGCCCCGTGCCGCCGACAGCGACGGTCAAGCACGCCCGTGACAAGAAGGGGGCTCCCTTGGGCCACCGCCAGGCTTGGTTGCTTCCCGCGGTCGAACCGACGGCTCCGCGTGCATCACCATGTCCCCCTCCGCGTTCCACATAGCCCAACAGAGGTTCACCCTCTGAGGGGCCTCCGGACTAATGGATGTGGTGCAGTCCGCCTTGTAGCCGCCACAAAGCTATGTCGGCAACGCCTCGCCGACCTACTCGACTCCGACTATGTTGTGGCCGCCCGACTACCCTGCGCCCAGCCCGATGCGCGGAGCTGTGCTTGCCCATGGGTTGCTGCCCGTGCCGCCCTTCTACGACGAGCTCTTCCGTGAGCATGTGCCCAGTTGCCGAGGGGTCCATTGTCTGATCAAGCACCGCCGTACCACGTGCTCTTCCCTAACCGCTGAAGGGCCGGTTTGTTTGAATGTTATGATCCACTTGTTGGCCTCCCTACTGCTTGTGGATCCCGTATGCCCGGTACCGGTACTGACACTCGCGCTCCTGGCTCTTTTCAGTCCCACCCTCTTTCCGCCTCCTTGTGCCTGGCCTGGCTGCATGCCTATAGATCCTCTCAGGGCCTGGGTTGGGTGATAACCCATGAGCAGTACCCGTGGTGTGAGTATGAACCGTCTCTGTCTACAGATGTGCCGGTTCCACCCTGAGCGGAACGTTGCGGTCGCTTCGAGCGACACGGCACTATCTACACCTTGGTGACTTGATGTGTAGGTGGTGATGTGCAATGCTTCCCTCCCCTTCCTAAACGGACTGCAATATATCCTGGCGTCACACCCTCCCGGATGGGCCTAGCTAGTGGCCCCTGTCTGAACCCGTGACCGGTGATTTGTGCAGGATGTGTCCCACAACCTCCTTCTTAAACGGGCATGAGGGCCTCATTAATAGCTAATGTGCATGTTCCGTCCTAGGCGGACGTTGACGCGGTGTGCAGCGGCAAGGCGGTGCTTGCACATGGAGGCCCTGCCTATGTCTACGCGTCGACCCTGGTTGAGCCCCTACCCTGAGTGAGTCGCGCGTGGGTTGACTGCAACCAAGCTCCTACTCGCAGCGCGGGTAGCGCCCATGGGTTATCAGCCGGGCCAGTCCGGGGGGGGATCGACAGGCATGCTGCCAGGCCAGGCAGCAGGAGGCGGAAAGAGGGTGGGATTGAAAAGAGCCAGGAGCGCGAGTGTCCGTACCGGTACCAGGCACAGGGGATTTACAGCAGTGGACGGGCCAGCAAGCAAATCATAACCTTCAAACAAACCAGCCCCTCAGCGGTCAGGGAAGAGCACGTGGTACGGTGGTGCCTGATCCAACGCCAGACGCCTCTTCAAGTGGGCACGTGGTCACGGAAGACATAGTCATAGGAGGGTGGCACGGGCAACAGCCCATGGGCAAGCGCAGCTCCGCGCATTGGGCTCGGCGCAGGGGAGTGGGGCCGCCACAACGGAGTCGCAGGCGAGTAGACCGTGGAGGCGTCGCTGACGGGGCCCTGTGGTGGCCACAAGGCGGACTGCACCACATTCGGGAGTCCGGAGGCCCCTAAGAGGGTGAACCTCTGCTGGGGTGTGTGCAACATGGAGGGGGACATGGTGATGCGGCGGAGCCGTCGGTTCGGTTGCCGGGAAGAAACCAGTCCTGGGGGTGGCCCAAGTGAGCCCCCTTCTTGTCACCGGCGTGCTCCACCCTCTGTGTCGGCCACACGGGCTCACGGAGGACGCCAAGGAGGCGGGCGCGGAATGGAGGCTCGGCCTCCGGGACCTCTGCTGATGTGATAAGGGGGCGACAGCGACACGCCCAGCCAGGGTTCCGTTCTCACATAAAGCTCATAGTGCAGGGCTATGGGGGAGAGAGCGGCCGCCTTGCCCTCCAAGTACTTCACCACATTGTCCATGGCGTGCATGCACCGGCCCGTTGGGGAGTGCATGCAGAAGCCGGACGACGCCACACCTGACAGGCGGGGGGCACACGTTTTGGGGAGGGCCTGTTGCACGGGGACGGCGCTTGGGCATCCACGGACGGCGACTGACTGCAGCCGCACGAGGCCGCAAGCCATTGGTAGAAGGGCTTGCACTCTTGAATAGGCCCGTTGTACAGGGGCAGCGCCCCGGCACCCACTGCGACGGCTGACGCACAGCCGCTTCACGCATGCTACCCATGCGGGGAACATGAGCCATGGGGACAACCACAAAACGAGGGCGGCCTGGTAAAGTGGAACACGCCCCTGCGCACACCACCCACGGGGCTTTAGCAGGACGGGGCGGGGTACCACCCCACAGCGGCACGGGCTTGATACATAAAGCATTCTACACATGTAGTTCTACTCACACCCACGGACGGCCGTCCCCGTCGAAGACGGGTCGGATGAACCTTCTTTTGAGTTCCCCACAGCTCCAAGCCGATCCCATCACTCCTCGACATCGCACACGCATCTACGATAGAGGGGGAGATGCAAACAGCTCTAATTGCGGGGGCGGGGAGATTCAGGGGGGGAAGGTTGAGATAGGTAGCGAGAGCTACATGGTCTTCCCATTCTCAGCATGCCCAAGACGACCCTCATCCGCACACTTGAGGGGGGTGGGGGGTGGCAGCTGGGTAGTCCCGTGAGGGGCGCGGATACATGTATTGCCTGTGCGGAATCGATGTCCCTATCATTGGACTGATTCGCATCAAGGTACGCACGCAACCCGCTGCCCTTCTCGCCGGGTGGCCGACACTCCACTCAAGGCGGAGCCTTGGCCCCCCTCAAAGGCGGGCCATGCCGCGGTCGTCGGGAGGAGGGGGAAGGAGCATGGAGGGCCGAGGAGCACAAGGAAGGCTACGATAGCGCAAACAAATAGCCAAGTAGGGGGAAGCAATAGAGGATGGAATGACAGGGCGTGCGGTGCTTGTGATCACAATGTGGTGGCAAGCGGACTGTTCTGCAAATACTCCTCCACAAAAATTGGGGTTCGCCCCACCGCCTCCGCTTGCCGCGGCGGAGCGGGCTGACGGTATATCACGGCTAACGAAACAAGCCAGACGCATACCCACAATAGGGCATTCCCCCTATTCGCCACAACCACCACTCCTCAAAAAATGGAGTTTCAAGTGGGGGCGGAGGTCTGGAGGAGGGTCAGGACGAAAAACTCATTGGGGTATATGGGATTCAACATGCTTTGCATAGCTTGGATGGTCAACTTGTGTGGACACACCCAGGAGCTGCCCTGGCAGTTAGGAGCGGGGCTTTCATGTAATCACGCAATTGGGCTAGCTAAGCAGCCATCTTCGTGGCTTCCAAACCGAAAACGAGAGGGTGAGCAGAGAGCATGGCCGTGAGCTACGCTCTTGTCTTGGCGTTGACAACCATGGGGACATTGCCCGCCGCCAAGGCTAGCACGCAGAGGTGCAAGCCCACATTGGCCGCTGCCTTAGGCACGTGCTCTTGCGGCACAGAGCAGGAGAGGTCAAGGGCCGCGTCAAGCTCAGGGTGCAGCGCCTCAATGTCTCCCCCAGCGGAGTGTGCGGCCGCGGACCCTCCTTTTGGGGCATCTGTAGAGGCGCTGGCCAAACCGGCTACGCCTCGCTTGTCCATCGGGGATGCACGCACCGGCATGGAAGGGTGAGCCTTGGCGGTGGTCACTAGCGCCATGAGTGCCATTACCGGTGAGCAAAGGACCGACTACGAGATAGGTTTGGGTGAAGGCTAGCCATCTTCGTCGCGGCGATCGAGCCATGGCATTCACTTGGACTGCCAAGCGGCCCCTGCAACGTATACCCACGCCATATCTACAGCGAGCTTAGCCACGCCTTCGACCTCAGAGACGGTGATCCTAGACGCACGTGGGACGCCATGGGGCGCAGCGCTTTAGTCTCAGCATCAATGGCCGCCTGGTGCCACTTGAGCTCGGCGGATACTGAGGCGTACAGTAGCAGCTCTTCGTTAGGCAAGGCAATCTTCAAAAAATCCGTTGTCCCGTCGCAAAGGGCTCCACGACACCCACATGCACCGTCCGGAGCAAGCTGACGTCCATCGAGGATACAGACCCTCGGACCGACGGCCAAAGCCGGAGGGAGAAGGCAAGGCAATCCACTAGCTCCATCCCCGATACCCCCGATTTGGAGGGGACGTGGATACAGTTGCGGAGGAGCTTCGTGGGACGGCCGATGATCCTGGTGACAACCCAAAGGCAAGGAGATGTGATCTGCGGGCGAAGGCGCTTCATGCTCAGAGATTTGAACTCAGGCACCATCGGGTCGAAAATATAGTATGTTGTTGACGACAGCGGCCAGCCATGGTCGCTAGAGGCAAGCGGAACCCAAACGCGTGGAGCCAGGTGCGGGGTATTCGCTGCATGGGCCACTCAGCATTCAAAGCTAATGACATCGCTCAATCCCCCCGATGAAGATGGCCAGCCGTCAACAATGCTTATCTCGCAGTCGGTCCTCTGGTCGACGGTCATGGCGCTCGCGACCACCGCCAAGGCTCTCCGTCCCATGCCACTGCAGGCATCCCTTATGGACAAGCCAGGCACGCCCGGTTCAGCCAACCCCTCTACAGATGCCCCAAAGGGATGGTCCGAGGCCCCGCGCTCTGCCCAGTGAGACATTGAGGCGTTGCATCCCAAGCTTGACGTGACCCTTCACCTCTACTACTCACTGCAGGAAGAGCACATGCCTAAGGTAGCGGCCAATATGGGCCGGCACATCTCCGTGCTAGCCTTGGCGGCGCGCCATGTCCCCATGATCGTCAATGCCAAGACAGGACCACAACGCGGGGCCATCATCTCTGCACACCCTCTCCTCTTCGGTGCTGAGGCCATGAACGCGGCTACTCACCTAGCCAAATGGCGCAAATACGTGAAGGCCCGGCTCCTGCCTGCCAGGGCAGCCGTTGGGTGTGTCCGGCTACTGGAGGACCTGAACGCCTTCTTCACTTGCCTCCCTAAGGATGGCGACTGGGGCTGCACACGGTGTCCTTGGTGGTCCGTTTCTGCGCAAGTGTGAGCACCCAGCACGCGATGTCGGGGGGCACCACCAAGAGGCAAGTCTTCACGTCCATCGTCTCTGCGATGGTGGAATCCATTGCCCCGGAAGGCGACACGACGCATGTGAAGGCAGTGCTCCAACCACTGCTAGTTTCCACCCTGACCTTGCGGGCGTGGGCTCAAGCATTCAAGCTCTCGTGTTGCATAGGCGAAAGGCCCCCAGGTCTCCGCACGTTCCCGGGCCCCTGAGCCGTAACCAAAATCTGGTGAATACCACGTGTTCGTCCGCCCCCATAGTACGCATTCGTCCCTCCAACCCCGAGAGACGACATTGTGGTGCATGCCTGCAAGCCGGTGTTTGGAGAGGGGGTGGATGTGGGCCAAGAAGTAGTCAGCAAAGGGTTTGTGGTATCTAGAGGTCTCCGAGACGGCGTGGCGGCAATTCGCCCAGGGCAACGCTAAGGCGACTCTCAACACACCCCACGGTACGTGGCTCATGGTACCGTCCCAGAAACGGGACGGTAGCCTCTACATCGAGCCGTCCAAGCGGGGAAAGAAAAAGGAGCCTCAAGAGCCGCCGGCTGAGTCATTGTCACGTGCACGGGTCAATCTCGGCGCCCCACCCCACCGATGCGCCGACACCCTACGTGTAGTCGGGCAACAAGGGGGTTTTGGCTTCAGCCTGAGTGAAGTGCCTTCCCCCGCCCTTTCTCAATGGGGACCGTGCCCCCCCCCCCCCCCCCCATGTAAGCGTTGTTACCCCCTCCTGGTGTGGTTTCCGCGCCCGAGCCACGTCCAGTTGCCCCGATTGGTGAGGACGTCAACGTGCTGACCGCCGGAGGACCGGGCCTCGGTGCACCCTTCCCGCGAGCCCTTGGCGCGGGCAGGGCGTTGCTGTAAAACCCTTGGGTGCTCCCCCACTACTCGTGGTCCCCCTCTGTCCTACTAAATACGTTCCACGGCATGCCGCCTATGTAGCTTGATCAGGATTCCAGCCTTGCATTCCACGGGAGGGAAACAAAACGAATGGATTCAACATGAGTTAGAGACGCTTCCGGACGAGCAGGTTGAGCCCCCTGATAGGGAAGGGGTGGTCTGCCGGTCCTGTGGGTCTGTGTTCCGGGAGGCTCGAGTGGGCCTGTGGCGTTGGAAACCTGTGGTCCTGCAAGTGTGGGGGCACTACATGGGAGGTGGCCCAAACAATGTTGCTCCTCTTTTTTAGCGAGCTAGCTGCCTTTCGGTCGGTGCTGTGAGGTATCCTCGCGCACTACACCGCAAGGATCTCCCAGGGGGGGGGTGCTTGTATGTGATGCCCCCCACCCCCCCCCCAAGTTTTGAAAGAGAGCGGTGCGGGGGCCATTGCGCCAACGGCGCCAATTCTTTTATCCCATGCTTAGATGAGAGGGGTACTATGCCTTTACTCCTAAAGACCCTAAGACTTTCTTCCTGGCAAAGACAAGATATTGCTATTATTGCACACATACATCTATACCCTCATGCCCTGAGACACCCCCTTGAGGTGTGCATGTGATAGTAGTGGGTTGCGCGCAGCCCCCCCTCCCCTTGCCAAGCTGCCAATACCCCAACCCCCTCTCACCGACCCCCCCGCCCCACCCCAATCCCCCCCCCGAGTTTTGACGGATGGCTGGGGGGGGGGGGGGGTATCGCATCCGGTCCAACTGCGGTCACCCCCTCGGG
This sequence comes from Eutreptiella sp. 'Long Island Sound 2002', assembly GCA_964036045.1. NCBI lineage: Eukaryota > Euglenozoa > Euglenophyceae > Eutreptiales > Eutreptiaceae > Eutreptiella > Eutreptiella sp. 'Long Island Sound 2002'. Next base: position 116,794,652 of record OZ038382.1, read on the forward strand.
CCTGATCTTCCGTTGGCTCTGCCCGGTGAACCGTGGTTTGAATTGTCTTCGGAATGCCCTTACGTGCCTATGACTGTTGATAGTGAGGTGCTTGCTCTTTGGGCGCCGAGATCCGTGGGCCCGCTGCAGCATATACCACCGCAGTGGTCAGCGCCTACGTAGCGTTTGGCTCCGGATGGAAACTCCAACTCTCCGCCTTGGCACTACCATCTCAGATGGCCCATGGCCCAGTCTGTGGCCGATGTGGTCGCGTGCGAGGCTACTTGGTGACCCTATATAGCCGTACCGACTACCCCCTCTCCCCCATTGCTCTTTCACTTTGTTGGCATCATCCCCTTGGCCAGTTCATTACCAAGGGCATGGCGACACACACCCCTAAATGGGTTTGGCGCTTTTTCCTACTTGTCATCTTCCCCGTCCCCGCGGCGCGCCGTGCGGCACGTCTGCCTCCAGACGTCTCCTTCCCTCCGCCCACGTGGGGGGGGGGGGGGGGCAGCTTGGGCCCCGGGCAAGCTGCGGGAAGCCGACAGCGAGTCACCCCCCCCCCTGCCATGGGTAGCCCCCAATGCACTTTATCACTTCGTTGTGTTGGGTATCAACTGCTACAACATAGAGCCATAGAGCGCATGATCGACAAGCCGCTACCCCACATCCTACACCATCCCCCTGACGTAGCGTGCCTACAGGAAATCTGGGTTGACGTTCTCCATGAGTGCATGGCCGGCCTGTCTTATAGAGCTGTGGTTTTGGCCCCGTTCCGTCGTGGAGGTGTGGTCATCCTTTTTCACCTGGCCCAATGCGGGGAGGGGGGATATCCATACCTGGGTTTCCAGCATGCGCTGTGTGTGTGTGTGTGTGTGTGTGTTCTCAGGGTATCTCGAGCGGTAACGTACTGGTCTCTGCGCACGCGTCCTTGAGCCTCACTCCTACCGCCGAGAGGTCTATGCCTCGGCGGCTCGCTTTTTGCGGGGCTTTAAGCAGCTAAGGGCGTGTTGCATGCCCTACAAGGGGACCTTAACGCCACTATGTGGAAGGGCGGTTGTCCAACGAGCTGCACTCTAGTGAGTGGTGCTTCCTTTCATCCCTCTATGTTGACCGATCCTCGTCCAACCTCGTGCGAGCGTGCCGGGCGGGCGGGGGGTGGTGGCACATGCCTTAGACTTGGAATGACTAGCTGTTCATGGCGGCAGATTTCTCCCCTCTATATTGCTAGCGTCAACATCCGGCTAGACTGAGCACGCACCTTCCCAGCTCATCTCCATGGTGTTTAGCCCCGAGCACGTGTGGCCAACCGACCCCGTTGGGCGCCTCTACGACTTGCGCCTCCTCTCGGAGTGCCAACGTGACAAGCTCGGGACTGGTCTGAGTCTACTGGTCTTGTGGTCCTCTCTCAGGTGCTAGTTGCAAGAGCACTGCATGGGTGTGTGCCGTCAGCACATGTTGGTGACGGCGCCTTCGCATGTTGCTGCCACAACAGTTTGCTCTCTTGGTTGACCGTCGGCTCCAAGACGCTATGACGTCAGGCTGGCAGGGCCAACAGGGTAATGCTTTGTGGGCCTCCCACCGCGATGCAGCCGTCCACCAAATGGTGAGTGTGCAACCGAACGTCTTGGAGGGTGTCGACATAACGTTAGTCGTGTCCCGTGGATTTGCGTGGAGTGTCCACAACTTTGCCACACACGTTAACTCCAATGGCGAGAAAATTTTAGAGGACAGCGTAGGTTTTGACTCTGAGCTTGTGGCGTAGGCCGCGGAGCTGCACAATAGTAGAGCGGCTGATGTGCTTCAAGTGGCCCTGCTCCATAGCGGAGCGGCTCTTGACACCATGTCCAAATCCGACCCCCTCGATTTTCTCTCAGCCATGGAGAGATTTGACAGAGCTGGTGCCCATCAATGGTTGGGGCCTCCTAGGCGTCCCCCCCTGCTGTCTGAACCCATGGCTGCTGCCCAATGGCCGTCGTGTGAGGCCACATGTTTGGAAGACCTAAAGTGCTAGGATCTGTGTTTCGTGGCCTAAATGGTGTGGGCCAGGCGTGCTTGTGTGGGGTGCCGGGGGCTCTGTTTGCTGGGGAAGTGTGTTACTAGCCGTCTACCGCCTTGCACCTCTCCCTCCGCCAGAACCCCCCGGACTACCTCGTGGCGAAAAGTGGGCCGATTCCGATGGAAGCTTATCCGCGCCGGTTGGACTCGGGGTGTGTGTTCTGGAGACGTCAGGTCCGTGCAGAATGGGCCAGCTTCTTTCCCCCGTCCCACTACGCCTACCGGAGACAGACGAGCTCACAACTATGTGCCATATTCTGCCGCTGGGGCATAGCGTATTGGACCGGTCTCTACTGCGTCCTATGGCTGGGGTATTTGGACGAATTCAATGTGTTTTCCAACGTCTTACGTCAGGGCCTAGACCAACTGTGGCCACAGGGCCCCGACCTGTGTGTGGAGGTGTAAGCACAGGGTTTTTTTTTGTCTGTGTGCTTATACGTCGTCTCTCCCTTCCGCCACGCCGGCCCCTACCCAGTGGGCCATGGAGGGGCACAAGGAGACAATATGGGTGTGGGATTGTTTGGTGTAGCAGGGGTAGTTCGGAATAATTTCAATGGCGGGGTACTCCGCCGGGGTCTCTTCCCGCGTTTCTATGTCCCCTACGCATGGACCCTCTCGCCTTATACCCCGGCCCCCTCCCGTGGAGCCCCTCGGAGCTCTGTCCTGAGGTTGTGTTCAATGACGACTGCACGTTGCTGGGCCGCTCCTTTGATGGTTTGGGTCAGGTGATGGAGGCCAACTGTCACAGTTGCTGGGCTGTGGGTGGCTCCAGGTACACTGTTAAGCTCAAAGCCTACAAGGTGGAGTACTGTGCAACTTTTGAGAATCTTAAAGCTAATTAATTCTAAGGTAGGTTGTGCATATAAAGTGAGTCCCACCCAAAAAAATTAACTACGGAAAAATAATTGTAAAAGTTTCATTAATTCCAAGCACCAAGTAACCGATATTTCTTGTTCCAGGTCTCCTTTATGTGTTTTCCTTCCTCAGGTGCCACGTCACTCTTTGTCATGAGCTCCAAGTTTGTGGTTTTGCTGTATTGGGACGTCATCAGAGTTGTGACCACCCATTGCTTTCATGCACACCCCGACAGTTGAGGGATGTACCAATTTCATTCAATTGTTGATGATCATTTTTGTGCATGGACAATTCAATTGGATGCACTATTTTTGTTTGTGAAAGCCAATTGGAAAAACAATCGCACATTTATTTCAGCCGGCCATTCAAATTTTTGTGCGCAAAACCAAAAAAAAACTGGAAAAAAAATTAATTTCAAGGTGGGGGCCTTCACAAAAATATAGGTTTCTCATTTTTTTAAAAGTTTAAAGGTATTGCCCGGCCAGTTCGCGCTTTGTACAAGTCCGGACTACTTTCCGGGCGCTATGCCCCTACAAAAGGGCGGCCTTGTCATGGTGGAGGTCCCGGTGGTGATGGGCGAGGCGCCAGCAGAGAAGCCGACAAAGTAGAGTGACACCTGGGAGCCCTGCGGAGCCGCGTGCTCCAGCTTTACCCGTCCTGCCTGTTGTGTCTGCGCGTTGTGCACATGTATGCTCTATGTGACACGGACTTTGTCTTTGAGGCCATGCCGCCGCGGGAAGACTGGTTGTAGACAATACAGACTCTGCTGCACTGCGTGCTTCTATCGTGCATCGGTATCTCCCAATATGTTCCGCTTGCCATGCTGTATTGGGTCTCCGGCTCGCTGGGGTTCTATGTAGCCTTGCGGCTTCTTTGCTACCAGTTGCGGCATATCAAAGGGCTCTTCGTGGCCCTCAACAACCGCAGCGTGTACACACGTCGCATGCTTCGCTACACGGCGCTAGGATACGCCCGTTTAGCGGGAGTGACTGGGAGCGTGTATGCACTTGACAGCCCCGTTTTCATCTGCACTCTACCCGGTCAGACATAGGCCCACAAAAATTGGGGTTCGCCCCACTGCCTCCGCTTGCCACTACGGAACGGGCTTACAGTGTATCACGGCTAACGAACCAAGTGAGACAACAGGCCATTCCCCTTACGCGCCGCAATCACTAGTCCTCAACGAAAGAAGTTCCAGGTCGGGGTGGGGGTCTTGGGGAGGGTCCGGACCGAAAACTCATCGGGGGATGCATTTATTGGAGAAAATAATGATTTTTCAAGGGTTTGAACAGTTGATTTAAACCCTTGGGGTAGGGCACACCAATAGGCCCGAAAAAACCGAAAATGGGGGTGTATGTGGCGTTTCCCCTATATACGGGACTGCCCAGCTTTGATCCAACAACCTCTGCGAGGTGATTGAAATACGGGATTCAACATGCTTTGCATAGCTTGGATGGTCATTTTGTGTGGTAAAAAGATTTTTTAAAAAAAAAGTTTCGGAAACTTTGATTTTTGAGCTGCCCAGGGTGAAAACATGCATTAGCAGACCCATTCACTCATGTAGATCATTATTGGTGGAGATGGTCATTACGCGTCTTTGGCACGGGTTTTGACCGGCCCTTGGCAAGGCTAGAGACTGCAAACAACGTCCTTTTGTATCGTAGGCATATACTGTCACAACATCCCCACTCGCACCCCTTAAAGTGGGTAGTACGGGGTCGCCAGGGCCGCCCAAACCGCCAACATAGCAAAAAGGGCTAAAAAAAGCATAGACTGCATCAGCGCTCGTCTCACTCCGCCCCATAAAAACCCCATGGAGTCGGGACCTGGAAACACTTTTTCGGCTCAAAATCGAAAAAACCAAAAGATTCATGATTTGGGACACCAAAAAAGGGGGGGGTCTTTTTTTTTGACATTATTGACCCCCCCCATTCCCCCCTCAAAAAAGTGGGTTTCAAGTGGGAGAGGGGTTTGGGGGGGGGGGTCCGGAACAAAAACTCTTTATTGGACCAGGTACTGATTTTACAAGGGGTTAAAACAAACAATTCAATCCCTCAAGTAGGGTACGTGAATAGGCCCAAAAAGGCCCAAAATGGGCGGGTATGTCGCATTTTCCCATATATACGGGCCTGCGTGGTTTTGATCTGACAACCTCTGGGAGGCAATTTTGGGGCTTTTGGGGGCCCATGGTACGGGCTACATAGGCCTAGCGACCACTACGCGGGTCCCCATGGGTGCTCAAGTACCTGCATTGTCACCAAATGGTCACCCAAACCCACCCTAGGGGCAACGGAAGGGTTTCGGAAAATTTTTGAATTTTGCCGAATTTTGAAAATATTTCAGGTGCCACTAAAGAGCCCACCCAGCGTGAAAACGGCTAAATCCTCAGTGGCAAGGGGCCAGTGAGTCCTCAGTGGGGGGGGGGGGGGGGGCTGACTGGGGGTACCTTGAGTTGGGATCCGGGACCCCACCATGGGTTAGGGGGTCCATATACAAGAAAAAAGTTCTTCAGGACCCCAGTCCAAATACACACACAGCGGCAACAATACGCAAAGAAGATTTGACCCCCCCCCCCCAGCCCACCCCCCCCCCAAAAGGGGTACCCAGGTACAGGGTAGTCGGGGGTCAAATTCTAAAAATTCATCGGGGGATCATGGTCCTAAAATGATGCTTTTACAAGGGATTAGACATCAGAAACGATTCGTTGGGGTATGCTAAGTGTACGACCCCCAAAAAGGGAGGTATACAACACTTGCGCCTGCGCTTGATCTAACAACCACTCTGCGAGGTGATTTTCCCTTCCCCTGTATATAGAGACGCCCTGTTGTTGAAAGGGTCTTGAGGAAGGCGATGGATTGGCCAATGGATTGTGGCATCGCAGCTGACATTTAATGGGTATACATGTCATTCATATCCTCAGAGAAATCTCCGTCACTCTCGAACTCATACTCAAACTCCGGCTCCGGGGGCTTTGAGTCATCCAGCTCCATTTGTTTCTTCTGCTCTTGGATTTTGCACTGCTCAGCGTAGTAGCACTGGATGACGTACTGCTCCCGCACCGCCTGGCGCTGGTTGAAGATCCACTCAAAATCCTGTGCCTCATGTTTGGCCAAGTGGCTGCGGCTTGACCGTTCGTCTTCTTTGAGATCCAGGAAGGGATCTCCATACATAATGATCTCGAACCCTTGTTCAAGGGCAATCAACTCATCATTCCAACGGCTCTCCATGGCTGCACGCCAACCTGGCTGTTGGTACGATTGATGGCGGGCCTATTGTGGGACAAGTGCATGCCCAGTTCCAGCTTGATGGAGAGCATCCCATTGCGCCCCAAACCAACCCCCACTCCAAAAGAACCCTCCTGAATGGGTTGAGATGGGATGAGGTTGGCTCCAATTATGGTACACCCGACTCAATATTTGCCTCGATTGTGGATTCCATGTAATGACCACCATTCCGTTCCAAACCGTGCCTCGAGGGTGCGATGGGAAGGGACGACACAGACCCTATCTGGAGGAACATTGAACGTTTCACCTTGGGCTCCCAGACGTTTGATTGTAGGGGAATAGAGCCCCTTGCCTCCACTCCCCTGCCCCCCAAAAGGGCTACATTTACGACGACCCCCATGAGTAAACATGACTCAAACAGCGCTGGCATTGGTGTCCAAGGGCACATGGAACCCCCGTCCTTTCCCGGTACACAACCGTGTAGCACCTAAACAGGGCTGGCTGTGGCAACCACACTACTAACGGGCTCAGTCTGGGTCAGCATTGGAGTCAGAATCTGAGGTACAGTGCAACGTGGAGTCATCCTAGAGCCAGAGGTTGAGTCAGAGTTGGAGTCAGAGGAGGAGTTAGAGTTTCAGGTTGAAAGGGAATGGGTTGTGGAATGTGATGCATGCGTGCCATTCGAAGAGAGTTTCTAACCTGGGTCAGCCAACTGGTTATCTGGTCCGGCCTCTACAGCAATGCAAGTTGGACTCAACCAGCAACCATTAGGAATTTCTTGCAAGGGAATCTTCAATCTGGCACTTGCACATGCCGTCCCGCCCCTCCACCATCTAGGGGTCACCCACCCCCCTATCCCCCTATAATGGAGTTGGGATGGAATCCATCCCAAATTGGAGAAGCCTGGTTGTGCAGCGTAAAAGAATGCTACTGCGTTGCAGAAGCAGACGTGCCAGTCTACCAGATGAAGGTATGAGTGTGACGGCGATCCGTGATGAACAGAACACTGCAGCTGTAGTCCCCCAGTCCAATCCCAAGGAAGTATCGGTCAACAAGCTGCTGCTGGACACCTCCAATCTAATTGACTACCAGCCATCACCGTCTGCCAAGCACCACGGGCTGCCCTTCATACGCACCCTGAATGCGGCTGGAGGGGGTAACTGGCTTCAGTACCTTCTGTGCTTGATCCAAACAGTACTGCATGCGCTGCTCCAAGGAGTAGGGCTGCTGCGCCGAATTGAGGACTGCATGAAGGAAAGCAGCCCTCTCAAGGGTGCGTGTGACCATTTCTTTGAGCACCTGAAACGCCATTAAAAAGACGGGGGGGGGGGGCTCTCAAGAGGCAACGGAATGGGGTTTCAGGGAGGCCCTGAAACACAATTGCTTTGGACCTGCCAGACATGTGGTTACAACTGTGCACGCACGGTTACACACAGTTGCGCATGACGTGGGCACACGGTTGCGCACACTTGCACTGCATTGCCTTGCACGGTTACACACGCTTGCGCACAGCTGGGTGCCATTATGTACCTGAAATGGGTGCTAGGGTATTTATGTTGAAGAGCACAAGACCCCCTGGTCGTTTCCAGGCTAACATCACTATGTTAGTGCCCCACCAGGCCAAGCACCATACTACAAATCCTTTAAAGTATCCACCAGTATACGACGATGTCCGGGAAGGATGTTCAAATCAGCCATATCGCTTGCAGTCCTAAGTCTCAATGATTGCAAGGTATCCCAGCCACGGCGCCGCAATCAAGCTTCATAAACAGCCAATTGTGGCTTACACTTGGCCAACCAAGACAACAAATCCTCCTTTGGAACTCCAGTACATTCCTCCTCCTCAACTTCGTCTTCAACACATGATTCGGGTAAATTGCATACATCTGTGGTATTTTGTCTTCCTAATCAGACTTTGAAAATGCCGAATCACAAGATTCACCACTGGTACTAGAGTTTGAGAGAATTGAATATGTGGCACATTTCCAGTCAAAAAAACACACACACACACAGTAGTGCGTGGTCCTGCACAGTTACGCATGTTGGGTCCTCATTTTCTCGCACGGTTGTAACCACATGACTGGACTCAGCCTCAGCTGTTGCAAGTGTAAAAGAACGTCAATTCATTCTATTACTGGACCCGAACCCCTTCTGTGGAGGTGGGTGGGTGGGGCAAAAACTTTTACAGGTTTTTGGGCACATTTGCTCACAAAATTCAGACCATTTTCACAATACACATGTGTGTAGTGAGGATAAATGTTCGAAAATCAGCTCGCAGAGGTTGTTAGATCAAAAGCAGGTGGCTTGCATGTAGTCCTTTTACAGTCCGAGGATATGTATGGCTTAGCGGAAATAAACTTCTGGCCACAGAAAAGGTTAGATTGTGTCTATGTACTGGGTGTGGAGCAGTGGTGGATATAACTCGGGCGGTGGGTCCGGCCCAGACCCCCCCCCCACGCCCCCCCCCCCCCCCGGTCACAGAAAAGGTCATGATATTTGGTCAAAAAAATGACCGAAAACCGGCCGTTTTGGGCAGCCCTCAGCCCTGGGGTGATGCAACAACACACATGACAGGCACAGAGCCCTGTGGATGCAACATTGCCAATGTCATTCAACGTCATTCAATGTCATTCATTGTCATCACTCAGTGACAATATTGTCTTGCTCGCTATAGCTACCACTACTTGACCTTGACCTGTCATTATCACTGTCATTGCCAGTACCACTGGTTGAACTTGTACTAATAGATGCAAAGGAGGACAAGGAGCTTGCTCCATCTCACATGTTAGCCAAATTATCATTGTAATCAACGGACACGGGCAGTGTGTTGCTGTCCTTCTTCACGCCGCCTTTGCAAGCTGGATCACAGGCGCAAGGAATTTTCTTGTTGCCCATTGTGGGAAAAAGGAACAAAAGGGCTTGCAACAACACAATACACACACAAAGTGTACAATTACTAGCAGTCACAATGGATTTGGACTGCAAGTAGATATAGTCACAATAAACTTGTACAAGCAGGCACAGAAGACATTCTCCCAACAACACCTTATTCGGTCACAAGATTTTTGGGATTTGCACTTTCCCACAATGGCCCTTCAGTTTTTTTGTGACCAGTCGCAAAAAATGCCCCCCCCCCCCTTGACTTGGACCCCCGAAGTGGCACCAAAATTATATCCATCAATGGTACAGAGGTCCGAAACATGAGAATACATGACACCATGAATAAAGCTCAGGTGTAGCCAATAAACTCCAACCTAGATTGAGGGTACAGAAAAGCAGCTGCAGCTCAAGTCTAAGGATACAGTAAAAAACCCCCAAGGATTTGGACAAAACATTTGTGGCAACGGTCCAAGCCGTTCCGGGGATACAAAAGACACCGTACAAAGGACCTGCTTTTTCATTGAATCCGACAACAACACCAATAAAAATGAGATATAGAACCCTCAAAAACCCCGTTTCAAAAGAAACAATTGTTGGATTGTTGGAATTGTATCCCCATAGGTAAAGAAAAGAGTATGAAACAGCACATACCCCCTGTTTGGGCCCACTTGTGGTACCCCCCCTCTTATGAGAACAACACTAAAGTCTCAAATTCTATTGCCCTCAGCAAGGCACCTCGAAGAGAGGAGAGGGGCAACCATTTTTGAGCTACCGAGGCTAGAAAACTGCACAAGTAGGTTGTGCCCCATCCCCCTCAGGACCCCCCCCCAAACAGAGAGGGTGAAAAACACATAAAAAGAGGGTAAAACATGCTTTACATAGGATATTTGATCATTTCGGATGGTCGGAACATCAAAAAATCAGGTTCGGAAATTTCCATTTTTGAGCTGCCGAGGCTGGAAAACTACACAAGCACGTTGTGCCCTAGCCCCCTCTTAGGCGCTCAAGTTGCATGGTCAAAAATAAGTGCGAACATGGAAATCCGACAGGTTTAGAAAGGTAGGGGAAAATAATTCTTTTGAGTGATTGGGGCAACGCCTCGTAGGAGATGTTCAAGAAATATCTTATTTCAGTGGAGTAACAGGAGTGACCGGTGTTTATACAAAAACTATTGTTTTATGGCGATCCTATGCGCGAGGCCTCGCGCATAGGGGGATGCGCACGGCAGAATAATGTATTACCGCACGATGCATTATGCCAGTTGTGGAGAAGGCGGAAAATACTGTCTGCATACATCTACCCTTGTACCCTTATCACGATGTACTGGTGAAAACAGACGCAAGAATACATATATTTGCATTTTACTCCATAAGGTAATTTGTAAATGTATAATTGTTACTGCACGAACCCCTATTCTATGCGCGAGGCCTCGCACGTAGAATGGTGTGTCGCAAATGATAAATTTCCAACCTCCAATGCGCGAGGCCTCGCGCAATGGAGGTGCCAAGAATGTGTAGAAATGAAAATGAGCAGATCCACCAACTACACAGCATGTATAGTCCCTTTGATGCGGCGTTGCTGTATGGCCGGCCATACAGATCCCGCCGGCATCTCTAGTTTTCATGTTGTGGTGACCGTTGACTTCACTGCCCAATAGCGTTCGTAGCGCGGCGCAACTGGCTACACGCAGGTAGCATGAACCATCAAAATGTGGGAGCATCCGACGGTTACTACGAACCGAAAATAGTGCGCGCGACAAAGAAATCGTCAAGAAGTGGTCGCGCGAGAAGTATATCATAGGTAGATGATTATTGCAAGAGGATTTTTTCAAATTGCAAAATGCCTCTGATACATTTACGTAAATTTTGTTTATAGAGACAATGCCCCTACGCAAGCTGTCAGACCTGGAGAAAACAGTGGCAGCGGCATCTAGAATATTTCGCGATGTCTGCTCAGAGGAACCGCCGTACCACACGGCACAAGAGTTCTGGGAAGGGCTAAAACAAGGGGATGAGGGCGCGCGATTGTTGTTTACTTTTTTCCTTTGACTACACAAAAATGAAAGAATGTGTTGCAACGTTCGAAAAGCAATCGCGTCAAAGGGAAAGAGATGGGTGGACATTTTGAAGGAGGAGACTTGGCGCCTTTATTTGTTGATGCACCATGGGGCAGTGCCGTACCAGGGCGCGACGGAAGGGAGCAGGGCGCAACGACGCATTTCAGCCGGGTCAGGTTTAGCGCGATACAACGCACCATCAGTGAAAAAGAGGGCTGCAGTCAGGTTGCAAACAACCTGGGACAAAATATACCAGCAATGGGTTGTGTTATGGATGGACAACTGGTATAACAAGCAGTTTACCACAAACCGTGACAAAAACAACAAGTCCGTGAACGCAACAGCGCTGGCTGTCCTGCTCCTGCGAGATGCACCACGCTACTGGAATGATCATCCTAACATTGAAGAACTTGAGCGGTGCGTTCCTATTGTAGCGCGTATGTTATCGAACACAGAGGGATCTTTTGCACGCATTTTGCGTGACTTGGGTTTCGCACAAGATTTCTGTCACAACGGGACGCCATGGTTGGTAGATTTGCATTCTTAACATTAGAGTACCCGTCTGCGCTAAAAAACCACCAGATACCGTTTCTTTGAGCCATTTCCCCTGTTTTATCATTTCAATTTTTACAAAACAGGCCTTCTTGTCACCGCAGAATGCAGAGTCCGGCCAAAAAGAAAGCACAGGAACGGGGAGATGAGGAGTACGACTCTGAGGAAGAGGAATCGGATGCTGGTACACCAAAGAAGGGCTGCAAGAAGAAGGAAGAACCACACACTGGCCTCACAATGGGTACGGACATCGAGGACTGCCTCAAACCAGATGGGAAACAAGTCGAGGTGAATCTGGAAGACATAAAGTTTGATAAGGAGAAGAAGAAAGGTCAGATCAGACGGAGGGATCCAAAGTTGCTGGCAAAACTTGTTGAGTCACTCGAAGAATCACCACCAACAATAACCATTTACGTTGTTCTCTGGGAAGACAACAGTATGTTTTTTCGTGTGTGGCTTCGCATGCGCGAGGCCTCGCGCATCGATGGCTGTACCTACCTTCACATATGGGGAATACTGGTGTGTGTCTGAACAACACAGCGTTGCGGCTGTTAACACCATCCGCCAGAAGCGAAAGGAAGGTTGTCTGGCTTTGCAGAAGTGGCATACTACATGTACGGCTGATATTGTGAGGACAGATACACCCTGGGCCTTTCGGGCAAAACTGGTGGGACAAGCCCAAGGAAGCGCACAAGATGTGGAACCGATACCATTGCATGAGGCAGCAGATAATCTCCCTCGGTGTGTTGAAGATCAGCGACAACACCATATACCCGACATGTATGAGAATCTCCAAATCGCCATCGTTGATGCCGTACACATGAGTGCCTACGTTCAATCAGCCGAGTTCAAAGCCCCAAGACAATGGGTATGTGCAGTTTGCACCGTTTCTTTCGTCTTCTATGCGAGAGGCCTCGCGCATGACCTACCACGCGGTTTAGAATTTCACGCATTAATTGTGGAAGGATTTCGTGACGCTTGCGCAATACGCCGGTCAAGATGCGGTGGATGGTTTGAAATTGATGGACGAGAGAGGTAAAAAGTTAACGAAGAACTCCTTAAAGAAATTGGAGGGTATAATGTATCCGGAGTACTATGTAAAAGTTGCAATAGCTATGCAGAAATCGCAGACAACCTTGCGGTCGCTGCACACCTAGATGGGCACCATTATCACACAGCAATGGGTCATGTTGCACCTAAATCATCCAAACAATGGGGAGTGGGTGCTACCTAAAAAAGGTGTGTGTCACTAATAAGGCTACGTGGGTACCTTTCTACAGACCACTAACTCCCATGTTGCTATTTCTCAGCCGTCGATCTAGCTGCCAGCGCGGAGGTTGCAGCCCTCAATAAGCCAGCCTTGAAGGTGAATCTTGGTGGGGTTACTGGCGGCATACGGAAGGCAAGAGTCGTGGTCCATGGCCGGCATGGAAGTCCATGCAGCGCGCTGTGCTGTGGCAGCGGCTGGAAAAAGGCAAGCATGTACCCCTGGTAATTGCAAGTGTCAGAAAAATGCCGGGATCACCCATTGTCAAGAGCCGTGTGGTGCCTGCAGCACCTAGTGTTCTTGGTGACGTCAAGACTGTGGACATGGTGGATCCTGATGACTCTAATCAGACGATCAGAGTGAAGACGATCCGCATGACGGCCCTGGCCAACGCACCACCTAAGCGATTTCAAGAAATGGACAAGACACTGATGATTGTCAATGGTGATCGGTTCGAGCACCTTCCCCGAGCGACGATGCATCCCCTATGGTTGTTTGACGAGATGGCACGCGCTGAAACACTGATTGGTGGATCCCAGACTATCATTATGAACCTGCACAACTTTCTGTGGAAGGAGAATGACTGGCGCTTGAAGGAAGATCCGGGTGCTCCGCGGGTACTCCACTTGTTGCGTGTACCGATGTATAGCTGGCGCACGAAACCCAAGGCGGCAGGGGACCCGACGGTGTTTGACGTTCGTTGGTTGTTGATTCTGGCGCCGGAGGACTGGGATAAGAAGGTATTATTTCGTCATCCCACCTTCTCCATGCACGAGGCCTCGCGCATCGATCGCTTCCTCCTGCTTTACAGATCCCGAATTATCTCACGATTGGTCTAGCCCAGTTGAAAGAGATTCAGCTATCAGAGTTCGGGGCCTGCCTTCCGATTACTGTAGTATCATGATACTCATTTACAAAATGCAGGACTTCACGCCCGTGTTTGCCTTCGACGATGGTGTCCCAGATATGGCTTGTAAGATTGCGACCATCGAGCCTGCTACCCGCATGTACCTCCCTGGTGTGTCTATAGACAGAGCCGCTGATTGGGACGACCAAGTGAAGATGAAGTTGAAACATGCCTTGACGCATGGCGGATGCCTGGAAGATTCTGCCGATTGGGATCAGCAAGCCAACTGGAGCAACCGGGGGATTCCCCTTTGGGTTATGGATGACAAGTATGGTCAAGTTGTGGGCCATGTGAAGGGGGAAGAGCCCGAACTGCAAGTGGAGAAGGGGCAGGCAGAACCGGTGCAAGCTCCTGGTGCAAAGCGGAAGTTGATTGGTGAGGAACCCGCCCCGAAGAAAAAGAAGACTGCTTCTAAGCCCCCAGCCGCGAAAGATACCAAGGGTGGAGATGCTGACGAAAGCAATAAAGAAGAGGAGGATGAAGAGGAAGAGGAGGAGGAAGACACTTCCCCAGCAAAGAGGCCAAAGAAGGCAGCTGAGAGATCGGAGACTGAGGAAGCAAGTGGTCGGGTCCGGGGCACCATCAGAGCTCCATTCAAGCAGCCGGCCCGTCATTCTGTACCAAGAGAGCACCCTGCAAAGCCGGCTCCGAAGGGTAAGACATTGGTAGCTAATTCCCTGGGCGCTAAGCTGGCAATTGCTCCGAAGAAAAAGTAATTTCTTCGTTTGTTGCGATATATCATGCGCGAGAGCTCGCGCAAGACATTGCTCTTCGACGACCTTTTTGCTATCATTTGTTGTAGCATATTTCACCTTGTGCTGCGACTTTGTGCGCTTGCTTTGTTGCTTCATGCGCGAGGTCTCAGGTGTACAACGGGTGAAAAATGATTTTTGTGGACGTCTGTTGGAACAGGGTTTCAAAAGTCACAGTCACACGCAAACAATTGATGGTTGACAGTTGGTTTCACGGAAAAACAACAATGACCAAACATAGATATCAGATATCATTTTCGGTAAAAAGCAAGGGATTTGGCTGGAAAGAGAGATTTTTTTCGTGCCTTTGATTTCACCAGAAACAGACCAATATGGTGCAATTAATAGATCTTTTGCCAATTTTTGAGAGACCTGGTAATCGGATTGCCCAACAAACTATTTTTCGCAGGTGCTGTGGCACGGGATATTTTTACTCGTTTTGACCATGCAACTTGAACCGCCTAAGCTCCTTGTGAGCCCCCCCCCCCCCATACCCAAAACGGGTGAAAAAAACATAAAGAGGGGCTGAAACATGATTTAGAAAGGAATTTTGATCATTTTCCATGGTCACAATATTACAAAAATAAATTTTGGAAATTTCGATTTTTGAGCTGCCGAGGCTGGAAAACTGCACAAGCAGGTTGTGCCCTAGACCCCTTAGGAGCCCCTCCCAGCCAACATCCAAATAGGGTGAAAAACAAATAAAGAGGGCATTCCTGTTTTAGCGTCCACTAGAATATGCACAGAGGTCGAGGGGCGGGGAGGTTCCCATGGTCACAATATCACAACAATCAGTTTCGGAAAATTCCATTTTTGAGCTGCCGAGGCTGGAAAATTGCATAAGCAGGTTGTGCCCTAGACCCCTTAGGAGCCCCCCCCCCCCCCCCAAGCCAACACCCAAATAGGGTGAAAAACAAAGAAAGAGGGCATTCGTGCTTTCCCTAGTGGCCCAGATTAAAATCAATATGTTTAATATTTGGCCAAAAATTAACACGTTAATCTCAAGTTTCAATTTTTTTAGGGGGGGTTAGGGGGTTTGCCATGAAAATTATGACCCCCACGGGTTGCCTTACGGGTTTGGGTGTCATTTTCCCCCGGGGGTTGGTGGGGGGGTCCTACCCATGTGGTTGTTTCAAAATGTTAAAATGGCTCTCGGCTTTAATTTTTGTTTTTAATTTTTCCATTAATATTTGAAAAGTTAAAAATTAAACGGTCGCTGGCAGTAATATTAATCTCACAAATATTAACTCATTTCCCCAAATATTAACCCTCCTAACAATGGCACAACGCAACATGTAATGCATCATGTGTGTGTTTATGTTTCTTGTCCATGGCCATTGTGGCCCCTTGGGTCCCTATCCGGGCCCTCATACCTCGTGGGACCCCGTAGTGGGGTCCCACATCTTTGCGGGTCCGGATGGGGGGTTAGTGGGGTTAGTGGGGTTAGTTGGGTTAGTGGGTTCGCTGGTAGGGTTTGCGTTCGGGGGGTTAGGCGTTTCGTTTGTGGGGGTGGGGGGTTTGGTCTTCTTTGGGCCCTCCGCCCGGGCCTCTTCCCGGTGCCGCTCGGCCTCCCCGGGGGTGGGGACGAGGAGGGAGCGGTTCACCTCGTAGAGGGTGGTGCCGCCCGGGTATTCCACCCAAACGGCACCGTACTTCCGCCCCTGGATACCACGGACGGTGCCCCTCTCTACCCCTTTGGGGTAGGGTACGTGGACGACCGTCCCGATGATCCGATCCCTGGGACGGTCGTCCTTCTTCTCGGCACCCTTGGGGGTGTCGCTCTTGGTGGGTGGGGGGGTGGGGGGTTTGTGGTGGCGGTCTTGGCTTCAATTGGTCGGTAGGCTGAGCTGGATGTCCCCGCCATAGACACTTCCAGCCATTGTTCTTCAGCAAGTTCACAGCAGTGCGTCCGGGTTTTTGCTAGGCGACTGCCCCGGTGCTTCCGCCAGTGTTCGCTTGTCCCTACCTTCCATATGTACACTGTCGTACCCAAGTTTGCGGGGCTTTGACTCTACAGGGTCAGTGGCGTGCATGGTGGTCAGGGTCAGTCCCTGGGATACCTGCTTGACGCTGGCCCCATTCGGCCGGTACTCCTGGGATCTTGGTTCGGGCTCACTGTGCCCTGGTGGTGCTGGTTAGCGCACATTCAACACACAGCCATTCAGGGGGGGGGGGGGGTTGCTTGGGTGGGTTTGTTGCGCTGATGGTGCCCATGTGGGGCACTGGGTTTATGGAGTGGTGCAGTGAGAACACATGGTGCTGCAGGACAGTGTGGAGGCGTCGTCAGACATGCGTGACGCTGGCGATGTGTGCCTTGATGAGGTGTGGGAGGACGGCATGCTTTCGGTGTCTGCCTGGCTTGGTCCCTGCTCCCAGTCCATTTCAACCAGCTGCAGTTCTGCCAACAGATTTGCTGCTACACGTGGCGACATGGGTGATGGTGGTTGGGGGGTGTGAAATGTATTTCTGCGTTCCAGCGCCTCCCACGGTGTGTGCATGCAGTGCACTGTGCTCGGTGTGGCGGTGTGGCGGTGTGGCGGTCTTGGGGGGGTTGGTGGGTTTGGGGGCAGGGACGGCCTTCGTAGGCCGTGCGGTGGTGGTGGTGGGGGGGGGGGGTTTCGGCCTTTTGGGCCGGGGGATCGCCCCGTCGTCGCTTTCGTCGGACGACTCGAAAGAAAACTTTCGTTTCTTGGGGACGGGTTGGGGGGGGTTGGGCTTCGCTTGGGGGGGGGGGGTGTGGGGCGGTGGTGGTGGACGCCTCCCCCCCCCTCCTCCCCCTCGCTCACCCCGCCCCCACCCATGCTCCCCCACATCTCCTCATCCTCCCCCCCCCGCGTACCCCACCTCCTGCATCCGAGCCCGCTCCGCGGGCCGGAAGTGGCGCAAAAATTAAATATTAATCTCGAGGAATTAAACGTGGCGTCCTAAAAATTAATGCACGCACGCAAAACACATACCTCAAAACTCCCGTTCACTCCGCCTGCCTGAACTGCCCCCATGGCCTCCCGGAAGAGCGCGGCGGCACTGGGGGCCTCCACAAGGGCCACAGGGGCTCCCGCGCTGGCCATCGGGGCCGCCTGGGCCCCCGGTTCGGCCGTGGTCGCCGACTTGACGGCGCGGGACTGGGGAACCAAGCCCTCGTACGAGGGCTGGCAGCCACGGGTCGTAGATGGGGCGGGGCAGGGCCACCACAGTGGCCCAGTCCACCCCGAAGGCCACAGCCTTGCCCTGGCGCCACTGCCTAACCCAGCCCAGCTGGGCCCAGTGCTGCAGCAGCACCAGGTAATGCGGCGTCCCAAAACGGACGCCGCGGGGGTCGAAAAGCAAATTCAGTGCGGGCAAGGCGCCCGCACTGATTGCTTCTGGCATGGGGGCAAGGGGGGCACCAGGGAGGGGTTTCCAGACCCAGACCCCCCCCCTGGAGGCATCCTTACCCCAGGTGCCTCCGCGTTTCCCCTCGTTCCGGCGGATCAAACACCGGATCAACCGCCGAAAAATCCACATGACTGTCATGTGGCTATGGGGGGGGGGGGGAGGAAAAAACGGGTTGATCCCCCGCGCACCCCTCCTGCAGCACCTGGGCTGACCAGGGGATCGGCCCCGCCTTTCGGGCGGTGGCAGATTGGGGGCCCAGGGCTTTGAGAAGCCACTGGGGGAGGGGGGGGGGGTCAACAACCTGAACTTCCCCGTCCCCGTCCCCCTCGTCCACCACCACTTCCCCCTCCCCCTCATCCTTGCCCCCCCCCCCCCCCAGGCTGGCCTCTACCCCCCCCCCCTGCCCCTGGCTCCTCTCCCTCTCTCTCCTCTCCCTTTTCTCCTTCTTTTTCTTCTTCTTCTCCTTCTTCTCCTTCCGCCGCCTATCCGAGGAGTTAGCGCTTGACTCCTCGGTGGGCGGTTGAGCGACGGGAGGAGGAGGTGCTTGTGCTGGTGCTGGTGCTCATGCTGGAGCAGCTGCTGATGCTGGATGAGCTGCAGTTATTCGTTGCTCCACTTGTGCCATCTATTCGTTGTTTGTTAATTTTTGCGTTTTTTGCGTTAATTTCTCGAGATTAATATCTTGTTTTCGGTTAATATTAACGCCGACTGAAAAATTAACTTAATATTAATCTTGAGAAATTAATGTAAATATTAATCCATGTCCTTTTTGTAGGTATTGCAGTCCATACAAGGCTGCGAGAAGTTTCATTGGGTGTCGCGCTGGGTGCCAAGCAGGTTGGTCATCGGGGGAGACCAACCGTTCGTGCGGCGCCTTATCGGTGTGTCCACCTCGCCCTTGGTGGGCTCAATTTACAATATGGGGGTGTGGGACAAGGTTGCGGCGGCATGGGTCAACGTGGAGACCCGGCGCACCTTGGACCGTGAGGAGGCGGCCTGCCGCCGCTACAAGGAGACCGGCCGTAGCTTGGAGAATGGGGGATGCATAGGGGATCCACACATTGTGGTTGACCGGTGCATGGTTTTCCTATGCATCATCCATTGTTGCATGGCCATATGCCGGCTCCAAGTGGCGTTCATCGAGACACGCCTTGTGGACCTCCCCAAGGAGAACACCGACGCCGTGCAACGGGTCCTCTACCGGGCCCGCACGGGTGTGAAGTTGGGTGCGACGGGGGCACCCGACGGGGAGGAGGCCCGTGCGTTGTTTCTCGCGTGGGAGGAACTTGGTCCATTGTTGGACTACGCCCCGGAGGATGGTGAATGGTAAGCCGTCGTGGCCATGCGTGACCTCCTCCCGGAATTGTACACGGACAAGCCGCCCCGCGGGGACCTACGTGCGGCCGAGGTGGCATGCGCCTACCGTGCACATTGTTGCAAGGAGGCGTGTCAATCAAACTACCTTCTCTATTTGGAGGAGGATGTCACCGAGGCCGTGGCCAATGCACGCCGCTTGGGGGTTGGGTTGGGTGCCGTGTGCGCGGATGTCGTTGAGAGCCTCAACGCCATCCTTAAGCGCGCATACAATGACCACTCGGGCCGGGGGGGGGGGGGGTGCCGGGGGCAACCCAAGTAGAGCAGGAGGGGGAGGTAGTTTTCCAAGTGTGGGCGTGGTGGTTTTTAAACTTTGACCTTCCGCTACGCAATTACGGGAACCCCCATACCGCCCCATGCACCATGGCCAAACTCATGGCCAGCCATAGCCCCCCGCCCTCCACCCTTGCTTCCCCACCACTAGCTTTGTTTTCTCCTTGCCATGGACGCCTCGGCCATTCAAAAGATGTTGGCCGACATGTTCAAAGCGAACAACGAAGCCCTGGTGTGTTTTGCTTGTGCATGCTTGCTTGCGTATACGAATTAATATTTCCGTCGATCCGTTTAATATTTCGAGATTAATATTAATAGGCGCGGTCATTAATATTTAATATATTAATTAATTTTTCGATAGATAATATTAATTTCAAGAAATTAAGTCGGGGGCACAAAAATTAATTTTTCTTTAATTTTTTTTTCATCCTCTCGCTCTCTTAGATATTGGACAAGGCCCCTCACCTTCATTGTGCGTGGGGATGCGTACCCGTGCGCCGGTGGTAGTTGGACCCAACTCTCCATTGGGCTCCTCAACCACGGCGCACGGGGCCGCACACCCGCGTACTTGTGGGTGATAGGGGTGGCCGTATGCGGGGACAAGCACATGGCGGCACTTGCAACGATATGGGCCGACAACTTGAAGGTTTGTGGCCCGATGGTCTCCACTAGCGATGGGCGTGATTGGACGTACCGGGCCCATGAGGGTAGCGGCCAAGAGCGCCCACTCGCGGGGGGATCGGGGACGGACACGGGTGGTTGTAGGTCAAGGGGGGTGACCAACCCCTTCCACGCGTCCGTGAACGCTTCCCGAGTGGGGATGGGTCGGGGGAACGGGAGGCCCGTTGCGGCCGTGTAGACCAACCCCCGGCGGCTCATGTACTCCATCATGTGGCGGAAGCCAACCTTGGGGACGTTCAAGTCCATGAGGAGGCCGATGAGGTCCGGGGCCGGGAAGAGGTGGGAGGCATATTGCTTCACCGCCTCCACTTGCTTCGTACGAATAAGGGAGGGGTAGCCAACCTCCATGGCCTCGGACCATCGGGCCCGGGCCAAAGGGGATGAGGCCACCCACTCACCAAGGAGTTGGGAGACCAAAGGGTCCCGCAAACTCTTGGCCCCGCTCAAACGCACGAGCGTCATGTTAAGCTCGGTAAGGGTGTCCCGAGAGAAAGGCATAACAAGGGCTATACAAGGGAACATGGTGGTGTGGAGGGGGGGGGGATGCGGGCAACCGGAGGGGGGGTGTCCAAGACGCCCGCCAACACAACATTGGAACCTCTCTACTATACCGTTGTGCAACAATATACCACGTAACACCCCTTATAGGTCCGCATATGTGCATGGAAAAATGGATACAAATGGCCCAATCGCAAAAATTTGACTTCAACCTCTTAATATTTGCGAGATTAATATATTAACGCCTTCATATATTAAAAATTAAAAATTAACATATTGACTTTAATTTGGGCCACTAGGGTTAGCATCCAGTGGAATATGAATAGAGGTCAAGGGGCGGGGAGGTTTCCATGGTCACAGTATCACAACAATCAGTTTCGGAAATTTCCATTTTTGAGGTGCCGAGGCTGAAAAGCTGCAAAAGCAGGTTGTGCCTTAGACCCCTTAGGAGCCCCCCCAAGCCAACACCCAAATAGGGTGAAAAACAAATCAAGATGGCATTCGTCTTTTCGCGTCCACTGGAATATGTATAGAGGTCAAGGCCGTGCTGCCGCCGCTGCGGCAGCGTGGACTGCGGAGACGAAGGCGCTTAAGGTGTATTCACCAGGGGGTCAAAAGAGTCCTCCCTCGCGTCGTCAGTCGCGGCGCGGGGAGGGCCGCGGCGTCGAAATAGCCCTTGGCGGGCTGGCGTGAGTGTGGGCGCTTTCTAGCAGTGGGCGGGGGGGGAGAACAGGTCAGCCTCCCCCCCTCCCGGCTACGCCGATCCTATACTCGAAGCCCTCCCTTGGTCAGTCGGGAGGTCAGGCTTGGGGCGCTTCGGGGACCCGGGGCTCCCGGGCCCTAGGGCCGGGGGGGGGGGGGGGGGGGGCTAACGTCTTGGGGGGCGTGGTGCACTGGTGGGCCGCAGGGGGGCCTGAGTGTGGGAGGGCCTCGGAGGCGGGGCGCGCCCGGCCGGGCCAGGAGGACAAAACCACCGCGCGCCGGTCCTGTGGCACTAGAACTTGGCGGCGCGGTGCGACCCGAGGCGGCGCCGCCGGGCACCGTGGGCCCGTCGCAGAACCGACATGCCCCTCGTGTCCGGCACGGCAGCAGCGGCTGATGCCCCAGCCTAGGCTTCTGCACCTAAAGCACGAGGGTGCTCCATGCTCCAAGCAGAGCGCGCCCTAAGTGCCGCTGCCCTTGGCGGGCGGCTGCGCTGTGGAGCCGCTGGGCAACCAAAGGGTTTCGGAAAAAATTGGAATGTGAAAAATTCTATTGCCTTCGGCAAGTCCACCTCGCAGAGAATCTACCTCAAGCAAAACACACCCAAAATAAGCAAAAACTACATAAATACCGCCTAAAACATGCTTTACATGGCTTGGATGGTCATTTTGGGTCATCACAATTTAATAAAAAATCATTGCCGAACTTCAATTTTTGAGCTCATCAAGCCGAAAAAACGCACAAGCAGGTTGTGTACCAATCAAGCCCCCCCCCCCCCCCCCCCGGTGGCCAGCACCCGAATAATATGAAAAACACATAAATGCTGCCCAAAGCATGCTTCACATACCTTGGATGGTCATTTAACGACATCACAATATAAAAAAAAGGTTCAAAAAACACCCAGTTGTGAGCTGTCTAAGGTGAAAAACACGTTGTGCACCGGCGAATTCACTCATGTAAATCATTGTTGGTGGGAACAGTCCTTTCACATCCTTGGCACAAGTTTTTGAGCGGCCCTCGGGAGGCTATAAACTGCCGGAAGAAACACGCCCTTTCGTATCCTAGTAGGCATATACTGTCACAACATCCCCACTCACATCCCTCGGAGTGGGCAGTACGGGGTCACCGAGGTTGCCGAAACCGCCAACATAGCAAAAATGGCTGAAAAGTGCGAAAACTGCATCAGCGCTCCCACTCCACCCCACATAAACCCCATGGAGTTGAGACCCAGAAACACTTTCTCGGCTCAAAATCGAAAAAGAAGCAAAAGATTCATGATTTTTGTGCACAAAAAGGGGGGGTCATTTTTCAACATTATGGACACCCCCCCCAACCTCTCCCTCGAAACCTCCAAAAAGTGGGTTTCAAGTTGGGAGGGAGGGGGTTAGGGGGGTCCAGACCAAAACCTCATTGGGGGATGCATTTATTGGACAAAGAAATGATTTTACAAGGGGTTCAACAAACGAGTCCCTCGACGTGAGGTACGCAAATAGACCCAAAAAGGCCCAAAAGAGGTGGGGGGGGGGGGTATGTGGTGTTTTGCCCTATACACGATTCTATGTGGCTTTGATCGAACTACCTCTAGGAGGTGATTTTCCATTTTTGACCTGTAGAGGGTGGAAAATTGCTTAAGCAGTTTGTGCACACACCAAATGCCATTGAAGCACCTACAAACACAAATTTGGAAGCTTTTGGTGGGCGCATGGCTCAGGCTGGATGGCCATCACGTGGGTACCCATGGGCGCTCAAGTACCCGCATTGTCACCAAATGATCACCCAAACCAGTCCTAGGGGCAACCAAAGGGTTTCGTCACTTTAGTCACTTTTTCAGCTTGCATGAAGAGTTCGGGTCCACGCTCTGACACATCTCAACACGGGTAGGACACACCAGAGATAGTGCAAAGACAAACCGCACAAATTCTTAACAAAAAGGCCACATGATGTCCAGAATGTCATAGAAATTGTTCAGCAGAACTTTACCCCTCAGAACACGCCCCCCCCCCCTATGCCCGTGTGAATTGCCCTCCCCGCACTCAAACCAAGAAATCACCTCCTTTGGGTTGAGACCCTTCTGAAGAATGAGTGGCCACAAGCAGCACTAAGCGCTGCATTAACACGAAGCGTGAGCAGAGCCATACCATGCACAATACCACCGGCGGGGACGCCCCATTCTGCTGCCATTCTTGCGTGCTGCCCCAGCACCGCGCCAAAGCGCCCTGACTGCAGGGCTTCTGCCCCGTGCCACATTGTGGGCTCTTGCTGCCGACCTTCCCCGTCCCGGTGCCAGTGTTGAGGGTGCCGTGCGTGCAAACTAGGGCCAAGAAGGTGGGGTCTGAGAACTCCTCGATGTCAAAGGGCCGGCGGTCCAGGATGGGGTGGTTGCTCGCAAGCCTCGCGGCCAAGGGAATGTGCCGGATCTGGAAGAAGTCATCGTACATGACCCAGTCCTTGTCGTCCTTTAGCTTTAGCAGCCGCCGCTGGCGGAAGTTGGCCATATGGATGTAGTCGCACAGGCGCCCGACTGCCTCGGCCCAGCGGGCCCCCACAGGAGACTGCTCAAGCACCGGGATGTCGATGGTGGGCGACACGTCTTCGCTGCCCTCGGGGTTGAGGTGCGCGGCCGCGGCACAGCACCAATTCAGCAGCTGCGGCCAGTGCCGGTTGAACTCCACATTGTTGGGCAGCAGGGCCCAGAGCAGGTTCCCTGCGTACAGCAGCGGATGGGCGCTTGAGAAAGGTGGCAAATCACATCAAGACAATACCGAGCGCTTGAGAAGGGGGGGGGTTAAAAGTAAAACGCTTAAAACTGTGACCAGGCAGCACATTTAGTATCCAGACGGCAAAATGCAAAACCTTGCCGTCTCGGTGTCCCCACACAGAGGAGGACTGAAAATGGCCGCATAAACCGTCTAAAAACAAAGAAACCTTGGTGGTGTTCATTGTTGTTTTTTGGCGTAGGTCGCGTGTACTTGTTTTCTGGGGGTAGGTCGCGTGTCCTTTTGGGGGGGGGTAGGCCGCGTAATAAAAAAGCGTAACTCACATATTTTTTGGTGTAGGTCGCATATGAAAAAATTGTGTATTTTGTTTGGAGTACGTCGTGTGCCATAGCATTTTCAAGTTTTTTTTCCACACACAACTTATGCCAAAAAAAAAGTGCACACGACCTACAGCAAAAAAAAATAAGCGACTTACACCTAACAGTGTCGGGCCCTGACGGGCCTGAACCCCCCCCCCCACCCTGTGATGGACCACAGTACAATGGCAACTCAGGGCTCAAGGTCTCGTCAGTGTGCAACAGCTGTCCCTCATTCGTGTCAACTGAAGACAAGGACCCCACGCCGTTGTGCTGTTGTGCCCCGCAGGGGCTTGCTATACCAGGCGGCAACCCCCCCACTTTATCTGTACCCTAACCGCGCACTGGGAAGGGTATGCAACACCCCCACGCTGCAGGGGTGCTCCCAGCCTGCGGGCCACCTTGGCTGGGGAAGCCACAAGGGGGCACGACGGTGGAGGTCGGAGGCGGTTGTCTCGCATGGTCCGGGATGAAGAGATGTGCAGCGAGATGAACAGTTCAAGAGATGTCAAGAGACATCAGAAAAGACTAAAGTCCACATATCCACATATCAGACTGTTGCGACACGAGCCACCCGACAACCAAGCAACACACAAAGCGACAAGCACCATGCACAAAGCAACAGGCAATGAGCAGCAACCCAATTTGCTGGATTGGCAACAGGTCGCGTGTGCCCTACAAAAAACACTCTCTGGGGCGACGTCAGCAGAAAGGTACAAGGGTGCTTGTCCAGGGGTACCGGGATGCAACGCATGCAACACAGATGGCAGGCATGGCATGTACCATGAGTATGGATGAACGTGTGGCAGGAGACAACAATGCTGTGGGCATCAGACAGCCTGTGCCGCACCCGCTCAAGCTGCGCAGGGGCATCTCCGGTGATGTGGGCCAAAATGGGCAGCAGTGTGACTCGTGAGGCAGGCACTCCTCTGAGAAAGCTGGTCAAAATGTTCTCGGGCAGCTGCAATTCCTGAAAAGAAGCAGTGTGGAGGGCGCTGGTCGCCCCTCAGCCATGCGCATGGGAAATCATGGTCTTGGGTGTTTCACGGGTCAATAATTTACCAAAGATAACCTGCCAAACTTGGGGAGGAAGCAGGGGGCAATAAGGTCTCAATGCCCCACAACTCAGTGCAGAGGTGTGCTACGTTGAAGTCGTCCAACTGCAAGACAGCTGCTACCATCGTGTGCACAGGGGGGGCTCCATACAAGGGCAACTACTACCGTATTGGCCGGTCTGTTTTTTTTTCTTGACCTTGTGGCCCATCTCTCATAATTCAGCGTGCCTCCCTGTGCAGGAATGAGCTGCGGCCCAAATGGTGTTGAGGCGACACACCCAGGAACGAGTTTTTCAAGCCCTCAGCATGCAACGCGAAGAACGACAGTCCCTGAAACGGTGTGCACACAACCCCAGCACACAGCAAAGGGGGGCAGGGTGAGTGCAGAACGACCCCATCCGAAAACCCCCTACGCCGGGTGGACGGTCCAGAGTAAAACCTGGTGCCGTCCACCTCGCACCCACTTCGATCCTCCCTGAGTACCCCCCACACCATGCACGGAGAGGCGGCCTAATTTTGCCCCCCTCCCACCCCAGCTATGTTGGGGTCTCGGGCAGGTCACTTGATACATAATACCTGATACCCGTCATAACCCCATACATCTCCATGAACCGCATAGCCACAGGCCTCCAGCGGAGGGACTCTCCATGGAGAGTACAGACAGGGAGCTGCCACAGGGGGACTGTACACCGAGGGGGTGTACACTGAAAGATTGTGCACCGGGGGATTGCACCACCGTTTCTATCCATCACCCCTCCTCATATCTGGTCAGCGCTTTGATCTTCCTCATGCGCGATTTTCCATCACTAAAGGGACGAGGGCACATAGGGTCCCCTGCGCAAACTGCCAGGATAAAGAGATGAGATGCAATAGGCGGAGCACAGGGCTGTGCTTGAAGGGGTGCTGGGGGGGTGGGGGGGCACCATTGACAGTGTGACAGCTAACATCCATGGGTAAGCAAGACACATGGACAACACTGCTCAAGATGATGAGCTAGAAACTGTCCATGTTGACAGTACTCCCATGCTGACAGTATTGGGTTCAGGAAATCCTTGTTTTTCTTGCCATAGGTGCGATCCTAATACTTGAAGAACTGGATGGCTAATATCAGCACACCAGTATCAACAGGTGCTGGCAATTTGACTAAGGTTTCAAACCCAAACCTTTCCATGGGTGCCGGAAAGGAATGGGAAAATAAAGCAACAGCCCAGGCAACCAAAACAAGATAGTGTAGACCCGTAGACCTCAATGAATCGGACGAACCAACAATACCCCGAAAAATTGAAAAAATTCTCGTTGAGCCGTTTTCTGATTTTCTTGGAGTTTGAAGGGGGTCTGGGGGGGGGGGGGGGGGCAACACCATTGCTGAAAAAATTATCTAATTCAGGTCTGGCAGAGCGGCAGAGATGTTTGGAAAGCCCTTGCAACTGTTCTACGCTGTTCTGCACAAAACCCCAAAATGACACACAAGCCTCCCGCCCGTGTGAAGGGGATTGTAATCACGGGGGACGGTCTTTTTGATGACCCATCCGTACACTTTTGCCATGGACAGCCCTGATCCTGATCCATTGCAGCGAGGCATGAACACCTGCAATGGAGACGGACATTTGCACATCAGACGATGCAGAGCTTGGCAGTCAGTAAATTGCAGGGCCCCACAGATCACCTCCACAGGGATGGCAGACGCAGGCAAAACGTGCGGCACGAGCTCTTGCACTAATTCGGAATGATCATGGAGCAGTGCGTTCAGCACAAATATTCGGGTTTGCGCTGGGGTCCACAAACCGTGGTAGCTGTGATGGAGAGGCACAGCGGTGCAGGCAAAGACCATTCACCACATCTGACCTGCAGTTGCTTCGGTGTGGTTGTCGAGATCTAAACTGAGGGCATGCCATCAATCAGCTGGTCGCATCATGGGCTTGCGCAGGGATACAACGCAAGCCACACACCATTTGTACACACGAAACGCCCGACTGAAAGGCAATTCGTCGAAGGGAGCGCAGCGGCTAAACATAACCATCTCCTCTGTACTGCAGGACTGAATATGCGAATTGGCATTCTCTCGGAAGTAGTCCCCAATGACTTCTTCGTCCAAAAGTTGCAGAAACAATGAGGGGCTGACAGGCTCCAATGGTGAATGCGGGCAGTCTGGGTAGGCCAGCAGCACCTGCCGGGGGCGACATAATGGTTTGAATGAATGGGTTTCATCAGGAGGGATATGTTGCATGCTTCTAAACATGTAGCAAGTTGCAAGCTGACCCATCCAGACCAGTTAGTGTCCAACAGGGAAATCCATATCACGTAAGGAAACCCCCCTGTGCCATGTGCCACTCAATAAAACCGTTTCACATTGCTTGACATATCGCCGGCGACCACAGCAGTCCATCGGGGGGAGGGGAGGGTGCAAAAAAAAAAAAACAACACCGACACCAAAATTTCGTTCCCTTGGAATCAACCAGCACAGTAAATGGTCATACGGTAACCCTACCACCACCCAGCCAGCACACAACAGCACGACGAAATGACTGAGTGCCTGCCCTGAGCCCTCAATCCCCAGCCCCACAGGATGAGCGCCTCCTAAGATTGCCTCCCCGAAACTGCAGTCCTGACTACAGTTGTTATTAGACAAAAAATTCTGTGACACAATACAGGGATACCACCCTCTGTTCCGCAAATGGCTGCAGAAGTGCGCAATATTGGCGATTGTATTCCCAGACATTGGAGATTTTTTTCAAAGATGAATATCATTCGCTCGAATGATGACAATCAAACTGCAGTTATGCAAGTATGCACTATGGCCGTTCTTTTTGATGAGTGGATGGATTCCGCAGTGCTGCTGTTTTGGGCACAATGGTGCGCTTCTCCAAGGTTTGAATATTTGTGTTCACGTGGCCTTCCTTGAGGGATACATGATGGAACACAAAGAGGCGGCCAGGACTCTGTCAATGGTCATGAGAGCAAGTACTGTTGAGCGCCTTTTTTCGTTTGCCAAGCACACGGGTTAAAGACATGCTTTGCATGACCTTGGCTGCCGTTCAGCCAAATTACTGTGCAAAGCATCGCATTTTTTTCACACATTTCTCAGGAAACCCCATCTTAAATGTCCTAGTGTTCGCCATCTCACACGCAATTGTGAAGCTGGAACGGACAAAGCCATTCACGCAACTAATTCTTAATGAGCTCAATATGTGACAGTTCCCTTGGGGCTGTTGCCAAATGACAATGGCAACCTCAGTGCCAGCCAATGGCTTTGGCAGTTGATCCACAGCAATTGAGTGTTGATAGATGGCAGTTTCACTCACTGGCATAAAGGACCAGGATTCCATGCGTTTGAAGGCCTTTACTCGGTTCTGATGCTCCCGCCCAGTCACATGATACCATTTGTAAACTGTCCAACAAGAAATTGGGATGGCAATGTCCCATCACCGCAGAGTTAAACAACTGCGCTGCAGTCGCTGCCAAGACTCTCAGAGAGTCTGATGCCAACTACTTCACAGGAACGCGCTGTTAGTCACCAGTGGCAGGTGGGTGGTGGGGGGGGGGGGGGGGGGTGGTCGTCATTTATCCGCACATTGGCAAATACTTTCTGCCCTCTGACAGTCCCCTTTGTTGAGGAATCAGGCAGGACGTACCTCTCGAACGAAAACAGCGGCAGAGGCTCTTGAGAGCATAGTCATATGGAGAAACAGGTCATCCCATGGACGGAAGGTACTGCGGGTGTCAACAATCGCAGGCCTTGGGCCCTGAAGCTTCGTATCACCACCGAGCAGCGTTTTTCCATGGACTCTGTAATGTTTGGAATTGTTGTATTTGGACGCAAGGTCAGCGAGCCATGGATCCCAAATTGCAGTGTGTGACCAGCAGGGGCTACGGCGTGATGGCACCCTGCAATGAGTGAAATTGTGGAAAAGATGGGGAGATGACAAAGCACACCAACTGACCTTGGGTCTCGGGGTCCGAATATCATTTTAGGTGGTTCAGGTTCCCCAGCAGGGAACAGCGGCGGAGCACTGTCCCTCGGGGTGTGGCCCATGCTGAAGGCAAAGGTAAACCGATCTCCTGAGGATGAACCTCATACTCACACATTTGTGGCACCAGATTGAAAGAGCCTGGAGGGCATGTAATTTGCAGGACAGTTGCCCACAAAGGAGTTGTTCGTTTTCGGAGTGGCACTGAAAAGCCGAAACTTCCAAAACAAATACTTTTGACATTTTGACCTGCACGGCTGCAAATCAATCAATCTGAAATGGCCCCATATCACGTGTTCCTGAGACGCATAGCATAGAAGGTAAAAAATGGATGAAAAATGCTAGTCATAGTGCTAAGGATTTTTCGAAATGCCACCCATGTATGCCTAGCAAATCCAACTCATGTCGCAGGGAGGATTCAAAAATTGCAAGCAACATTGCACAGAAAATTTCTTCCAAGTGCCCCTAGAATCTTGGCCGGAAAGTCCCTAGGACATTGCTGCGATATTGGTTGCGTTTTTGGAGCCGCTTTCCCGACCAAAACTTCCGAGCGTTTCTCGGAGCCGTTTTGACAACTTCCGGGCGTGTATCCAAGACTTTTGCGCAGCATGGCAGATGCCATTGTACCCAACCACTGAAAAGACACATGCAAAAAATAAGGCGAGAATGAAGTTAGTTCTTAACTTGAAGTGTGAACGCTGTACTCTCCTTCGCTTAGCATACATATAGGACATGCATCATTGGACATGGCGTCCACATCCACAACCTCCTTTCCGCTATGTACAGCCACACGGCGATACTTCTTGCTTCGCGGTGGGATTTCTGTGTTGCTGCCTAATGACGAGGACAAATCAGAGTCATTGGCACTTATAGTAGAGCCACCGGATATATCTTGTCCACCATTATGTGAGTCGGCACCG
Source organism: Eutreptiella sp. 'Long Island Sound 2002' (assembly GCA_964036045.1). Lineage (NCBI taxonomy): Eukaryota > Euglenozoa > Euglenophyceae > Eutreptiales > Eutreptiaceae > Eutreptiella > Eutreptiella sp. 'Long Island Sound 2002'. Next base: position 116,825,104 of record OZ038382.1, read on the forward strand.
GAGGGATCTTCACTACTACTGGCACTGCCGCGGCTCCTGCTGCTACCGCTACCATGTGCCACTAGTTGGTGCTCAATGTCACTATCAACAATGGGGATACACATCAGTTTAGCCTTTCATGCAAGCTGAACACGTTGTTCCCTCGCAAGCAAACCGGGGCCCTGAAAGGAGGCTGCATTGTCCTCCCCCTCAGTTGGAGGCATAATGCCAATGGAACCAGTATTTGGGTCCCTCTCCCCTGCCTCGTCTGAGAACAACATGGGGGTGCGTGGCTTGAACCATGTGTGGCTCCACCCATGCATATATAGAGTTGCGGTGCAATGCTCTTCGGCAAATTCAGGGATGATGTGAACGATGTATGTGCACACCAAGCCCATAGCACGCCATGAACTAGTGGTCAACTCTCTTCAACCATGAAACAGGTGTACCATGCGGCAATACACCAAAACTAGTGAGTGAAATGGCAAAGGCCGAGCCATGCCACTTGCTAGTCTGCCCATCACTGTTGGAGCCTCACGGCCTGTTAGGCTGATCCCAGCTAGGAAACGCCCCCTTACTAAACGCTGGTGTTCCCGGCTATCACGTGGTAGTGATCCAAGGTTGTACCTTCTAGGCACATGGGCTATAACTTGCAGCAACTCATGTTGCAACTTAGGCAGGAGTGTACGCCCAATGACACCAAGGAGCCGGGAGGCACTTCCCTTGGTGTTGTGCAAAACAGGTTGTATGATATATACATTTTGTGAGTTTGAAAGACCCTGAAATCTATGGGCCCCCAGACCTGATGCAAACACCCCCCCCTTCTGCACAAAGAGGTGCTTCAACCCATGTTTATTGACCCATGGACAGGCCACACACCATTTTGCTTGCATTCACCCCACAAATGGTGGTGGTCCACAGTGATGCAACCAAACTGTAAACGAAGTTCACTGCTGTACTCAACACCACAATATCTCATGTGTTGCTTAGATAGACACGACGGCGGGGCTTGTAGGGCCTCTGCCCGCTTGGGCACCCATTTTGCACAGTTTTGGGCAACTCCAACCATGTCATCAAATCTGTGCAACGAGGCACAGAGCCCACAAGAGGGAACCATACTCCCTCCGAATCAATTAGACTTATCTTGGTGCTAATATTGGGTCGACAATGGGGTTGGTAACCATTGGCATACAAGGCAAGGGTTAATGTGGCTCTTGGGGGTGGGGGATGTTGGCGACATTCTGCTGCTAGTGTGCCACACTTGCCCAAGCAGATGGCACAATTGGGGGAGTAGAGCACTATTGGTGAGGGAGTAGTCCATTGTTGGAAGCTGAAGGTGTTGTTGCTTGCTCGGGGCAACCATGGACCAACCAGCACCCGGTTGCAAACGGTCCAATGTACCAAGTACCGCGGTAGAGACAACATGCTGATGCCGCAATAGCAAGGGGTCCGCAGTGCTGACATGCGAGTGGGGTCTCATACCCTTGGTGGTGGTAGGTGCAGGGCCCAATGGACGGTGCACTACAGTGTTGCTGAAGCTGGGGCCGCGGCAGCATGTCAAATTGGCTACCACTAAGAGGGCTAGCAGTAGGGAAATTGATGGCAAATGTTGAGACCATGAGCTGGTCTGTTGGACTGGGGCATATGGCTGGTTGGGGCAACACGGTGGAATTGGAATCATACCTCTGTCTACAGAGTATTGAAAGCAATGTTCGAAGGAAGGAAAGAAGGAAAGGAAGAACCCCCAAGAAAGAGGGTGAAGAAAGAGGAGGAAGAAGAGGTGAAGGAAGGGAAAGAAAGAGGAGAAGAAGAAGAACTCCCCGCCTCCTGATCAGCCGCCCCACCC